>CM060309.1:2332433-2339933 GCA_030674185.1 Monoplex corrugatus | reverse complement strand
TCGGGTTATTTGTAGCCCAGACGTCAGGTTATTTGTAGCCCAGACGTCAAGTTGTTTGTAGCCCAGACGTCAGGTTATTTGTAGCCCAGACGTCACATGTTATTTGTAGCCCAGACGTCACAGGTTATTTGTAGCCCAGACGTCACAGGTTATTTGTAACCAGACGTCAGGTTATTTGTAGCCCAGATGTCAGGTTATTTGAAGCCCAGATGTCAGGTTATTTGTAGCCCAGACGTCAGGTACAGTGTTGACACCACATTAATTCACGTACAGGTTATTTGTAGCCCAGACGTCAGGTTATTTGTAGCCCAGACGTCAGGTTATTTGTAGCCCAGACGTCAGGTTATTTGTAGCCAGACGTCAGGTACAGTGTTGACACACATTAATTCACGTGCAGGTTATTTGTAGCCCAGACGTCAGGTTATTTGTAGCCCAGACGTCAGGTTATTTGTAGCCAGACGTCAGGTTATTTGTAGCACAGACATCAGGTTATTTGTAGCCCAGACGTCCGGTTCAGTGCTGACACCACGTTAATTCTGAGGATTAGGAGTGAAAATGACTACTGGTGAATGAACAACCGTAATATCAACAACGTCACGGTTGTGTGAACAGGTAAATCTCTGACCTTGAAGTATGAAAGTATGAGCATGTCCCCCTTATGAACCAAACACATAACCAGATGTACACATATACCTAAGATCAAAAACATATACATACATGAAATATCATACGTTGCCTCATGGTTGGTCGTTAGGAGTAGAAATGGCTACTTAGAATAAAGTTTCAGTTTCAGTTTCAGTTTCTCAAGATGACGTCTCTGCGCTTGGAACGAATTCCATATGCACTAATATCACAGTTGCCATGTGTATGGTGATCATGGTACATGCCTTAAGCCTGCACATAAACCCATGAGCTGGCCAGGTCCTGAGGCCCTACCTAGACTATGTTTTACCTAGTCTATATATTTTATACTGGTATTTTACCAGCCTACCACTGGAATAATCTTGGTTTTATGAATGACCAACCATGACACCAACAAGGGAAGGGTTGTGTGGGTGTGTGAACAGGTCAATGTCTAAAGGTGAAAGTGTGGGCAGGTCCCTCATATTTTCCAACAGTGTCCAAACAACTCATAAATAAATGAAAACAGGACATTCAATGAACACGTTTCAAAGGGCATGAAACATTCTCTGGGTCACAACATTACCGTGACAGCAGCAAAGAGGGACAGGACTGAAGCACAAAACAGGAGAGATTGCATCATTATCATCCACATGTTTTTACACAGGCTACCTGACGTTGGCGTGATTGTTTGTGTCGGCTGCAAATGGAGTTTGAGTCGTTTGATTATCAAATGTATTGAAGGACACATCCCCACAGAAACGAGGGACAAAAATGAGTGGCAAACGCTTTTGTCAAACGTCTTTCAACTGCAGGTTTCTCTCACACATCCAGTCTTCAATTTCAATTTCAATTTACAGCCCATCACAAAGTATTTCTTAAGCTCATTCCTAACTTAGCTCGGTTCAGCAAAGTTCTAAGCAAATACCTAAAATGAGATGATAATCTTGAGCTAATTTTGGGCTAATTTTTGTTAATTCCTAAGCCAATTCTTAACATATGATAAACTAATGCTTAGTTCTATTCTTAACTCACCCCCGCTAATTTCTAGGTTAATTCTCAAGGAAAGCTAATTCATTGGTTAATTCCTAAACTTGACGAATTAAGCTAATATTTAAGCTAAGCTACCTCGTCAGCTAAAGCATATCCGGAGCTAATTTGTAAGCTAAAGCAATTTATGAGCTAATTCCTTACCTTAGCTAAACTGTTCCTAAGCTAGGACTTAAGTTTAGTCAAAAGCTAAGGTAATTCCTAAGCTAAGATAAATCAAACCCAAGCTAATTCCTGTCGCTGTGACTTTCATTCCATTTATCACCTAACGGATTTAATAGACAAGAACAAAACTAACCACAAACGATTTTGAATTTAATAATAAAAAAAAAGAAAAACACGACATAGAAGTGAGTAAAATAACCAAATATTCAACAAGAAATATGTGTGTTGATGTTTTCCCTCTCAGGCGTTCGAACAACAGAATGGTCAATACAGGTAAAGTGAAACATTTGACAATATGCTAAAGGCCTTCAGTGGACACCTGGTGAACCGGCAGACGATTAGCTAGAAGGTAATAACACGAAAGTCAGAAAATATTCATGATACTTGTTTGTTTAAATATTTACAATTAAAGCAGTTATGAGAAGAAAGAAAGCAAACAAGCAAATAAGCAAACCAAAAGAAAAAACAAAACAAAACAAAATAACACACACAAAAAACAACACCAAAAACCCAAGAACTTCACCAAAGCAGTACATAGAATAGAAGAATCCGAATGAGAAGGTTTCAGTGTTGGCAAGGACAAGACAAGAAGGTGTTGATTTTTAGTGGATGGTGCCCCATTCAGGTGGCCTTGTGTTTTGTCTGGCTCTAACCAGTCTATAGTTCCATCACTACCAGATGGGTACAACATACTCAGAGATGTTCCACTGCGACGAATGTCCATTGAACCAATTCCAAATTCTAATAAAGAGCCAAACGAACTTTGTAAACAAAAAATTGATAATAAACGAATAGATAAATAAATGAATAAGTAAGAAGACATTGACAAATGACCTTAAAGGAGTCATCTAACAAGTGTTTATTTAATGTTTAGTTTAGAAAACAGCTGACGGCAATAAAACACTTGGTGACGATTACAGCAGTGGCATCAAACACACACATTAACACACCATTAACACACCATTAACACACCATTAACACACCATTAACACACCATTACATTTCTGACTTAAACTGTTTCACTTGGTGACGATTACAGCAGTGGTATCAAACACACCATTAACACACCATTAACACACCATTAACACACCATTAACACACATTAACACACCATTAACACACCATTAACACACCATTAACACACATTAACACACCATTAACACAACCATTAACACACCATTAACACACCATTAACACACCATTAACACACCATTAACACACCATTAACACCCCATTAACACACCATTAACACACCATTAACACACCATTAACACACCATTAACACACCATTAACACACCATTAACACACCATTAACACACCTTAACACACCATTAACACACCATTAACACACCATTAACACACCATTAACACACCATTAACACACCATTAACACCCTACCACCATTAACACACCATTAACACACCATTAACACACCATTAACACACCATTAACACACCATTAACACACCATTAACACACCATTAAACACCATTAACACACCATTAACACATCATTAACACACCATTAACACACCATTAACACACCATTAAAACACCATTACATTTCTGACTTAAACTGTTTCACTTGGTGACGATTACAGCAGTGGCATCAAACACACCATTAACACACCATTAACACACCATTAACACACCATTAACACACCATTAACACACCATTAACACACCATTAACACACCATTAACACAACATTAACACACCATTAACACACCATTAACACACCATTAACACACCATTAACACACCATTAACACACCATTAACACACCATTAACACACCATTAACACACCATTAACACACCATTAACACACCATTAACACATCATTAACACACCATTAACACACCATTAACACACCATTAACACACCATTAACACACCATTACATTTCTGACTTAAACTGTTTCACTGGTGACGTATTACAGCAGTGGCATCAAACACACCATTACACACCATTAAACACACCATTAACACACCATTAACACACCATTAACCACACCATTAACACACCATTAACACACCATTAACACACCATTAACACACCATTAACACACCATTAACACACCATTAACACACCATTAACACACCATTAACACACCATTAACACACCATTACATTTCTGACTTAAACTGTTTCACTGGTGACGATTACAGCAGTGGTATCAAACACACATTAACACACCATTAACACACCATTAACACACCATTAACACACCATTAACACACCATTAAACACACCATTAACACACCATTAACACATCATTAACACACCATTAACACACCATTAACACACCATTAACACACCATTAACACACCATTAACACATCATTAAACACACCATTAACACACCATTAAACACACCATTAACACCATTAACACACATTAACACAATTACATTCTAGATAACACACGTTACCTTGGTGACGATTACAGCAGTGGTATCAAACACACCATTAACACACCATTACATTTCTGACTTAAACTGTTTCACTTGGTGACGAACACAGGTACACAGCATTCCCTTTTCTTTGTTTTCCCGTCTTTTTTTGTTTTTTCAATTTGTTTGCAGGTAAACATGTCTTCTCATGTCGTTGCCATCGGAAGCAAACAAACAAAAACATAATAAATGAATACATAATGAATAAGCAAATAAATGAAATAAGTAAAATAAATAATAAATGAATAAATAAATAATAAAGTAGAAAAAAGTTCTTGTTCTGTCTCTGTCTCTGTCTGTCTCTCTGTCTCTGTCTCTCTCTGTTTCTTTGTCTCTATATCTCTATCTTCTGTCTGTCTCTGTCTCTGTCTCTCTCTCTCTCTCTCTCTTTCTCTCTCTCTCTCCTCCCCCCTCTCTCTCTGTTTCTTTGTCTCTATATCTCTATCTTCTGTCTGTCTCTGTCTCTCTTTCTCTCTCTCTCTCTCCTTCCTCTCTCTCTCTCTCTCTCTTTCTCTCTCTCTCTCTTTTCTCTCTCTCTGTGTAATAAATTGTAGCAGTCTAGACAGATCAAGTTGCCCATAGAATCACCCACTTATACGACCATGGTGGGGGAAACAAACGCCCATAGCACAGCAGTTGACACCATAGGGGTGTCCATATCAATAATGATCAACATCCACATTGACATCTATAACGGCACATTATGCAGAGTTGTTGTTTTTTTGTCTGAAACTTGTCCTGCATCATTACCGATACAGCCAGGGACACTGAATCACACTGAATGTCTGCAACAATGCTTCAGTATTCAAACTGCAAAACATTAGCATCCAAGGAAGTAGAGTTAGGTCCAAGTGGACCATTAAAGAAGATAACAGATACATATGTTGATGTTTACTAGTAATCAGCCATTTAAAAACAATTTGTGTCATTCATTTCAAAAGTCCAACGGCTGTGTCGGTGTTGCCTGTTTGTGGAAAATAAACGCAAAAATCAATGTGAGAACTATTTTTTCATTTCACAAATAATTATTGTTATCATAAATCGTTTTAATGGTGCTATTTTCCAAACTCAATTAGTCTCAGTGCGTTCACACATAATCAGACTTCTAAGTGGAACACGGAGCATGGAGCTGTTTGGCGAGATGTCAACACTTCACCATGTTGTACAGTCTGTATGTTGGGTGTGTGATGTCAACACTTCACCATGTTGTACAGTCTGTATGTTGTGTGTGTGTGTGATGAATGCCCAACACTTCACCATGTTGTACAGTCTGTATGTTGGTGTGTGATGTCAACACTTCACCATGTTGTACAGTCTGTATGTTGTGTGTGTGATGTCAACACTTCACCATGTTGTACAGTCTGTATGTTGGGGTGTGTGTGTGATGTCAACACTTCACCATGTTGTACAGTCTGTATGTTGGGTGTGTGTGTGATGTCAACACTTCACCATGTTGTACAGTCTGTATGTGTGGTGTGTGTGTGATGTCAACACTTCACCATGTTGTACAGTCTGTATGTTGGTGTGTGTGTGATGTCAACACTTACCATGTTGTACAGTCTTATGTTGTGTACAGTCTGTATGTGGGGGTGTGTGATGTCAACACTTCACCATGTTGTACAGTCTGTATGTTGTGTGTGTGTATGTCAACACTTCACCATGTTGTACAGTCTGTATGTTGGGTGTGTGTGTGTGATGTCAACACTTCACCATGTTGTACAGTCTGTATGTTTGTGTGTGTGTGATGTCAACACTTCACCATGTTGTACAGTCTGTATGTTGTGTGTGTGATGTCAACACTTCACCATGTTGTACAGTCTGTATGTTGGGTGTGTGTGTGATGTCAACACTTCACCATGTTGTACAGTCTGTATGTTGTGTGTGTGTGTTGTGTGATGTCAACACTTCACCATGTTGTACAGTATGTATGTTGTGTGTGTGATGTCAACACTTCACCATGTTGTACAGTCTGTATGTTGTGTGTGTGTGTGATGTCAACACTTCACCATGTTGTACAGTCTGTATGTTGTGTGTGTGTGTGTGTGATGTCAACACTTCACCATGTTGTACAGTCTGTATGTTGTGTGTGTGTGTGATGTCAACACTTCACCATGTTGTACAGTCTGTATGTTGTGTGTGTGTGTGATGTCAACACTTCACCATGTTGTACAGTCTGTATGTTGTGTGTGTGTGTGATGTCAACACTTCACCATGTTGTACAGTCTGTATGTTGTATGTGTGTGTGATGTCAACACTTCACCATGTTGTACAGTCTGTATGTTGTGTGTGTGATGTCAACACTTCACCATGTTGTACAGTCTGTATGTTGGGTGTGTGTGTGTGATGTCAACACTTCACCATGTTGTACAGTCTGTATGTTGGGTGTGTGTGTGTTGTCAACACTTCACCATGTTGTACAGTCTGTATGTTGGGTGTGTGATATCAACACTTCACCATGTTGTACAGTCTGTATGTTGGGTGTGTGTGTGATGTCAACACTTCACCATGTTGTACAGTCTGTATGTTGTGTGTGGTGTGTGATGTCAACACTTCACCATGTTGTACAGTCTGTATGTTGGGTGTGTGTGTGATGTCAACACTTCACCATGTTGTACAGTCTGTATGTTGGGTGTGTGTGTGTGATGTCAACACTTCACCATGTTGTACAGTCTGTATGTTGGGTGTGTGTGTGATGTCAACACTTCACCATGTTGTACAGTCTGTATGTTGTGTGTGTGTGTGATGTCAACACTTCACCATGTTGTTCAGTCTGTATGTTGTGTGTGTGTGTGATGTCAACACTTCACCATGTTGTACAGTCTGTATGTTGTGTGTGTGTGATGTCAACACTTCACCATGTTGTACAGTCTGTATGTTGGATGTGTGTGATGTCAACACTTCACCATGTTGTACAGTCTGTATGTTGGGTGTGTGTGTGTGATGTCAACACTTCACCATGTTGTTCAGTCTGTATGTTGGGTGTGTGTGTGTGATGTCAACACTTCACCATGTTGTACAGTCTGTATGTTGGGTGTGTGATGTCAACACTTCACCATGTTGTACAGTCTGTATGTTGGGGGTGTGTGATGTCAACACTTCACCATGTTGTACAGTCTGTATGTGTGTGTGTGTGTGTGATGTCAACACTTCACCATGTTGTACAGTCTGTATGTTGTGTGTGTGTGTGATGTCAACACTTCACCATGTTGTACAGT
>CM060309.1:2322433-2327433 GCA_030674185.1 Monoplex corrugatus | reverse complement strand
AATAAATGTTCTTCAAGATCACGGCGACCTTGAAAAGTACAAAACCAGGATTTTCTGCCATAATTTTACATAGATATTTTTGTTTTTTCATGATTTCACCTAAAATGGGAGATGTTTAGAATAGCTGGGCCAGTTTGTTTATATTTTTGTGTTGGTGGTGTTGGCGGTGTTTACTGATGCAGACAGAGCATTAGGTCACGCTTGTCAAACCCATCCACTTTCTGCTTGGCTTCTCCACAGTTTCACAGCAACACTGGCCATTGAAGTAGGTAGTGCAGGCCTACCATTGAAGTAGGTAGTGTAGGCCTACCATTGAAGTAGGTAGTGTAGGCCATTGAAGTAGGCAGTGTAGGCCAATGAAGTAGGCAGTGTAGGCCTACCATTGAAGAAGGCAGTGTAGGCCATTGAAGCAGGCAGTGTAGACCATTGAAGTAGGTAGTGCAGGCCTACCATTGAAGTAGGCAGTGTAGGCCATTGAAGTAGGCAGTGTAGGCCATTGAAGTAGGTAGTGTAGGCCATTGAAGTAGGTAGTGTAGGCCATTGAAGTAGGTAGTGTAGGCCATTGAAGTAGGCAGTGTAGGCCATTGAAGTAGGCAGTGTAGGCCATTGAAGTAGGTAGTGTAGGCCATTGAAGTAGGTAGTGTAGACCATTGAAGTAGGTAGTGTAGGCCATTGAAGTAGGTAGTGTAGGCCATTGAAGTAGGTAGTGTAGGCCACATTGAAGTAGGTAGTGTAGGCCTCCATTGAAGTAGGTAGTGTAGGCCATTGAAGTAGGTAGTGTAGGCCATTGAAGTAGTAGTGTAGGCCATTGAAGTAGGTAGTGTAGGCCTACCATTGAAGTAGGTAGTGTAGGCCTACCATTGAAGTAGGTAGTGTAGGCCTACCATTGAAGTAGGTAGTGTAGGCCATTGAAGTAGGTAGTGTAGGCCATTGAAGTAGGTAGTGTAGGCCTACCATTGAAGTAGGTAGTGTAGGCCTACCATTGAAGTAGGTAGTGTAGGCCTATTGAAGTAGGTAGTGTAGGCCATTGAAGTAGGTAGTGTAGGCCATTGAAGTAGGTAGTGTAGGCCTACCATTGAAGTAGGTAGTGTAGGTACCATTGAAGTAGGTAGTGTAGGCCTACCATTGAAGTAGGTAGTGTAGACCATTGAAGTAGGTAGTGTAGGCCTACCATTGAAGTAGGTAGTGTAGACCATTGAAGTAGGTAGTGTAGGTACCATTGAAGTAGGTAGTGTAGGCCATTGAAGTAGGTAGTGTAGGCCATTGAAGTAGGTAGTGTAGGCCATTGAAGTAGTAATGTAGGCATTGAAGTAGGTAGTTAGGCCATTGAAGTAGGTAGTGTAGGTCATTGAAGTAGGTAGTTAGGCCATTGAAGTAGGTAGTGTATGTCATTGAAGTAGGTAGTGTAGGCCATTGAAGTAGGTAGTGTATGTCATTGAAGTAGGTAGTGTAGGCCATTGAAGTAGGTAGTGTAGGCCTACCATTGAAGTAGGTAGTGTAGGTCATTGAAATAGGTAGTGTAGGTCCATTGAAGTAGGTAGTGTAGGTCATTGAAGTAGGTAGTGTAGGTCATTGTAGTAGATAGTGTAGGTCATTGAAGTAGGTTGTGTATTCCATTGAAGTAGGTAGTGTAGACATTGAATAGGTAGTGTAGGTCATTGAAGTAGGTAGTGTAGGTCATTGAATAGGTAGTGTAGACCATTGAATAGGTAGTGTAGGTCATTGAAGTAGGTAGTGTAGACCATTGAATAGGTAGTGTAGGTCATTGAATAGGTAGTGTATGACCATTGAATAGGTAGTGTAGGTCATTGAAGTAGGTAGTGTAGGTCATTGAAGTAGGTAGTGTAAGCCATGGAAGTAGGTAGAGTAGACCATGGAAGTAGGTAGTGTAGGTCATTGAATAGGTAGTGTAGGTCATTGAAGTAGGTAGTGTAGGCCATTGAAGTAGGAGTGTAGGCCATTGAAGAGGTTTTGTAGGCCACTGAAGTAGGTAGTGTAGGCCTACCATTGAAGTAGGTAGTGTAGGCCTACCATTGAAGTAGGTAGTGTAGGTCATAGAAGTAGGTAGTGTAGGCCTACCATTGAAGTAGGCAGTGTAGGTCATTGAAGTAGATAGTGTAGGTCATTGAAGTAGGCAATGTAGGCCATTGAAGTAGGTAGTGTAGGCCATTGAAGTAGGTAATGTAGGCCATTGAAGTAGGCAGTGTAGGCCATTGAAATAGGCAGTGTAGACCATTGAAGTAGGTAGTGTAGGCCATTGAAGTAGGTAGTGTAGGCCATTGAAGTAGGTAGTGTAGGCCTTTGAAGTAGGTAGTGTAGGCCATTGAAGTAGGGGGATATAGACACAGTGAGGTGGGCTCACCTGTCGATGACTTAGACTGCTCTCCCCCCCCCCCTCCGGGCCCCTTCCTCTCCACACCTACCTGTCTGTTTTCTTGTTGTTTGCTTTTGTTTTTTGTCCTGCCAGCATTGCTTTGGTGGGTGGCTTGGTGGAAATAAGATGCCGGGCTGTTATTTGGAGAGTCTATGATTGAGTGAGTAAGTCTGGGAGACAGAGAGAGAGAGAGGCGAGAGAGAGAGAGAGAGAAGAGAGACAGAGAGAGACAAAGACAAGGACAAACAGACAGACAGACAGGCAGAGGGATAGAGACAGAGAGACAGACAAAGACAGCAGACGGACAGACAGACAAAGACAGAGATAGAGAGAGCGAAACAGAGATAGAGAGACAGAAAGAGAAAGATTGGCAGTTTGAAAGAGAGAAAGAGAGAGATATACAGATGCAATGATAGAGATGGCGATATATGTATATATATATATATATATATATATATATATATATATGTGTGTGTGTGTTATATGTATATGAATATGTGTGTATATACATATATTATATATATATATATATATATATATATATATGCATGTATGCGTGTGTGTGTGTGTTGTGTGTGTGTGGGGTGTGTGTGTTGTGGTGTGTGTGTGTGTGTGTGTGTGTGTGTGTGCAAAGAGAGAGAGAGTGGGGCAAGGGGAAAGACAGACAGAAGGAGAGAGAGAGAGAGAGAGAGAGGAGAGAGAAGACAGACAGACAGACAGACAGGGGACAGAGACAGAGATACAGACAAATGCACACAGAGATACAGAGGAAGAGATTAGAGAAGGGGGAGGGATGGAAAGAGATGGACAAACAGACAGCAATGTATCGCAAGATAAGCAATGATAAAACAATAGTTCATTGTTGGATGTTATCTTTTTGTTGAACTGCTCGCCACGGATTTCATATATAATGTGATTTGAAGGACAAGCTTGTAGGTCATTACTGAACGTCTGATAGAGGACGGCAACTGGAATCATCGTCACTGTCAGCGTTCAAGCAAAGAGAGAAACAAGAGATTCGCCAAAATAGAATGAGAACTTGAATTCAGTTCATAAAACAAGACAGGCGGGAAACTTGGTCCAACCAGACTTCATTAAGCCTACACAAAAGACAATCGACAAACAAGCATTCACGAAAACCACAGTGAGACTCAGGAATGGTGGACTCATCTACATGGGTGATGACTCTGTTAAGGATTCTGTAAGAACAATCTTTGCAATACACAGTAGGAATGTCCCTACGCTACGGTGATTTTCACATCAAGTTTTATCGGCCTTCTTCCTGTAGGTGTGGATGATCACAGCGTCTTTAAAGTCTTGGGGAATCTGTTATTTTTATAGTATAGACCCTTAAAAGATTGTCAATTCTCCAGGAGCATCTCGCCACCATTCTTGTAGATACCTGCAGGAATGCCATCAGATTCTGATGTCTTCATTGGCGTGGCTTGCACAGAGCTTTGGTAGTTTTGGCACTAGAGGGTGGGTCTGCTTTTACTGGCGGTTAGGGGAGTCCAGCAATGGCGTCATTATCAATGGTGTTGTTTGTTGTCGCTATGGTTGTAAAGCTTCTATTTATTGAAATGAAATAAAAGTAGGTGATATCATTGATATAACTGTATGTATGTCTAAACAGTTTTCCACGTCACCACAGTACATGCTGCCTTCCCACAAGCCAAATGCCTGGCAACAAAGATGTTTAGGCGGTCCATGTTATGGTGTGATGACAAGTGGAAAACTGTTTAGACATACATACAGTTATATCAATGATATCACCTACTTTATCCACAGGAAGAAGGCCGATAAAACTTGATGTGAAAATCACCGTAGCGTAGGACATTCCTACTGTGTATTGCAAAGATTGTTCTTACAGAATCCTTAACAGAGTCATCACCCATGTAGATGAGTCCACCATTCCTGAGTCTCACTGTGGTTTTCGTGGTGGAAGAGGGTAAGTGACAATGTGTTTTCCATACACTTGCTGCAATAGAAGTGCCGTAATAAAACCATGAGGACCACAAAGTTTGATGGAGTTTGTAGATCTGACCAAAGCGTTTGACACCGTTAACTAGGGAGACGTTTGGGAATGCTACAAAATGTGGTTACCATCAGACGCTCGTCTTGCTAATAGTTTCTTTCGACAGTGGATGCAGGACAGTATGCACATAATGGGGAAACAGCCGAACTCTTCTCCACAAAGAATGGAGTGAAACAGGGATGCATTCTATCTTCCACACTGTTTACCATATTCTCTAAATCAGTGATGATTGATGTATTCAGACACTTTGACAGGGATGTGTACACTCAGATGCCAATCTCCTCAACCTGCTGACACCCCAAAGTGCTCAAATCGTCTTTCACTGATGACTGTGCACAGGATTAGCATTAACAGGAGGACATCCGACGACTCACTAACCTATGTGCTGCTGCCTGCAAACATTTGAGCCTTTCAATCAATATTTAACAAGACTGAGGCTACATTTCAGCCAACACCGTCACAGGCTTTTAGCATTCTCCCATCCCCGTTGCCATCAACAACCAGCAGGTCAAGACTGTAGAGAAATAGCAAAGCTTACTAATGATGAATCTCGTGATGCTCAGTGGAGCTGTACATCTAATGTACAAGGCT
>CM060309.1:2312433-2317433 GCA_030674185.1 Monoplex corrugatus | reverse complement strand
AACACAACACAACACACGACACAGACACACACACATATGCCAACAGTGCTGACAACACAAACACAACACAACACAACACAACACACACACAACACAACACAACACAACACAACACAAACAGCACAACACAACACAACACAACACAACACAACACAACACAACACAACACAACACAACACAACACAACACAACACAACACAACACAACACAACACAACACAACACAACACAACACAACACAACACAACACAACACAACACAACACAACACACACACACACACACACACACACACACACAACACACACACCAACCACACACACACACACACACACACACACACACACACACACACACACACACACACCATATGCCAACAGTGCTGACAACACAAATCAACACACGACACAGACACACACACCATATGCCAACAGCGCTGACAACACAACACAACACAACACAACACAACACAACACAACACAACACAACACAACACAACACAACACAACACAACACAACACAACAACACAACACAACACAACACAACACAACACACGACACACACACACACACACACACACACACACACACACACACACACACACACACACACACACACACACACACACAACACACACACACACCATATGCCAACAGCGCTGACAAACAACACAACACAACACAACACAACACAACACAACACAACACAACACAACACAACACAACACAACACAACACAACACAACACAACACAACACAACACAACACAACACAACACAACACAACACAACACAACACAACACAACACAACACAACACAACACAACACAACACAACACAACACAACACACGACAGAGACACACACACCATATGCCAACAGCGCTGACAACACAACACAACACAACACACTACACAGACACACACACACCATATGCCAACAGTGCTGACAACACAACACAACACAACACAACACACTACACAGACACACACACCATATGTCAACAGCGCTGACAACACAACACAACACAACACAAACACAACACAACACAACACACAACACATACAACACTACAACACAACACAACACAACACACTACACAGACACACACACCATATGCCAACAGCGCTGACAACACAACACAACTCAACACACGACACAGACACACACACCATATGCCAACAGTGCTGACAACAAAAACACAACACAACACAACACAACACAACACAACACAAACAACACAACACACACATATGCCAACAGTGCTGACAACACAACAACACAACACAACACAACACAACACAACACAACACAACACAACACAACACAACACAACACAACACAACACAACACAACACAACACAACACACGACACAGACACACACACACCATATGCCAACAGCGCTGACAACACAACACAACCAACACACAACACAACACACACAACACATACCAACAGCACAACACAACACAACACAACACAACACAACACAACACAACACAACACAACACACGACACAGACACACACACCATATGCAACAGCGCTGACAACACAACACAACCAACACACGACACAGACACACACACCATATGCCAACAGTGCTGACAACACAACACAACACAACACAACACAAACACAACACAACACAAACACACACACAACAAAACACACACACACCATATGCCAACAGCGCTGACAACACAACACAACTCAACACACGACACAGACACACACACCAACCAACAGTGCTGACAACACAACACAACACAACACAACACAACACAACACAACACAACAAACACACGACACAGACACACACACCATATGTCAACAGGCTGAACACAACACAACACAACACACACAACAGACAACAACCATACAACAGGTGACAACAAACCAACACACGACACAGACACACACACCATATGCCAACAGCGCTGACAACACAACACAACACAACACAACACAAACAACACAACACAACACAACACAACACAACAACACAACACAACACAACACACAAACAACTCAACACACGACACAGACACACACACCATATGCCAACAGCGCTGACAACACAACACAACACAACACACGACACAGACACACACACCATATGCCAACAGTGCTGACAACACAACACAACACAACAACGACACAGACACACACACCATATGCCAACAGTGCTGACAACACAACACAACACAACACACACACAGACACACACACACCATATGCCAACAGCGCTGACAACACAACACAACACAACACAACACAATCAACACACGCACAACACACACACACACCAACCAACAGCGCTACAACACAACACAACACAACACACCGACACAGACACACACACCATATGTCAACAGTGCTGACAACACAAAACAACCAAACACACGACACAGACACACACACCATATGCCAACAGTGCTGACAACACAACACACACAACACAACCAAAAACACAGACACAGACACACACACCATATGCCA
Source organism: Monoplex corrugatus (assembly GCA_030674185.1). Taxonomy (NCBI): domain Eukaryota; kingdom Metazoa; phylum Mollusca; class Gastropoda; order Littorinimorpha; family Ranellidae; genus Monoplex; species Monoplex corrugatus. The sequence goes on along the minus strand of CM060309.1, from coordinate 2,314,936 downwards.
ACAGTGCTGACAACACACACAACACAACACAACACACGACACAGACACACACACCATATGCCAACAGCGCTGAAAACAATTTAGTCTGTAACGAAAGCACTTTGTATCTTGTCAAACCATAGATACTCTTCTCAGGTTATTGGTCTTAATCTTGAGAAAAAATGGAGCAAACAATCCATGGAAAACGTATTTACACAAATCATGAAATGCAAGGGGTTAATGAAAATGGCTACAGATACCTATTGCACACACCATTACGGGAACTACTGTCATACTAGATAGATATTGGGACAGGTATGTAATGCTGATTCCTACTTTTGTTTGGACACAGAAGATAGTGCCGACCATGTATTCTGGAACTGTTTATGTGACAAAAGAATCACACAAAATGTTACAGATTTGTTGGTGAAAATGCATCACAGCTGCAAATGCCAAATTCACTGAAACTTATGAAAAGTGTTTGGTGTTGATAAAAACAACTGCAAAAAGTCGATGCAGTGTATATCCTAATTATTATTGTATTAATTGTGTACACAGATCAACAATTAGTACAATTAATGTTGTTTCGATTCGGGAAACGACTTTGTGCAGGTTACTAACAAAATCAAAGACATGATTGTAGTGGCACAGACTTGATCATGACCTATCACACACACACACTGAAAAATGATATCCACAAACACATAAAGTAAATCATTCGTTGTAACGAACAGCAGAAAAAAGCAAAAATGATTATCAACTAAGTAAGTGACGTCCTTTAAAACACAATACAAAACGTGTTCTGTCCCCAAATCAGTCATCAATTAATTGCTGTCGGTATTTTCACAGTTGTAAGCACAATCATCTTCTGGCCTTGTGATATGCTCTGTCATTGCGACATCACAATGTTTACGCTGAAACCAGAAAAAAACACGAAAACAGAATCAGAACGTGTATTTAATACAACCAGACAAGACAGGCGCAAAATTTCGGCCATCTGGCCTTTGTCAAGCGTGAATGTAAAATCACAAACAAACAAACACCGCATACAATGTAAAATCACAAACACCAAATTCAACGTAAAATCACACAAAAGAAAACAAACACCAAATACAATGTAAAATCACAAACAAACAAACACCACATTCAATGTAAAATCACAAACGAACAAACACCAAATACAATGTAAAATCACAAAAGAACAAACACCACATTCAATGTAAAATCACAAAAGAACAATCACCAAATACAATGTAAAATCACAAACGAAACAAACACCACATACAATGTAAAATCACAAAAAAACAACACCACATCAATGTAAAATCACAAACGAACAAACACACATACAATGTAAAATCACAAACAACAAACACCACATACAATGTAAAATCACAAACGAACAAACACCAAATACAATGTAAAATCACAAACGAACAAACACCACATACAATGTAAACAAAAAACAATACAATACACAAACAAACAACCAAATACAATGTAAAATCACAAACAAACAACACCAAATACAATGTAAAATCACAAACAAACAAACACCAAATACAATGTAAAATCACAAACAACAAACACCAATACAATGAAAATCACAAACAACAACACCAATACAATGTAAAATCACAAACAAACAACACCACAATACAATGTAAAATCACAAACCAACAAACACCACATTCAATGTAAAATCACAAACGAACAACACCACATACAATGTAAAATCACAAACAACAAACACCACATTCAATGTAAAATCACAACGAACAAACACCACATTCAATGTAAAATCACAAACAAACAAACACCACATACAATGTAAAATCACAAACGAAACAAACACCACATTCAATGTAAAATCACAAACGAACAAACACCACATTCAATGTAAAATCACAAACAAACAAACACCACATACAATATAAAATCACAAACAACAAACACCACATTCAATGTAAAATCACAAACGAACAAACACCACATTCAATGTAAAATCACAAACAAACAAACACCACATACAATTAAAATCACAAACGAACAAACACCACATACAATATAAAATCACAAACAAACAAACACCACATACAATATAAAATCACAAACAAACAAACACCACATACAATATAAAATCACAAACAAACAAACACCACATACAATATAAAATCACAAACAAACAAACACCACAGTCAATGTAAAATCACAAACGAACAAACACCACATTCAATGTAAAATCACAAACGAACAAACACCACATTCAATGTAAAATCACAAACGAACAAACACCACATTCAATGTAAAATCACAAAAAGAACAAACACCAAATACAAAAAAATAGCAGAAAAAGACTCAAACTTCCCTGCTGTTTCGTCCAGTGGGAGAAAAGAAACGTTGCTCTGAGATAAAAGCAGTTCATCGCCTGATGGCTTTCAAAGGGAATCACCAAAGTGGCATCTCAGAAAAAAAAATCACACATACGTCAGTGTGGCTGACTCATACTTCATGCAGAAAGACA
>CM060309.1:2302433-2304933 GCA_030674185.1 Monoplex corrugatus | reverse complement strand
ACAGACAGATGTGGAGGACAGACAGATGTGAAGGACAGACACACAGAGAGCAGTGCAGACAGCCAACATACCAAGGAGTGATGCTGTAGACTGACTGAAGACAGACATATGTGGAGGACAGACACACACAGAGCAGTGCAGACAGCCAACATACCAAGGAGTGATGCTGTAGACTGACTGAGGACAGACAGACGTGGAGGACAGACACACAGAGAGCAGTGCAGACAGCCAACATACCAAAGAGTGATGCTGTAGACTGACTGAAGACAGACATATGTGGAGGACAGACACACACAGAGCAGTGCAGACAGCCAACATACCAAGGAGTGATGCTGTAGACTGACTGAGGACAGACAGACGTGGAGGACAGACACACAGAGAGCAGTGCAGACAGCCAACATACCAAGGAGTGATGCTGTAGACTGACTGAGGACAGACACACAGAGCAGTGCAGACAGCCAACATATCAAGGAGTGATGTTGTAGACAGACTGATGACAGACAGACGTGGAGGACAGACAGACTGATGACAGACAGACATGGATGACAGACAGACTGATGACAGACAGACGTGGAGGACAGACAGATGTGGAGGACAGACAGACGTGGAGGACAGACAGACGTGGAGGACAGACATACGTGGAGGACAGACAGACATGGATGACAGACAGACGTGGATGACAGACAGACGTGGAGGACAGACAGACGTGGAGGACAGACAGATGTGGAGGACAGACAGACGTGGAGGACAGACACACAGAGCAGTGCAGACAGCCAACATACCAAGGAGTGATGCTGTAGACTGACTGGGACAGACAGACATAGAGGATAGACACACAGAGAGCAGTGCAGACAGCCAACATACCAAGGAGTGATGCTGTAGACTGACTGGGGACAGACAGACATAGAGGACAGACACACAGAGAGCAGTGCAGACAGCCAACATACCAAGGAGTGATGCTGTAGACTGACTGGGACAGACAGACATAGAGGACAGACACACAGAGAGCAGTGCAGACAGCCAACATACCAAGGAGTGATGCTGTAGACTGACTGGGGACAGACAGACATAGAGGACAGACACACAGAGAGCAGTGCAGACAGCCAACATACCAAGGAGTGATGCTGTAGACTGACTGAGGACAGACAGACCTGAAGGACAGACACACAGAGCAGTGCAGACAGCCAACATACCAAGGAGTGATGCTGTAGACTGACTGGGGACAGACAGACATAGAGGACAGACACACACAGAGCAGTGCAGACAGCCAACATGCCAAGGAGTGATGCTGTAGACTTACTGGGGACAGACAGACATAGAGGACAGACACACACAGAGCAGTGCAGACAGCCAACATGCCAAGGAGTGATGCTGTAGACTTACTGGGGACAGACAGACATAGAGGACAGACACACAGAGAGCAGTGCAGACAGCCAACATACCAAGGAGTGATGCTGTAGACTGACTGGGGACAGACAGACATAGAGGACAGACACACAGAGAGCATTGCAGACAGCCAACATACCAAGGAGTGATGCTGTAGACTGACTGGGGACAGACAGACATAGAGGACAGACACACAGAGAGCAGTGCAGACAGCCAACATACCAAGGAGTGATGCTGTAGACTGACTGGGGACAGACAGACATAGAGGACAGACACACACAGAGCAGTGCAGACAGCCAACATACCAAGGAGTGATGCTGTAGACTGACTGGGGACAGACAGACATAGAGGACAGACACACAGAGAGCAGTGCAGACAGCCAACATGCCAAGGAGTGATGCTGTAGACTGACTGGGGACAGACAGACATAGAGGACAGACACACACAGAGCAGTGCAGACAGCCAACATACCAAGGAGTGATGCTGTAGACTGACTGGGGACAGACAGACATAGAGGACAGACACACAGAGAGCAGTGCAGACAGCCAACATGCCAAGGAGTGATGCTGTAGACTGACTGGGGACAGACAGACATAGAGGACAGACACACACAGAGCAGTGCAGACAGCCAACATGCCAAGGAGTGATGCTGTAGACTGACTGGGGACAGACAGACATAGAGGACAGACACACAGAGAGCAGTGCAGACAGCCAACATACCAAGGAGTGATGCTGTAGACTGACTGGGGACAGACAGACATAGAGGACAGACACACACAGAGCAGTGCAGACAGCCAACATACCAAGGAGTGATGCTGTAGACTGCGAGTGACTGAACTGTTATTGTTATTGTTGTTTAAAGCCCAGCCGACTGTGTAGAGCCATACCAAGGCTATAAGCATTTCAAAACATACACAATACTTCAACAGGAAAAACAAAATACATACCAATACATTTGCACGCGTTATCAAAGGAGATGCCCCTGGCGTTGACCACTTTGTTCAATGTATCACACAGGGATTTAAAAACATACTTCAATACAGATTTAAATATAACTACAGACCGTAAAACATGGGAACACGGTCTTACATTATCTAAAGTCGCTTCCGCTCAT
>CM060309.1:2287433-2289933 GCA_030674185.1 Monoplex corrugatus | reverse complement strand
CTACAATATGTAACCAGACCTACTATATGTAACCAGACCTACTATATGTAACCAGACCTACTATGTGTAACCAGACTTACTATATGTAACCAGACCTACAATATGTAAACAGACCTACTACATGTAACCAGACCTACTATATGTAACCAGACCTACTATATGTAACCAGACCTACTATGTGTAACCAGACCTACTATATGTAACCAGACCTACAATATGTAAACAGACCTACTACATGTAACCAGACCTACTATATGTAAACAGACCTACAATATGTAACCAGACCTACTACATGTAACCAGACATACTACATGTAACCAGACCTACTATATGTAACCAGACCTACTATATGTAAACAGACCTACTACATGTAACCAGACCTACAATATGTAACCAGACCTACTATATGTAACCAGACCTACAATATGTAACCAGACCTACAATATGTAACCAGACCTACTATATGTAACCAGACCTACTATATGTAACCAGACCTACTATATGTAACCAGACCTACTATATGTAACCAGACCTACTATATGTAAACAGACCTACTATATGTAACCAGACCTACTATATGTAACCAGACCTACTATATGTAACCAGACCTACAATATGTAACCAGACCTACTATATGTAAACAGACCTACTATATGTAACCAGACCTACAATATGTAACCAGACCTACAATATGTAACCAGACCTACTATATGTAACCAGACCTACTATATGTAACCAGACCTACAATATGTAACCAGACCTACTATATGTAACCAGACCTACAATATGTAACCAGACCTACTATATGTAAACAGACCTACTATATGTAAACAGACCTACTATATGTAACCAGACCTACTATATGTAAACAGACCTACTATATGTAACCAGACCTACTAGTGTCTTACCACCATCACCACCCTCTCCGTGTTTACAGGCAAGAACATTTCATATTCTGTGTTAGATCCGCACACCACGTCAAGGGTTGACTTATGACAACATGAAAACAACCAGTATGCACACCTACCAAAACAGACTATGCACACTGCGCAGTAAAACACAGTCTGCACAGTGTGGGTAAAATTCGGAACGCTTAGAATAACATGTTTCAGTTTCAGTTTCAGTTTCTCAAGATGACGTCTTCGCTCTCGTAACGAATTCCATATGCACTAACGTCACAGGTGCCACGTGTATGGTGATCATGGCACACGCCTTAGGCCTGCACATAAACCCATGAGCTGGCCAGATCCTGAGGCCCTACCTAGACTATGTTTTACCTAGTCTGTATTTTATACTGGTATTGTATCAGTCTATCATTGGAACAATCTTGGTTACATGTAAATGATGTACACTGTGTATCTTATCTTCAAAGAAAAGTACATATATATATATATATATATATATATATATATATATATATATATATAAAGTGAATAGACACATAATTAGAGATCTGAATCACAACACAACACAACTAGCCGCTCACTATAAACTTGTCTCACATCTCAGAAATCACCTCATTTGTTAACGGTCGTTTGCCTACGATACTGGCATTCACACATGATGTTTTCAATATTCTACCGTTTGTTTTTTGTGTTTGTTTGTTTGCTTGCTTGTTTGTTTGCTTGTTTGCTTGTTTGTTTGCTTGTTTGCTTGCTTGTTTGTTTGTTTGCTTGTTTGTTTGTTTGTTTGCTTGTTTACTTGTTTGTTTGCTTGTTTGTTTGCTTGCTTGTTTGTTTGTTTGCTTGTTTGTTTGTTCGTTCGTTCGTCTGTTGGTTTGTTTGTTTGTGTGTAATATTGTGTCATGGCACATGGTGGCAGTGTAGCTATTGTCCATATTGTTTTATGTTACAACTATAGACCTGTGTCATAGCCGGCCCCTGAACCTGTTGGTCGTCTGGGTTGACGTTTACATCTGCCATCAGACATTGCGTGATGATGAAGTGATGGCCAGGCAAGCCGCCATACAGTAGGTGGAAAGTTCTTGTCTTCAGGGCAGGATGAATAATTCAATCGTGGTTCTCCACTCATGCGGGGGTTATTATACAGTTTCTTTTCCCTGCCTTTAAGCCCACCGCCTTGTTTGTTGAGGGGGACCAGACGTGTCGGGGTTGTTTTGATATTGGGGTAGCAGTGCCAAAACCTGTGGATTATGCATGCACACCCGCGTGCAAGTCACAATCTCCAGTGCTGTGAACGACGGTGACCTGCACTTAGTCTGGGGGCCGTGACGATCAAAAGTTCATCTATCTCTTTTCTATCAGTGTGTTTGTATATTTGGTTGGCTGGTCGGTTTGATGGTTGATTGGTTGGTCGGTTTGGTGGTTGGTTGGTTGGTTGGTTGGTTGGCTGGTCGGTATGGTGGTTGGTTGGTTGGTTGGTTGGCTGGTCGGTATGGTGGTTGGTTGGTTGGCTGGTCGGTATGGTGGTTGGTTGGATGGTTGGTTGGCTGGTCGGTATGGTGGTTGGTTGGTTGGCTGGTCGGTTTGGCGGTTGGTTG
>CM060309.1:1882856-2272856 GCA_030674185.1 Monoplex corrugatus | reverse complement strand
CTGATAAAAGAAGTGCTTTGGACACCTGGTGCTGTTTAGAAAATGGGCCAATCCATTCAATGTTCTTGTCAACATAGAGAAATTCTTGTAGAAGTAATGACGTTTTGGAAAATCGATAAAAACGTGGGGACCAGCACTTGCAGCAGCTCTACATTACGAGGAGACACAGGTTCTGTCTGGTGTCTGCAGATGTCAGTGAAGAGAGTCTGGACTCGTTCTATGTGCCCCCTCATGTCTTCAGCATGTAGGCCTAGAGTTGAAGCAATAACTGTTTGTCCACATGCATGTTTGGCAAATATGGGCCGACCCTTCCTCTTTGGTCCAATTCTTTTAACAAGCAGTTGGAATAGGTCATCCTCTGAAATTCACACACACACACACACACACACACACACACACACACACACACACAGTTCAACCAAACCTTTAGCACACAGAAATCTACCAAATTTGAAACGATCACTAGTTAGATCTGATGTAGTGACAAAACATGTGTCAAGACTGTACTTTACCCCTTAGCAGAGCAAAAAATCTGTTAACCCTTCCCGTACACTGTGGGTGCAAGTGCACCCATACTTTCACTCATCGGTTCATTTTTTAAATATTATTCAAGCAATCATGCTGAAATTTTATGACTTTGTTAGTAAGGGGACTGACTGTGTGCTGACAAAAAATGACACAATTCTGTCTCATAGTAAACATGTAAACAAACAACAAAAACATCGTATATCCCTCCCCGTACCTCGTGGGTGCACACACACCCATACTCCTAAAGAAGGAACTATGCGCGCCGTACGTCGTGGGTGCACACACACCCATACTCCTAAAGAAGAAACTATGCGCGCCGTACGTCGTGGGTGCACACACACCCACACTCTAAAAGAAGGAACAAAGACTGCACACATCACTAAGTGTGTACACGTTGTTACAGCAAATGCACAGAACTGACTCATGTGTTCCCAGACAGTGTAGTAGCATCATCCAAGACTCACAGACTACTGCCGTGTGCAAAATTGTGGTGGGTTTGTTCGTGCATCCTTCAGCCGCAACCGTTTTTTGCAGTTGCTGAACTTTTTGAGGTTCGATGACAAAGAGACCAGGAGTGCCAGAAGGAGCCGAGATGTTTTCGCTCCTTTCAGAGATTTTTGGGATGACTTCACTAAGAACCTGAGTGACCACTACATCCCTGGCCCTTTCATCACCATTGATGAACAACTTGTCCCATTCCGTGGCAGATGTTCCTTCATTCAGTACCTGCCTTCCAAGCCAGACAAGTATGGAATAAAAAATTTTTGGGCAGCGGATACTGAAAACAATTTCCCCCTTGTCGCAGAGCCCTATCTGGGGCGACCACTGGGTGCTGACAGACAAGTCAACTTGGGGAGAAATGTTGCCCTCCGCCTGTCAGCTCCTTTCTTCAACACTGGGAGAAATGTCACCACTGACAATTTCTTCACTGACAAGGAGCTGGCTGATGGTCTTCAGAACAATGGGCTGACGTTTGTTGGTACTGTGCGCGCCAACAAACGATTTCTTCCTGAGTCCTTCAAAAACAAAAGAGGGCTGCAGCTGCATGCGTCATCCTTCCTCTTTCAGGACAAAACCACCATCGTCAACTATCAGACGAAAGCAAACAAAAACGTTGTAGTCATGAGCACAATGCACTATGACTGTGCAGTAGCTCCTGACGCCCCAAAGAAGAAGCCAGACATCGTTCGCTTCTACAACTCAACAAAAGGGGCAGTTGATTCTGTTGATCAGATGGCCCATGCGTATTCCACCAAACGCATCACTAAACGATGGCCAATGGTGCTCTTTTACAACACGGTGGATCTCAGCACCATTGCTGCCCGTGTTGTGTGGAGCATCAAGTTTCCAGGCCATCTACTTTCCAAAAAGGACGCCAGGCCTCAGTTCATCCTTCGGATCGCTGAACAGCTGTCACTTGACCATATGAAGAGGAGACTTTGTGCAAGGAACATGCCAAAGCTCCTGAAAAACACAGTGGAGATGTACGTTCAACACCTTCAACAGAAGGTAGCAACTTCACTGGACCAACGACAAATTGCCCGTGCTGGTGGCAAGAGAAAAAGACCGGCATCAGCACAGAGGCCTTCTACCAGCAAACAAATTGGGCAGAAAGAGCCAAAACAGAGTCAAGGTCGCTGTGGCTCATGCAGCTGGAAGCTTGATCGGAAATCCCGAAAGTCTTGCTTCTCATGCTGCTCATGGGTGTGCAAAGAACACACCGTGATTGTTTGCAAGCAGTGTGCCGATTCCATGTCATTGGTGGAGTGCATCACTGTTGTAAACAAATGAGACACCTCCTACTTGGTCATCTTCCAACTTTTACCTGACATCTTCCTTTGAATGTTCAGCAGCTGCAACAAACGGTTCTTGGTCACAAATCAGGATGGCCAGTGATCCCAATGAAAAGAAGTTTTCAGTTTTCAGTAAAGATGTTGCCACTGAAAGGCATTGATATTTTACCACTTCGTAAAATTTTGTATACACTCCGTGGTATTATTCAATTTCATTGTCAATAAAATTCCTTTTTTATTTTATTTTATTTTATTTTATTTTTGTGCGGACGTGCTTCTATACATCATAGTGTTTGCGTGCGTGTGCCTGTGTAATATATTTCAAGATAATAGGTGAAAACCTGTTTTGAAGCTTGTTCAATAAACACTTTTGTTGTCGTATCAATCTTGTTCTTTTAGCATTGAGAGTGAGAGATGGTGGAGAGAGAGAGAGACAGACAGACAGACAGACAGACAGACAGACAGAATACACATTCATTCATGCACGCAAACTCACATGCTAACATGCAAGCATACACCAAAGCGATGCACACACACTAAACTGACTGTACGCAATATCTTCAGGTGATAAAAACGTGTTTACGTGTGCACCCAATGAATATTCTCTGTATTGCCTATAAAGAAACCATGGGTGTGTGTGCACCCACGATGTACGGCGAGGACTATTCACAACGCTGCCTATAAAGAAACCATGGGTGTGTGTGCACCCACGATGTACGGCGAGGACTATTCACTGCACTGCCTTTTAAGAAACCATGGGTGTGTGTGCACCCACGACGTACGGCGAGGACTATTCACAACACTGCCTATAAAGAAACCATGGGTGTGTGTGCACCCACGATGTACGGCGAGGACTATTCACTGCACTGCCTATAAAAAAACCATGGGTGTGTGTGCACCCACGATGTACGGCGTGCGAGTTTTTAGGCGACGTACGGGAAGGGTTAAATTAATATGCACTGATTGAATTTGAAATGATAACTATACTGTGTCCTGATGACAACATTCAGATTAATGTTGTTTTTTTCCCAATTGATTTGTTTATGTATATTTGATCCTGAAAAGAGTTCGAAAAACATTTCTACTTTCGCTTGTATGCAGTTCTCATACTCGAGTTATTGTCCTTTTTGAAGCGTTTTTGCCAAATTTCTAATGCTTATTCATCATATTCTTTATTGAAAAAAATCATGAACCTTTCAAACAATTTTTTACAAAAATACAAGCAATTTTCATTTCTCTGATTGGTATCAGAAAGATATAGATCTATTCTTTTATTTATTTTTCTCTAAATCAAGGGAGATAACAAACTATTCTAGACCGAGCACACGCCTGGTAAGAAAATATATATTAAAATTTGTATTAATGATTTATGAAACAGTTCCATTGAAAAATAAATAGCAAAAAGATTAGACTAAAGGTCGCTTTCATACTTACCAAGATCACGTTCAAGATTTTCTAGATCTATCGAGTCAAAGTCGTTCCTCGGTTCAGAAATTGCGGTTCAGAAATTGCGTCAGTTTCGGACGACGTCGTGTCGTACCTTTCGTATTGGCTTTCGGAACTTTTACAAGCGGCAGCCTGAGTTATATTATTTGCACGATCTTAAAGAACAATTGAATTCTCTACAAAATGAGTGGTAATACAACTCTGTGCGTGTAGAATTGTTGACTTTACGGTGCGTTTTTAAAAATACGTTTGTTTTTCGGCACTGAAAAAACAGTATTCAGTTAAAGGAATTATGACGAAATTTGTTCCACTGGATTCTTCAGGCTGTCCCCTTTAATTTGATACCAAAATCACCGCTGTGCGTATCGTTTGTAAAAGTTCCGACAGCATTTCCGACAACTGGTGTTGATCGGTCCCGGGAAAACCGCGTGAGGAAACTTTGCACGTCGCCGCCAACACTGCGTTCGGTATGTGTATTTAGATCGCTCAGGGTCAAAGCACATTTCTTTCACACCACAAATAAAGACACAGGTTTCACGCCTGAAGCTCATTTAATGTGTTGACATAATTTTTAATCTTCCAATCGTGAATGGTAGACGAGCTGAAGCAATTTAAAATCGGCAATTTTTACCAGTTCTGCTGTATGTTAGCCATTAGCGTAAGAGTGGCTGGACCTACCTAGATAAAGGCAGTGAAACCTTTTTGTTTGCTGTTCCTTACTTTTTCTATCAAAATCTGCAAGACAAACATCATGTCTGTTGTGCCCCTGTTAGATGTGTAACAGCCTAACAGAGAGTTTTTCTGCTTTTTGTTTCATTCTGTTCAGTATGATGATTAGCAGTACTTTACTGCTGTGGCTGATTAGGGCAATAGTTCTTTCAAAATATTGTTACTGCAGTCCTTGGCATTACCATTTTCATATAGCATGACAAATTCTTGTAGCTTCTGTCATCTGGTCATTGACAAGACTCCAAAACTCTACTTCATAGATGATGTAACTTGTAAGGCAGTGATAGCTATACATATTACGGTGACATAACTAAAACATTATCTTGTACAGTGACTTGGACATTAATACTCAATGCCCACATTTAAGACAACCCAGGTTGGCGATAATCTTGCACTGAAGTTATCTGCGCTTGTGTGTGTGTGTGTGCACACGTGCATGCATGGGTGCGTGCATGTGTGTAGGAGTGTGTATGTGTGTGTGTTTGAATAGGTGTATTTTACAAGTAGTGTTGAAAAAAATTTTTTATATATCCATAACTGAGAAATTGTGCATGTGCTATTCATTATGATACTATTAGACTACAGTTTATTATGCAGGATTTCATGGTTCAACCAATTTTTAGCAGCAACTGCCTTTTGTGATCATTAAATTCCCAAAATTTTCACTTTGTTATGAAACAATGGGGCACATGTTAACAAGAGTACACGACACATCGCAATCAAGTGCTGTACTTGTTCCTCAGCATGATTAAAGTTTTTCTAGCCACTGAGAATCGTGTGTATTTCATGCAAACAATTCCGATCATATACAATTCCAATCACATGTTCAACATGAAAACTGCAAGTGCACTAGATTTCTCAGTAGAAGTTGACCTCTTGTGAAAGCACAAGTTTTTTTTTTTTATTTCCTCGCCTCTGTCGTGGATTTCTTCTTCTGTCTCAACGCGGTAAACAGTACAAAAGCATGGAACCGACATTGCCCACACCGACCATTCTGCGGACCTGCAGACGCAACTCAACCGAATCGAAGATCTAGAACGTCTCCAGGTCTGGGAACAGAAATGGGAGATGGCCTTCAACCCAGGGAAATGTGCTACGCTAAGGGTCACACGCTGCAAAAGCACCATCAGCGACAAATACCAGATGCATGGACATACTCTAGTCAACAGTACAATCAGTGTCGTACCTGGGGGTTATTTTGAGGACAGATCTAGAGTGGGTAGAACACATTGACACTATCACAAAGAAAGCAAGCAAAACCCTTGGATTCTTGAGACGTAATCTGAAAGTTGCTTCCAACGAGCTGAGAGAAAAGGCGTACCTAACCTTCGTTAGACCTTTGCTAGAGTACTCCAGCTCAGTATGGGACCCCCACAAGATAGGCTGTATCAAGAAAATGGAAAACATCCAGCGAAGGGCAGCCAGATTCGCCCTGAAACGTTACCATCGGCGTGCGAGTGTCACAGAAATACTCGAAAAACTCAAGTGGCCGTCTCTTCAGAAGCGTCAAGGGTCACCATGTTGTACAAAATCCACAATAACCTGGTGCAGGTCAACAAAAGTGTCCTGGAAAAACCCGTAGTAAGAGACAGAAGATCACATGGCCAGCAGTTTAAACGTCTTGCAGACCACAAACAGCAATACAGACTCTTCTCATTCTTTCCCGAGCCATCTGTAAGTGGGATGAACTCCCAGCACATATTGTAGAGGCAGACTCCCCCGACAGTTTTAAAAACAGTCACCTCCCACCTCAATGCTGACACTCTTGACAGTCTCGCTACTGCGAAACTTCAAGAGTAAACCCAAACAAACACAAACATAAAACTGCCCTGTATGAATGTGAGAGTACTTGGTCAGGTAGGTAGAGGGTAGGGGCTGGTAGGAGGGCCGCTGCGGGGGGGGGGGGGGGTGCCGGGGGCCATCATTAGGATGCCTGCCTGTCACTTCTCGTCCCCTTTGATCCAGTTAGTGGGCAGGGAGTGTGTGAATGTGAGGGGGTTTTTTGTTTGTTTTTTTTGTTGTTGTAAAGTCAGGCAGCCAGTTCGTGAACCCCCTGTTCTACCCTGTGGCAAAATAATCAAAGTGTTGATTGTGGCCACACAACAGAAGAAGAAGAAGAAGAACCATTGGAAACAAACGGAAACTCCGCCCGGCCCGGAGTGTGACGTCATCTGCACAGAGCCCACGCGTGCGCGACTTGGAAAGTAGGATGGGCGTGTGTGTGTGTGTGTGTGTGTGTGTGTGTGTGTGTGTGTGTGTGTTTCTATTTAACTGCAGTATTTTGATTCCAACTGTTTTTCTTTTAGACCTGTCAAACCAGCTTCCCCACCTACGACAGTATAGGCCTAACAATTTTATCACGGAGTTCGTATGGCGGGAATATTGCCGCCATCTGGAGTGATTCACCTTCCAAAAAAACAAATGTCACTATGACAGAAACATTTTTCGATAACGGTTTCAATGTCCTAGTTTTCCACACCACAATTACTTTTCCATGCCACTATTTCTTAAATGCCCTGAAATACACGCACACGTTTACGTGATCTGACCCAGTTAGATCTAGTGAGCTACCAGTACCAAGTCACAAGAGCTATTTATAGGCCTACAGCCAAGATTACGCGTTGACTGACAAAAAGGATTTCTTTGAAAGCAAAAACTTACTTGTAAATCTGTGCATGGAGCAGTCGACACGACGGTGTTACCTTTGAAAAACCAGTCCATTACACAAAATGAACATGAAGAAATACAGCCTCCAGCCCGTCTGCCATCACCTATACAGTCCTGCATAATTGAAGTGGAGGTTTGCTGCTCATCACAATGGCTGATACTTAATTAGCAATCAAGCCTTCCCATTGGCTGACTGGATTAAGGGTTAGAACCACTTTTCATTGGGGTGGGGTGGGGTAGCTGTAGACGGATGTAAACTGCATCGTTTTCTCTATCAATTAAGACTTTAATTTAACCATTACCGTAGGTTGTCCCACAACCATACTTTGTCTTTTGGGGCCGTAACAACGTATCTGTATTGATTTTACCGTGCTTCAAACGACAGACACAGAGCACAAATTACACCTCCTCCCCCCTTCTGTTGTTTTCCCATCGCAAGGGCAACACATGGACTCGACCATAAAGCTGTCTGCAAGTGTAACCCTTTCACAACGTTCGTCAGAATTAACGACAAAATAAAATAAAAACAAAACGAAAGTAACTAGGAAAAATTATAAACACAGAATCAGATAAGGCAGGCGGAAATTTTTGGCCAACTCGCCTTTGTCAAGTGTAAACCCAAGATCACAAAAGAACAAACAAAAAATATAAAAACTAGGAGGAAAAAGAGCAAACCTTCCTGCTGCTTCGTCCAGTGTGAGAAAAGGATTCACATGAAATCATAATGTGTTTGTGAGTAATGGTGACAACTTGGAAGAGTGAAGGCAAATATGATGTCTGAGGGGAGTGTGATGAATTTTGCAATTTGAGAAGTGGTCACACCAGATTAGTTCTGTTTTATCCTGAAGAGAGTCCAGGGCTAAAACTATGAAAGCTATGATGCACTAGCTGAGAGTTGGTTTTTGAATGTAAGCATAGTACTATTGAAATAATGCATGAATATGCATACATATGTATACATACATACACACACATACACACAGATATATATATATACATATATATGAATATATATATGTGTGTGTGTGTGTGTGTGTGTGTGTGTGTGTGTGTGTGTGTGTGTGTGTGTGTGTGTGTGTGTGTGTGTGTGTGTGTAAAATTACTCATGCATACACATGGATACACACACATTCCCACATAGATATAAGAATAAGAGAAAATATAAGCATAATTATGATCGACTGAATGGAAAACTATATAATTGAGAGGTATAGCTGATGTAAATGGATCATGCCTAGTGCAGCGAATCCAGTTTGACCTCGGAATAGGAAGAAAAACACCCTAAACCAACAGCTAAGGGGCTGAAGAGAAAACCAGAGTCCACAGAGAGAAAAAAACCCTAGTCAGATACGGCTGGGCTGTCTTGTGAAACGAGAATGAAAACAGATAAAAAGCATAAAGTTTTTTGTGCAGCCGAAAAGCAAAGACCTCACTGAGGTGGAGAAATGGTAATAATATGGTCTGTTTCAGTAGGATAAGATATGGAGAGAAGGAATGAAAGTATCGCTAATGAGCATTGAGGTAAAATATACATAGACACAGGGGCACATTGAAAGAAGACTGTATACATAAATTCATCCAAGCAACATAAACATTAACTATACATGAAGGACAAGGAAGTCAATACCTATACTATCCAGTATATACAACGCACACACATATACCAGATTGTCAGCACATTTGCAAGCTGTGCCCTCTGCTGCATCCATAACATACATGTATCAAACACATAACACATCAAAGTCATCTGGTGAAGTTTTGTAAATCTTGGCATCAGAAAACTCCTGATAAAAATATAACAGATTTTCTGTGTAACTGACCCTCCCACATTTTAGACATTACTAAGCATTTCTTATCAAAATATCCAGCCTCTTATCAAAACACCTGCCATATCCCATTAATCCAGGCAGGCAGATGGGAGATGTGAATTAACGAAGTGTCAGGGTCACTTAGTTTGCATAGCTCTACAACCGCTGTATAAGAAGGGAAATCTTATCTCTAAGCCACTCAAGCTGTTGGAGCGAATGACAGCATCAGTTTCACTAATCACTGGAGATGTTTGCCGGACTGAAAGGGTTAAGTTCCCGCTCCAGGTCTGAGCTGACCCGAGTTCGCCGGGAAGGGGGAGGGAAGGAGGAAAGCAGTCGCCTAAATAATGCCCAGCTTCAGTGGCCACGTGGCGGTAACCTGGAAGAGTTGGCAGTGAAAAGCCAGCAGGTGCTCTTTCAACCTGCTTTGTGCTGCAGCCAACCTCAGCACAGCCAGTGCTTGTTAGTGTTGTCAGCTATCAGTGCATGGGGCAAGATGAGAAAAATCTGTTTCTGTCCCTGTCTGTTTTACCCCAAGTCTGTTTCTGTCCCTGTCTGTTTTACCCCAGGTCTGTTTCTGTCCCTGTCTGTTTTACCCCAGGTCTGTTTTTGTCCTCTCTCTTTTACCCCATGTCTGTTTCTGCCCCTGTCTGTTTTACCCCATGTCTGTTTCAGTCCCTGTCTGCTTCACCCCAGGTCTGTTTTTGTCCCTGTCTTGTTTTACCCCAGGTCTGTTTCTGTCCCTGTCTGTTTTACTCCAGGTCTGTTTCTGTCCCTGTCTGTTTTACCCCAGGTCTGTTTCTGTCCTGTCTGCTTTACTCCAGGTCTGTTTCTGTCCCTGTCTGTTTTACCCCAGGTCTGATTTTATCCTGTCTGTGTTCCCCCAGGTCTGTTTCTGTCCCTGTCTGTTTTACCCCAGGTCTGTTTTTATCCCTGTCTGTCTGTTTTGTCCCTGTCTGTTTTACCCCACGTCTGTATTTATTCTGTCTATTTTACCCCATGTCTGTTTTTGTCCCTGTCTGTTTCACTCCAGGTCTGTTTTTATCCCTATCTGTTTTACCCCAGGTCTGTTTCTGTCCCTGTCTGTTTTACCCCAGGTCTGTTTTTTTCCCTGTCTGTTTTACCCCAGGTCTGTTTCTGTCCCTGTCTGTTTTATCCCAGGTCTGTTTTTGTCCTGTCTGTTCTGCCCCAGGTCTGTTTTTATCCCTGTCTATTTTACGCGGGGTTTGTTTTTGTCCTGTCTGTTTTACCTCAAGTCTGTTTCTGTCCCTGTCTGTTTTACCCCAGGTCAGTTTTTATCCTGTGTGTTCTACCCCAGGTCTGTTTCTGTCCCTGTCTGTTTTACTCCAGGTCAGTTTTTAACCTGTCTGTTCTACCCAGGTCTGTTTCTGTCCCTGTCTGTTTTACCTCGGGTCTGTTTCTGTCCCTGTCTGTTTTACCCCAGGTCTGTTTCTGTCCCTGTCTGTTTTACCTCGGGTCTGTTTCTGTCCCTGTCTGTTTTACCCCAGGTCTGTTTTTATCCTGGCTGTTCTATCCCAGGTCTGTTTCTGTCCTTGTTTGTTTTACCCCAGGTCTGTTTTTATCCTGTCTGTTTTACCCCAGGTCTGTTTCTGTCCCTGTTTTCCCCCAGGTCAGTTTTTGTCCCTGTCTGTTTTACCCCAGGTCTGTTTCTGTCCCTGTCTGTTTTACCCCAGGTCTGTTTTTGTCCTGTCTGTTTTACCCCAGGTCTGTTTCTGTCCCTGTCTGTTTTATGCCAGGTCTGTTTCTGTCCCTGTCTGTTTTACGCCAGGTCTGTTTTTGTCCCTGTCTGTTCTACGCACATCTGTTTTTGTCCTGTCTGTTTTACCCCAGGTCTGATTTTATCCTGTCTGTTTTACCCCAGGTCTGTTTTTGTCCGTGTCTGTAAGCCTACAGGTGCCTTCTGACAAACCATGGCATCATGCAATATGATGCAAATGTTTTTACATAGAAGTATCACAGGGTTATAGTCAGGTCAGACAAATAGGTCTGCTACTGGCAAGCTGTAGCCCAGTACTACCTGTCACAGCAGGAGACTTGGAGAGGGGATTGGCGCCACCAAGGATTAACCTAAGCCCACAGAAAAGATATGAGAGACACTATAGCCAACAACATACCAGATCGGTCGGGGCCCGGGTTACAAACGACCGTGCTTACCACTGACAAGCACCAGGGTGGAAGTGAAAAGTCAGCTACTGGGGCAAAGACATCATTCAAACTGCCAACGGAAAAAGCTACCATTGGAACATGGAATGTCCGTACACTCCATCAGTGCGGCAAAGTAAAAGAACTAGAACACGAGCTGAGACGCTACCAATGGGACATTGTGGGTATATCGGATGTAAGATGGACAGGCTTCGGAGAAGCAATCACAGAGAAAGGACACAAGATGTGGTACAGTGGCGAAGAGTCACTACATGAAAATGGCGTAGCTTTCATCGTACGCAAAGAAGTCATTGGATGCATCATGAGCTGCATGCCTGTCAACAGCAGAATCATCAGCATTTGGGTGTCAGCCAAACCAAAGAACATCACCATCATACAAGTGTATGCTCCAACTACCAGCCACGAAGACCAGGTGGTTGAAGAATTCTATGAGAAAATAGAAGACACCATCGGAAAAGCCCCCAGGAAAGACATCATCATAGTTCAGGGGGACTTCAACGCCAAAGTCGGCCCAGATGCCTATAAAAACTGGGCTGGAACAGTGGGTCAATTTGGCACAGGGGAAACTAATGACAGGGGACTTCGCCTTCTGGAGTTTGCCTGCGCCCAACGGCTCACCATTGCCAACACCCTCTACCCCCACAAACTGTCAAGAAGAACAACCTGGCATGCGCCGAACGGAAAGACTCACAACCAGATCGACTTTGTCCTCACACCGCGGCGCTTCAAATCAAGCATTAATAAAGCAAAGTCGAGGACATACCCTGGAGCTGATATAGGCAGCGACCACGACCTCGTGCTGCTCACAATGAAGATCAAATTGAAAAAGAAGTACCGAGCTGCGCAGCCACGCATCAAGTTTGACCTGGAAAAGCTAAAAGATCCAGAGATAGAAGAGGCATTCCAGGCACAGCTCGGGGGGCGGTTCGCGGCACTCAACTTCCTGGACAGCGACATCAACGACCTCACAAACAACTTTGGTGAGGCAGTCCGCGAAACAGCAGAGGAGGTACTGGGGCGACAGAGGAAGAAACACCAAGCATGGATCTCAAATGACATCCTTGACCTCTGCGACAACAGAAGATCACTGAAGAAGACGAAAAACTCCAGCCCTGAAGAAGCCGCACAGTATCGTAAAACCAACAACCTTGTAAAGAAGAAAATGATTGAAGCCAAAGAACAATGGATCAACAACCAGTGTGAGAACATCGAGAAAGGCATGAAAAAAGGAAACAGCAAACATGCCTTCACCACATTGAAAAACCTTACGAAGACGCAGCAAAACAGATCGTCAGTCATCGAGGATACCTCAGGCGAGCTGCTGACAGAAAGCTCCGCTGTTCTGAACAGATGGACGCAGTACTGCCAAGAACTATACAACTACCCAATACAGCCAGATGACAGTTTGTTTCAGGGGGACTCAACACCATTGAGGGAATCCTCACCGATACCAGTGATGAGAGAAGAAGTGGAAGAAGCCATCCGCAGCCTACCAGCAGGGAAATCACCTAGAGCAGACAATATCCCAGCAGAGCTGCTCAAACATGGAGGGAATGATTTGGTCACTCGTGTAACATCGATTTGTCAGAAGATCTGGGAGACAAAACAGTGGCCCACAGAATGGACTCAATCACTCATCATCCCCCTGCCCAAAAAGGGAAATATGCGCCAATGCCAGAACTACAGAACAATAAGTCTCATTAGCCACACCAGCAAGATCATGCTCAGAGTCATATTGAATCGACTGAAGAAAGAAGCGGAAGAACACCTTGCGGAAGAACAAGCTGGATTTAGGGCGGGCAGAAGCACAGTAGAACAGATCTTCACCTGCCGGATAATGATGGAGAAACATCTGCAGCATCAGAGAGACCTGTTCCACAACTTCATAGACTTTAAAAAAGCATTCGACAGGGTGTGGCATAAGGGTTTGTGGCAGGTGCTAAGAAAGTTTGGCATAGAGGAAAGTCTCGTCCAAACCATCCAGGCGCTGTATAACACTGCCAGCAGCGCAGTTCTCCTCAATAACCAGATAGGGGACTACTTCAAGACCACAGTTGGAGTCCGTCAAGGCTGCCTACTCTCTCCTGTGCTGTTCAATCTCTTCCTGGAGAACATCATGCGTGAAGCCCTCCATGACTTCCACTCCACTGTCTCCATCGGAGGAAGAACCATCAACAACCTGAGGTTCGCAGATGACATCGACCTGATGGGAGGCAGCAACGAAGAACTACAAGACCTGACCATGAGACTGGAAGAAAGTGCAGGTGCACACGGAATGGAAGTGAGCACAGAAAAAAGCAAAGTCCTGGTCAACAGCACAACCAACACCCATGCTGAAATCTACATGAACGGGCAACAGCTTGAAGAAGTGGACGCTTTCAAATACCTTGGCGCCACTCTCACCAAAGACGGTCGCTCTACAACAGAAATCAAGACCAGACTAGCGATCGCAACAGCAGCAATGGTAAAGCTAAACAAGATCTGGAAGAGCAGAGAGATCGGCTTTCCATCGAAGATGAAGCTGTACAAGTCCCTGGTGCTCCCCATCCTGCTGTATGGATGTGAGAGCTGGACCATGACAGCAGAGACCACCAAGAGAATCCAGACGTTTGAAACTAAATGCTTCAGGCGCTTGCTCGGGATCTCTTGGCAAGATCGGAAGACAAACGACTTTGTGTGGAGCCAAATATCAACACTCGCAGGCCCACAAGAACCCCTCCTGGCAACAGTCAAGAACAGGAAGCTGTCGTGGTTCGGGCATGTCACACGCCACAACTCACTGCCCAAAACGGTCCTCCAGGGTACACTGGGAGGCGGCAGACGAAGGGGACGACAAGCCAAATGCTGGATGGACAACATCAAAGAATGGACCAGGTTGGATGGCCCCACGCTGGTGCGACAGGCGGAGGACAGGACCGGTTGGCGACGGCTGGCTTCAAGAGTGTCTCTCATCTCTCCTCTACGCCCATCACGGGCAGGAGAATGATGATGATGATGATCACAGGGTGCCCCTCAGACCGCATTGTTAGACGGGTAAGTAAGATTTGCGTAATGATGATCACGCCATCCATGAATTAACTGGTTACTCAACATTTTCCACCGAGCAGGATCTAACGCTCACATTGGATCTTATCCAACTATAGAGGGTAGGTTATCTAGTACACAAAGGTTTCAGCAAATACCAACGTCCAAGCGAAAAGTCCAGAGGGTTGAATAACAGCCAGGGCCGCCAGGTGCCAAAGATTGCTTGGTTATTCAAATTTCGATGTCCAATGAAAGACAGGTTAGTTATTCAAATTTCGATGTCCAATGAAAGACAGATGGGAAGGTTTTGTGACAGAAACAACAGAAACGCACTATATAAAAGCCAGAAAGTCAATCACTATAGATATCCACCCATTCGATTGCCACCCAGGGTGGATCCGAGAACCTAGAGAGAGAGAACCTTGAGTCAACCATTGAGTCAGGGAGCGAGAGACGTTTCAGCGTCCAAACTATCTTACAGGTATGTAATCCCACGTTTCATTTTATACTTTTGTTAGGGTAAGGATAGGAATAGGTAGTATGTTTGATTTTCCGCGTAGGACATAAGAAAGTGTTTGGCATTCTAGTGATATGCAAGTTCTGATGATTTGTAGTGCATCTTAGGATTTTAGGAATATTAGGACCCAGGACAGTAGGAATGGTGAACCACGTTTATGCTGAAGTTGATTCATTAAATAAAAACGTTGTAGTTATTAATTTATGTGTGGACTGCTTATGAGAATCATGCCTAGTGTGGTTAGTGCATTTCTTCTCGTCACTCTCTTTCCTTGTTGTGTGTGTGGCTTCTAAGTAGAGAAACAATTCTTCATATACATCCCCAACTCATCTACCTGTTATAGATTACAACACCCAATAAACCTTCCTGTTATACATGGTGGAGATTGCAATCGATCCCCCTCACCTACTTGTTAGCATAAATAAGATTTTAAATTTTTGAAACATATGTGGATAAATGTTGACAGAAATAACGAAAAAGACACACACAACGAGAAAAGTGAGAGCTTTAGAGAAATAGACAACGCTTCGTACGAAGAAACAAGTGTCCTATTCTTTGCTACCTCCACGTATATGAAGACTGTATTTCTAGATTGTGTAATTGCTTTAGAGCTCATTGATTTTATGCACATCCTTTCGTATTTCGGTACATAATTTCATTCCTATGCTCATAAGCGTTCACCTCCATACTGCGTATCCTGCGTTCATCTGCGCTTCTCAATCCTACATTCATAAAACGGTCATCTGCACATTTTGAATCTACTCATTGTTTTCATGCAACCCCGGGGTATCACTGTGTATCATTGCATATCACTACGTATCACTGCATGTCATTGCGTATTGTTGCGTATCATTGCGTATCACTGTGTATCATTGTATATCATATGTCGTCCTCTCATACATCAGACTATCATCTTGTATCAGTTGTATCATTTCATATCATGTAGTATCATCTTGCAGGCTGTGGAATCATTTGATATTAGTTTGTATGTGGCATCATACCATACCATTTCCCTCCTTGAGTTCATACGTGTCTCGTTGTATCATATTACATCATACAGTCCCTTTTCTCCTCTGTATTCTTGTTTCCTTGATTTCATGCTCGTTGTTATCGTACTCTACCTGTTTTTCTACGTTTTCATCACTTCATGGACATCTTGAAAGTTACTATATGCACTTCCTCGTCAGTACATGTTTGTTTCATTCTTTGCACAGAATTTTCATGTCTGTTGTGTCGTGGCCACATGTCTCTCAGTATTTTTTTTCAAAGGACCATACTAACCGTACTAACAATGATAACATAATTCAAGTGAATCGGTTTTTTTTTCCATCAGACCTACATGTTTCATTTCATTGTCATTCATTTGTTATAAAGTAATTATGTGCGAAAAAAAAAATGGTATGATGAAACCTCAGTTGAGCTCTGTTACAAGTTTGCAAGACTTCTTATACCCTCTCTCGTACAAGGAGATACGCCACTTTATGTTATTTTATGTACTTTTTCAGCTTGCTTCTAACATGTGTGTTTAAGTGCTACAGGTTATTTACTTTGTGTACGTCATGTGAGACGAACTTGCTCAATCGCCAACGAACTTTTGCAAGAGCATTGGACTCCTTATGCTACAAATACACTGTCTCTTCAATCTTGCCTTCTCATGGAACTATGATAATGTGTATTAGTGTTTTGATGATATTTCAAGTGGCATTTTTCTTTGATGAATCCCATTCGCTTCCTAGCAGCGATATTAACTTGTCTTGTGAGTTTCAGGTGCAGTGTAGCAGAGCACTGCATATCTTGCAATCTTGTGAAGATATCAAGGTTATGAAGGTTCATTTTACGAACCACAATCCAGGTGCGTAATAAACTCAGTTCGCTACTGTTATTTATTTCTCAGTCCAGCCAAATTGTTATGAATTCTTGTTCAGCTGTAAGTGGGCGATGTTGTGTTAGTGCGAAAATTGCACGGGATTCTCTACTACTGAGCTTGGCCGCCAACGGAAAAGCGGAAACTTGCGAAAAAGGACCTTGTTTTGGACCGTTCTGCCTGAACACATTGCACAAGCCAGATGGAAAAACCATTATGCACGTGCAAGCACTGCTGTTTATGTGCGAGATGCTGTCTCTTGCTTGGCTTTATAAGAAGACATTCCACCAGTAGTAGGCCTGATCTGACAATGCCTCCACGACGAAAATTGAGCGAGTTTGAGAGGGGACGAGCTGTTGCATGGTTCCAAGATGGTGTTCCCAAGCGAGAAGTGGCCAGGCGACTTCAGGTGTCCATCTCGGTCATTGTCAGACTGATTCAACGCTTCACAGCCACTGGGAGGGTCCATGAAAGACGCAGATCTGGTCGACCGAAGAAGACAAACCCACGTGAAGATCGTCTCATTGAACGACAAGCCCTGCAGACAAGAACAGCCTCTTCCAGCATCATTCGAAGGCAGTTGAGGGTGGCTACTAACATCAACATCAGCCAGCAGACCATACGGAACCGCCTTCATGGGTTTAACCTCCGTTCTCGTCGCCCAGCTGTACGGCCACGCTTAACTCCAGCCCATAGGGCAGCACACCGCGCCTTCTGCAGACGTCACGTGAGGTGGACACGTCAGCAATGGTCCCAGGTCCTGTTCAGTGATGAATCAGGCTTCACCATGAACCACAACGACGGCCGACTGAGGGTCTGGAGGCGCCCAGGGCAACGCTTTATTGACACCACTGTCCAAGAAAAGGTGGCCTTTGGTGGAGGTTCTGTAATGGTCTGGGGGGCCTTCAGCCTTCACCACAGAACACCCTTGTATCATGTACAGGGTAACCTGACTGGCCTCCGATACCGGGATGAGATCCTTCGACCGCTGGCTGTGCCTACACTGCAGCAGATGGGACCGACGGCTGTCTACCAGGATGACAACGCTCGCCCCCACAGGGCAAGGGTGGTCAACGACTTCCTGCAGCAGTCTGGAGTCAACAGAATGGAGTGGCCAGCATGCAGTCCCGATCTCAACCCGATTGAGAACCTCTGGGATGAGCTGGATCGCAAAGTGAGGAGCAACCACCACCCTCCCAGGGATGCCCAACACCTCTACCAGATGCTGCAGGCTGAGTGGCAGGCGCTTCCACAGAGGATCTTCACCAACCTGGTCAACTCGATGAGGACTCGCTGCGTCGAGTGCCAGAACAGCCATGGCGGTTACACGCATTACTGAACTTTTGGAAGCATCAGAATGCCCTGTCTTGTGATTTCAATGACTTTGGGAAATCAAATTTCGATACGTACCCACTTTGATGAAATGTACACACCAAACGATTGCTCGAAATTGAAGGCAATTAATAATTAATAATAATAATTACAATATTTATATAGCGCAAAATCTTGATAAAATCAAATCTAAGCGCTGAAGCAGACACACACGCAAGCACGCACGCACGCACGCACGCACACACACGCACGCACACACACACCCCACACACACACATACACACACACACACACACGCATGGCTATAAATGGGGAGAAAGAATAAAAGCAATAAAAGCAAGAATAAAAGCAATGGAAAATTATAGAGAGCATAGCATATACAATTATATATTATAACCATGTGATTCCCTCCGAGCGGAGACAGGCTGCAGAGGGGGGTTAGGATTTTATGCGGAGGAGAAAAGGTGAGTTTTGAGAGCGGACTTGAAGGAGACAAAAGTAGGTTGCTGACGGACTGAGAGAGGAAGTTTGTTCCAGGAGAGTGGACCAGAAACAGAGAAGGCTCGTGGACCATAGGTATTGAGCTTAGTGCGTGGAAAGCGAAAAGTCAGAGGATCGGAGGCAGAGCGGAGGGTACGTGAGGGAACATAGATCTCAAGTAGGCTTGACAGGTAATCGGGGGCTGCGTTATTAAGGCTTTTGTAGCACATGGTGTCTAGTTTGTACTGTATGCGCTTTGATACAGGGAGCCAGTGAAGTTGTGCCAGGAGAGGAGATATGTGGTCAGCTTTTTTCTTTTTGAGTACAAGGCGTACAGCATTGTTTTGAATGCGCTGTAGGATGTGAATGGTGGAGGCAGGAAGACCGGACAGGAGTGAATTGCAATAGTCAATGCGAGACATTATGAAGGAGAGAACGAGTTTTGCAGTTGTTTCGACAGAGAGATACTTCCTGATCAGCCTTATACGATGGAGATGATAGTAGCAGGATCTGGCAGTTTGAGAAACAAAGTTGTTCATGGAGAGGGTAGAGTCAATGCAGACACCAAGGTTTTTAGCTGAATCAGAAATTGGGACTGATGTGTTACATAATGGGAGAGAAAGAGGAGGCAGCTGAGAAAGTTTCTGACGGGTGCCAATGAGGATAGCTTCTGTTTTGTCGTCATTAAGCTGAAGTCTATTGTGTGTCATCCAGTTCTTAATGTCCGAGTAACACTCAGTGGTGCGAGTCAACAGGCGCTGTATATTATCAGGTGAGTCACTGTCTTGAAGTTGGGTGTCATCAGCATAGAAGTGGTGTTTTATAGAATGGGAGTTGATGATGGTGGACAGGGGGGAGGTGTAAAGAGTGAAAAGAACAGGGCCAAGGACAGATCCTTGTGGAACACCACAGGTCAGGTATGCAGGTTGAGAGTAAGTGCCATTGATGAGAACGGTTTGTTTTCTGTTGGATAGGTATGAAGTGAACCAAGACAGAGCAATGTCAGAGATGCCAAAAGTATGATGAAGTCTAGAAAGGAGAATACCATGATCAATGGTATCAAAGGCTGCAGACAGATCAAGGAGTGTGAGGAGAGAGACTTTGCCAGTATCAGTTGCAAGGAGGAGATTGTTGAGAATGTGTAGTAGGGCAGTTTCAGTGCTATGGCACTGGCGGTAGGCTGACTGGAAAGGATTGAGGAGATTGTTGGCAGACAGGTGAGAGTTCAGCTGGTTGAGGACGACTTTTTCAAGGAGTTTTGACAAGAAAGAGAGATTAGAGATAGGCCGGTAATTTTTCAGTTCATTTGGATCTAAATTGTGTTTCTTGAGGAGAGGGTGAACAATAGCAGACTTGAAAGAATCAGGGACAGTTCCAGTTTGAAGAGAAGTGTTGATGATGTCAGTGATGAATGGGAGGAGAGTAGGGAGACAGTCGGCGTAGAGAGAACCTGGAAGAGGATCTAGTTCGCAGGTTTTGAACGACATGGATCTGATTGTGTTGAGAATTTCTTCTTGTGAGACTGGGGTAAAAGTAGTAAGAGGTGTGCCAGAGAAGGAAGGGTCAGGTGGGCATGATTGACAGGGTGTCCTGTCAAGCCTGTCACGAAGAGTTTGTATTTTGGTGGTGAAATAGTTGGAGAATACAGATGGAGTTCTTCATTTGTATGTTTTGTTGGGAGAGGTAAATCTTTTCGTGTGCCAAGGAGATGATTCATGGTTGTAAAGAGTTCTTTTGAAGAAGAGGCATTCAGGATTTTGGTTTGGAAATAGCTTGTTTTTGCTGATGCAATGAGGGTGGATACTTTTGTTTTAGAGGCTTGGAAAAGTTGCCTGTGTACAGTGAGTTTGGATTTGCGCCAGCGGCGCTCTGCTCTGCGGCGGGCACGTTTGGCACAGGCGATCTCATTAGTGAGCCAGGGGGTAGGGGGGCGGTCAGGTAAAAGACGGGTTGTGGCTGGAGCATGAGTGTCCAGAAGATGGTGGAGAGTAGTATAGAATTCATCGGCAAGGTTATGTGACTTTTCAGAAAGGAGACGGGAGGCATCAGATGAAAATGTGGAGAGGTCGATAGATTTGAGATTGCGTCGAGTCACTGTGCGCATGGTACGGGAAGGAGGAGAAATGTCGAGAGAACAGAGAATTGCAGAGTGGTCAGATGGAAGGGCTGAAGTTAGACGGGTAGAAAGAACTAAGCAGTTGTCAGTAGCTGAATTGTGGTGATCACGAGAAATGATCCAGTCAAGAATGTGACCTTTTTGATGGGTTGGTTCAGAAATGTGTTGAGTCATATTGTGATTGGACAGAGAGTTGATGATATGTCTTGTGTCATAACGGTGAGTGTTGTCATAGTGGACATTGATGTCACCTAGAATGATGAGATTTCCAGGTAAGAGACAGTAGTAATCAAGAAGTTGATCAAAGTCAGAGAGAAACATGGATGTGGTAAGCTTGTTGGCAGAGCTAGGTGGAGGTCGATAGACACAGGAGAAGGTGATGGGGTGAGGGGTGGATTGGAAGGATACTTCAACGTGCTCGAAAGAAGGATGGGAGAAAGGCAGAGACTGCGAGAAAGACAGGCGGGAATGGAGTGAGTCGTTGTAGAGGATGGCGATACCACCACCTCGGGATGAGCGATGGAAAGAAGCAAGCCTGTAACCACTCGGAGTGAGACTCACATGTATAGGTTCATGACCAAGGGGGTTAAGCCATGTTTCGGTGATAAAAGCAATGTCAACATGCTCATCTGCGATAAAGTCAGCAATGACATCAATTGTGTATCGTTATCACTAAAGCATGGAATTAAATGTTTGCCAAACTTCAACGCATTGGCTTTCTTATTTTGAAAGTTATGAATTTTTGTGCAAGTGATCCTTAACTTTTTGTGCGTAGCTTATGTTATAGGGAACCGATTTCTAGCAAGAAAGTTAAACTTTGTGCTTTATATGCAATTATTCAGATGTGTAGACATTTATGCTAATTTTCGAGGTGTACTAAAATATATTCCAAAAATAAATTATTCAAAAATTCGTAACTTGCTTATAAATTGTCGTTCTAGAAAAATAATTATACCACTGGAATCAGCAAATAAAAAGTTCTGTAAGAATACACAATTTTATTTTTACTTTCTACAACTTAAAAAATCAGTTTGGAGTACCTAGTTATAGCCCTGATATGGCTTTATGCAATAAGCTGGGCTTTAAACAAAAATAACAATAACAATAACAATAGCCTGTACAGGAACTATGGAAGCCTGACACATGAAAACAGCTCGTAGTGTAGATCTAACATCAGTCTCAAAATGTAAATCAGATAGGCCTACCTACACAGAATAATTAGATAGTTCCAAAAAATTTCAGGTGTTTCTATTCAGTATGTAATTACCATCACCGAAAAGAGCTAAAAAGGAACTTTAAAATAGTATGAAAAGTTCTGAGATAGGTTGTCTGTGACAAAAGTTACGATTTTTTGAAAATTTAATTGTTAACGTTTTCCCTCATTGGATTACATAGCAAAAACTGTGACCACATGTGTGCTGTTTCTTTACAAAAAGCGCCATGACTTTGGAATAACTGAACCAATAGAAAAAATATATCAATAGAAAGATCTTTTGTTTGCCCAAGATGACTAGGACCTTCATAAATCGCTGAATCCTTACACTAATTAGTAATTAATAAATTTAATTGCCTCAGCTGGTTAAAACAAAAATTAAGTAAGATTCATAAAAATCTTATAGCTTCCAAAAGAATCAAATTTTTGACTTGAAAATTGTTAAGTAAAGCGTCAAGGTAGTTATCATGGTAAATTACAACAGTTATTCAGTATTATCAAGCTCATTCATTCTGTAATATGTTTTTCATGAGCAACCACCCTTCAAACTTTGTGACCTGTGTGTTTATGCAGTTTACTTAACGTTTGCAGATTGTAATACTGGTAATGATAAATTTATATGCACACACACACACACACACACACACACACACACACACACACACACACACACACACACACACACACACACACACAACACACACACACACACTCACACACTCACTCACTCACTCACTCACTCATATACATATATATGATTATATATATATATATATATTTATATGTATATATAATTATGTGTATATATATTACGTATGTATATATATATGTATGTATGTATATATATATATATGTATATATATATATTTGAAAGCCTGTGCTGGTAGTCTAAAAACCCTTAGAACATTCAGTATGAAAATTGTCCAAATATTTTACTGAAAAGTACTGTCTCCAGTTTCCTGGTGACAGAAATTCATTCTTTATTAAAAGTTTATAATTAATTACTAATTAATACCTTCAATATACTGAGTAAAAAAC
Source organism: Monoplex corrugatus (assembly GCA_030674185.1). NCBI lineage: Eukaryota > Metazoa > Mollusca > Gastropoda > Littorinimorpha > Ranellidae > Monoplex > Monoplex corrugatus. The sequence continues at coordinate 2,250,117 of CM060309.1, read as the reverse complement.
AAAATGATTAGATAGACTTAAATGGTTTGTAACTTGATCTTCTAGAAATTTCATCTTGAAATTATATTTAACAATTCTGCTGGTATTAATGAACACAATGTATCATTTCAACTATTTACCATAACAAACTGCAAATCTGTTGAAATGGTTTTGTTTGATGTCTTTTTTTTTTCGCTTATGTAAACTCACACTTTTTCATGAGCTGCCATAAGCATGAATAATTTGTTACGTATCAAGTATGTGTGCGTGTGCGTGTGCGTGTGCGTGTGTGTGTGTGTGTGTGTGTGTGTGTGTGTGTGTGTGTGTGTGTGTGTGTGTGTGTGTGTGTGTGTGTGTGTTATGAGTAAGTGTGCATAATACATACATATGTATGTATACCTTTATGCATGTGTGTGTGCACACACATAAAACACAAACACACACTCACACAGGGGTTATGTATCTATTTACATATACATATTATATATATATATATATATATATATATATATATATATATATTATTATATATATGCATGCGTATGCATCCGTGTGTGTGTGTCTGTGTACATGTGTGAATAATTTGTTACGTATCAAGTATGTGTGCGTGTGCGTGTGTGTGGTGTGTGTGTGTGTGTTATGAGTAAGTGTGCATAATACATACATATGTATGTATACCTTTATGCATGTGTGTGTGCACACACATAAAACACAAACACACACTCACACAGGGGTTATGTATCTATTTACATATACATATTATATATATGTTTATAAGCTACGCACAAAAAGTTAAGGATCACTTGCACAAAAATTCATAACTTTCAAAATAAGAAAGCCAACGCGTTGAAGTTTGGCAAACATTTAATTCCATGCTTTAGCGATAACGATACACAATTGCCTTCAATTTCGAGCAATCGTTTGGTGTGTACATTTGATCAAAGTGGGTACGTATCGAAATTTGATTTCCCAAAGTCATTGAAATCAAAGACAGGGCATTCTGATGCTCCCAAAAGTTCAGTAATGCGTGTAACCGCCATGGCTGTTCTGGCACTCGACGCAGCGAGTCCTCATCGAATTGACCAGGTTGGTGAAGATCCTCTGTGGAAGCGCCTGCCACTCAGCCTGCAGCATCTGGTAGAGGTGTTGGGCATCCCTGGGAGGGTGGTGGTTGCTCCTCACTTTGCGATCCAGCTCATCCCAGAGGTTCTCAATCGGGTTGAGATCGGGACTGCATGCTGGCCACTCCATTCTGTTGACTCCAGACTGCTGCAGGAAGTCGTTGACCACCCTTGCCCTGTGGGGGCGAGCGTTGTCATCCTGGTAGACAGCCGTCGGTCCCATCTGCTGCAGTGTAGGCACAGCCTGCGGTCGAAGGATCTCATCCCTGTATCGGAGCCAGTCAGGTTACCCTATACATGATACAAGGGTGTTCTGTGGTGAAGGCTGAAGGCCCCCCAGACCATTACAGAACCTCCACCAAAGGCCACCTTTTCTTGGACAGTGGTGTCAATAAAGCGTTGCCCTGGGCGCCTCCAGACCCTCAGTCGGCCGTCGTTGTGGTTCATGGTGAAGCGTGATTCATCACTGAACAGAACCTGGGACCATTGCTGACGTGTCCACCTCACGTGACGTCTGCAGAAGGCGCGGCGTGCTGCCCTATGGGCTGGAGTTAAGCGTGGCCGTACAGCTGGGCGACGAGAACGGAGATTAAACCCATGAAGGCGGTTCCGTATGGTCTGCTGGCTGATGTTGATGTTAGTAGCCACCCTCAGCTGCCTTCGAATGATGCTGGAAGAGGCTGTTCTTGTCTGCAGGGCTTGTCGTTCAATTAGACGATCTTCACGTGGGTTTGTCTTCTTCGGTCGACCAGATCTGCGTCTTTCATGGACCCTCCCAGTGGCTATGAAGCGTTGAATCAGTCTGACAATGACCGAGATGGACACCTGAAGTCGCCTGGCCACTTCTCGCTTGGGAACACCATCTTGGAACCATGCAACAGCTCGTCCCCTCTCAAACTCGCTCAATGTTCGTCGTGGAGGCATTGTCAGATCAGGCCTACTACTGGTGGAATGTCTTCTTATAAAGCCAAGCAAGAGACAGCATCTCACACATAAACAGCAGTGCTTGCACGTGCATAATGGTTTTTCCATCTGGCTTGTGCAATGTGTTCAGGCAGAACGGTTCAAAACAAGGTCCTTTTTCGCAAGTTTCGCTTTTCCGTTTGCGGCCAAGCTCAGTAGTAGAGAATCCCGTGCAATTTTCGCACTAACACAACATCGCCCACTTACAGCTGAACAAGAATTCATAACAATTTGGCTGGACTGAGAAATAAATAACAGTAGCGAACTGAGTTTATTACGCACCTGTTTTCTCATAGTGATCCTTAACTTTTTGTACGTAGCTTATATATGCATGCGTCTCCATCCGTGTGTGTGTGTCTGTGTACATTGTGTGCAGATGCACGAGAGCCACTCTGTGAGAGATTGAAAGAAAGATACTAGTAAACAGAATAGAATTTATATATAAGCAAAGATTTCTAGAAATGGTGGTATGACTGAAACTAAAGACAGTTGTGAACTAACAGCAGGTCAGGCGAAATCCACTCGCCCAGTGGCCCGAAGCGACCCGTCGGGCGAGTCAAATCAAAAACTACTAGTCCGTTGGGCGAGTGACAATTCTGACCTCAGCATTTACAACTTATTTCGATTTTTCAAACTTTCCGATCTGCCCATTGATTTCGTCTGCAATGATGGAGTCTGCCAACATTCGCGCGAAAACGATTGTTTAGGGAAAGGCAACTCTTGTTTCCTGTAGGCCTGTCAGTGAAGGGAGTCAGTGCAATAGGATCGGCTGTTTACAGATCAGAGATCTTTTGCCCACACTGTCAGATTTGATTGAACAATTAGAAGCTTCCAATAAAGTACGGAAACCAGAGAAAATAATACAACATAATGTCTTATCGAGATCAGGGATGGGGAGAGGAAGACACTGTGTATGCTAATGGCAAGGAAATTCGAGAGACAAGAGCAAATTTGATGCATCACTTGATAAGATGGTACGTCAGAGAAACTAGTTTAAAAGACATAGGTGCTACTTGACATTTTTCTGGCATTATCTTCACTTGTCTATCAGGATATAAATTTTAGTTTGGGTGGATTAAATATTTTCAAAGTGTTTTTCCCTTCACACTGAACTGCTTAAGTCAAGAAAACACACACACACACACACACACACACACACAAACACACACACACACACACACACACACACACACACACACACACACACACACACACACACACACACACACACACACACACACATACATACATACATACACACACACACACACGAGATATAACACTTATACAACAACAATGGTTTCATATTCTTTTAGTAAATGATTAAGATTATGAAAGGAGAAAAATATTGCAGGATGATGATGAAGTAATTTGGAAAACATAGCAAACGACCAGTTGGACTAAAATAGACTGGCTACAGAAGCAAAAAGATAATGATTATAAATATATATTAAACTTAAGAATTCTAACTTACACGGAGAATCCATGTAAACTTTGAGATCAATCATTTGCCTTTACATCTTCATGTTATCACTTGATCACCTCCCCCACACCCATCTCCCACCCTGACAAAAGCCCCCTGAAGAAAATTTGCCCACCTTTGTTGTGACAATGGCATATTCTGCTGAATAGTTTTGGTCACCAACATAAAGAAAATTTTACTATTTTTCGGGGTAACATATCGGACTTGTGAAAATATCTGCGGGCTAGTAGATCTTAAAATCCACTAGCCTGGCTGGCTAGTAGAAAATTTTAATCTTCTCCAGTTCTGTAACAGTGATGTACCAACAGAGAACCTGTCAATCTGAAAACAAAACTGAAATAAAAAAGACCAAGACTGACAGCATTAATAGTTAAAAATGTTGTTAACATTTTTCCTCCAACTTTTATCCCAAGACATGCTTCTAGGTTTTTGATGATGGTTTCGCTGTAAAGTGAAAACAAATCTGGTGACGCAACACACCCCTGCCTAACCCCTCTTGATATTTTGGAAAGAGCTTATATCATTTTTACTGTCATTGCTACTGTTTGTTCCCAATACATAGTCCTTATCATTCTTAGATCTTTTCCATCAACATTGAGCCTTTCTAGTGAGTTGATCAGTTCTTCATGTCTTATCTGACCCAACAAAACATAAACTAGATCTTCAATTCAGTTGATTGTTCTGTGAGAGTTCTTAAATTAAGATGTATATATATATGACATTAATAAATCATTTTCCTGCAGCTTGTTCTTCTATTTCTGTTTTGATTTTGTTCCTTGTTCTAATCATAATTTTTCTTAATAGAACCTTTGTCGCATGACTTACCAAGCTGATTGTATGATGGAGGTCACATTCTATTAGACCTACTTTCTTTGGAAGTGCAATGAAAATTGCTTTGACCTGTCTTTAGGGATTTTTCCTATGTCATAAATTTCATTCTTAGGATATTATATATGGCGTAAATAGTTCCTTTCCCTTCAGTAAATGCTTATTGCTCTTCATGATTATTCTTAATAGGATCTTTGTCACATACAATTTCAGATTGCTTGCATAAAATTTTGGAATTAAGTAGGAAACGTGTGTTCTAAGTGGAGACCTCTTAGCCATATTGTATAAAATCATTAAATATGTATTCATTCCAAAAAATAAAGAGTTGGATGCATTAAAACCATGTAAATATATAAAAGTAGGGAACTGTGTGATGAAGAAGCCTGACATTCGATTTGCAATCAGAACATGTAAGTTTCTGTTAAACTATAGTTTATTGATTAAAATTTGGATGACCAAGATTTTTCCCTTTGAAGTCATGAAACTAAATCAGATTTAGTGAATTGAAATAGGTGTGGTTAGTAAAGCATTGTTTTGGCTGTCAGCATTTAAAACAGTAAAACATGATGATTTCATGATATTTATTACATTAAAAACAAACTGCAGAAGAATAAAGGCACCAAGAGTACACTATTGACTAAATTGACCAGACTTTATAGTGATGTCACTTGCTGATTGTAGAATATGTGGACGCCGGATGATAAAATGGAGGTGGTCTTTTGGAATTGATCCTTGTCATGTCAAAGACTCGTAGGAAAGCATTTGATCAGAAAGGGAGATAATTGTGTCATTTCTCTCCCCCCCCCTTTTTTTTTAAAATTTTATTTGATACACCAGATGGAGAGGAATTTTGTTGGAGGATGTATTTGGAGATGGTGACAAAATTGATTCTAAGAAGAAAACGGGCAAAATTTTGCGTGCATGCGTGTGTGTGTGTTTCAGTATTGGTATTCTGTGTAATTTTGTTTTTTCTTTTGTTTTGTTTTGATAATGATATTATAGTGTTTACGGAAACAGAGAGAGAGAGTGTGTGTGTGTGTGTGATTGTGTAAGCATTCCCTTTTGTTTTCTTTTTGTATTTATTTGTTTGTTTTAATGTATGTATCTTATGAATGTACGACGTTTTATTCTTTTCTTTCTAAAGAGATTACTCTGTGTGTTTTTGTTGTTGTTGTTGTTGTTTTTTGGAGAGGGTGGGGTAATTGGTGATTATGACAAATTGATACTGAGATGAAAGTGGACAAAGTGAGTGTGTGTGTGCGCGTGCGTGTGTGTGTGTGAGATGTGTTTGTGGTTTGTGTGTGTGTGTGTTTTAATTTTTTAGGGCGAGGGTATTTTTGGTATTTGTGTGTTTTGTTATTAAAGTGTGTTTCCTATGATTATGACTGCCCTTCAGAAGCTTTGAGGGGTATATGTTTTGATTTTCATATCAGGGTGATTCTGATGGACTTTGTGTTAAGCTGATTGGGGGGGGGGGGGGGGGGGGAGGAGAGTCTGTAGTCAGTATATTATTCTGATTGTTATGATAATGATGATGATATTGCTGATGATAATCATTATCGTTATTTGTATCAGTTTCCCCCATGTTTCCCTCAGAGAGTTGAAACAGTGTGTTTGTGGGGAACTGGATAGAGGTTGATACCAAATTGAGATGAGATGTGCAAGGGTGAGATTGATCAGTGGAGACTGTGTGTGTCAAAACATGTCTGTTTTCTCAGCTATTTATGGATGCATCTTTACACCTTGCATGTTCAGGGACATCTGACAGAAAGCTGTAGACTTTATAGATAGAGTTAGATCACACACCTGTCTTTGGCCAGTTTCACCATTTGACTCCCACAGCATGTCCAGCAGCATCTTGCTCTGTCAACCATGCTAGCAAAGCAAACACTTGGCCCTTTGACTGTCTCACCCTATCCACCAGCTTCCTGCAGGTGTGAGGGAGTCAGAGGGCCAAGTTTTTACAGTTGGTGGATAGGGTGCGGGAGTCAAAGGGTTGAAGACAGCAGTTGAATGTAATATGGAAGGTCATATACCTGTCAGTGGCCAGTTTGAAGACAACTGTTGAATGCCTCTTTTAGACCACAACCAGTTTTTTGTGGTCAGGGTTCAGATTAAAAATACTTCATTATCTGCACAAGAGAAATTATGATGGATATTTTCTTTTCTTTTAATCATATGAAAAAAATGTACTGTACTTTCATTTGGATTTTTTATTTTTTACTTGACAAATTTTTTTTTTTTTTAATTATCAAATTTTCATCTCACCTGCAGTTGTTATTTCTTCAAGTAAGTGTTTGAACAATATTTTTCTGTGATCTCAGGGTTTATTGATGGATCTTTTCAGTCTTTTGTTTTTCTTTATGAAATTCAGAACTTGACAGAAAACTGTTAAGTGTAGTAGCAAGGTCTGTTTGAAACTGAAAGAGAAGAGCTGTTGATGAACTCTTTGTTTTGATGACAGAATGGTGACAGCAGATTTGTTCCTCCCCCCCCCCCCCCCCCCCCCCACAAAATGTCATGGCTATTTAAAGATGGAATGTAACTGCTCTTGTCAATGTTAGATCAACATAAAGATTTGTTTGACCAGATCAGATCCTGCTTGTGTGTACTTTAAAAATTGTGGGGGGTAAACATTAGATCAGTACAGAGATTTGATTGACCAGACTACTAGATCTGCTTGTGTTTACTGTAAAAGTTATGAGGGAAACATTTTGTGCTGATGTCAAAGTGAAGTTTCTGTTTGTTTGTTTGTTTGTTTTGTGTGTGAAGATTGATCATTTGACTGTCTTTAGTATTATGTGTGACTGGTGTGTGTGTGTGTGTGTGTGTGTGTGTATGGTGTGTGTGTGTGTGTGTGTGTTGTGTGTATGTAGGTATGTATACATGTATACGCTCAGCGCTTAGATTTGATTTTGTCAAGATTTTGCGCTATATAAATAAAATATATTATTATTATATTATATATACATGTATCTGTGTGGGTATATGTTTGGCCATCTGTCATACATATGTGTGTGTGTGTGTGTATACATGTATCTGTGTGGGTATATGTTTGGCCATCTGTCATACATGTGTGTGTGTGTGTGTGTGTGTGTGTGTGTGTGTGTGTGTGTGTGTGTGTGTGTGTGTGTGTGTGTGTGGTGAGTGTGTGTGTGTGTGTGTGTGTGAGGGTAAGCGGGCAGGTATTGTTTGGTATTTGTGTGAGTGTTTTGTTAATGATATTAAAGTGTTTGTGTTTGTGTGTGTGTGTTATTGTGTGTGTTCCCCTGTGGGATGCTCGGGGCTCTTTCAGTATAAACAGTATCCCCACCTTCTGGAAATTCTGTGCTAGAAGTTTCCTCTTTTCTGTCACTCTCTTTGATTGTTTCTTTATTCTTTGCTTTCTGTCCTTTCTTCCTATCATTTTCTGCCTTGCTGGTCCATTCACCTGTATCCATTCACCTGTATGTGTTCGATAAAATTTTAATACTTTCTCTTAGGATTGATAATTGGGTACATGTATTAGGTGTATTTTTGGCTGTAGGGAAGTGAGATATGCGGAAGCAATTTTAGGTAATTTATTCCCGTTTTTAGATATCTTTTTGTGTCCTTCTGAATGTTTCAATTTGTGTTAAGGTGTGTTTTATAAATCCCCTGGATTGGACGGAATGGTCAATGCCAGAGGCATCTCCTTATGTGGGGAATGCATTGACGTGTACTTCCTTTTTTTTTTTTTTTTTCTTTTTTATTTTGCTGTTGAAGTTTTGTATGTGCTTTAAAATGATTATAGCCCTGATATGGCTCTATGCAGTCGGCTGGGTTTCAAACAAAAACAATACAAACACAAAACAATCGTGTTTTTTGTGTGGTTTTTTTAGGTCACGTATTGTTTAGCATTTGTGTGTTTTGTTATTGCTATTAAATGTGTGTGTGTGTGTGTGTGTGTGTGTGTGTGTGTGTGTGTGTGTGTGTGTGTGTGTGTGTGTGTGAAGATTGATTACTTGACTATCTCTTTAGTGTGTGTGTGTGTGTGACAGTTGTGTGTGTGTTTATGTATACATGTATGTGTGTGGGTATGTGTTTGACCATCTTTCATGAGTGTGTGTGTGTGTGTGTACGGGAGTGTGTGCGGGAGTGTATGTGTGTGCGTAATGTGTGTGTGTGTGTGTTTATTTTTTATTTTTTTAGGGCGGGTGCTTTTTTTGATATTTGTGCAAGTGTCTTGTTATTGATATTATAGTGGGTGTGGTGTGTGTGTGTGCCAGTAATAGTATTCTGTGTAGCTTTTAGTTTAGTTTAGTTTTGTTATGATATTTTAGCGTTTACAGAGAGAGAATAGAGAGAGGAGAGTGTGTGTGTGTGTGTAAGCATTCTTTTAATTTCTTTTTGTATTTACTTGTTTTAGTGCGTGTAAGTAAGTAAGTAAGTAAGTAAGTATGGAGATTTTTATAGCGCTTTCTATGGACTCAAAGCGCTTCACAAATTTGAAAAGGAGGAGTAAAGTGGTGAAATGGGAGGGGAGAACACATTTTCAACAAAATACATAATACAAGAAATACACATAAACACATACATGCAGGCATGCACGCGTGTGCAGCAACGAATGCAGACACACACACGCACACACAAACACACCCACACACAAACACCCACGCGCGCACCCACACGCACACACACCCACGCACGCATACAATAGAACAAGAAAATTCAGGTTTCAAAAGTACTGGCGGAATAAGTGAGTTTTCAGGTTGGACCTAAAGGAAGAGAGAGAGGGGCTGTGGCGGAGAGAGTGAGGCAGGGAATTCCACTCAACAGCAGCAGAGTATGAGAAGGAACGACCACCATGTTGCTTTCTATTGAATCCGGGGACACGGAATATTCTGTCGTCAGAAGCGGAACGTAAAGAACGAGAAGGAACATAGACTTGAAATAGATCAGATATATACGCTGGAGCAGTGCCCGAGATGACATGAAAAGAAATACAAGCAGATTTGTACTTAATTCTTTGTTCGATCGGAAGCCAGTGGAGTTGTTTAAAGAGAGGTGTGCAATGGTGTGATTTGCGAGCTTTGAAAATTAATTTGGCTGCAGAGTTTTGAACCTGTTGAAGGGGTTTGAGAAGAGTCTTGGGACAGCCGAGAAGTAAGGAGTTGCAATAATCTAATCTGGACAGAATACAAGCAGTTACAAGTGTTTTTGTTGCTTCATATGTGAGGTAATGACGTATGGAACTGATTTGTCGGAGTTGGATGTATGCGGCCTGACACGTTTTCATGATCTGATGTTTCATAGTTAGATGAGAATCAAGAAAGAATCCAAGATAGCGTGACTGTTCAGAGAAATCAACAATAGAATCTTCGAAACGAATGTTAGAGGGAAGGTCAGAAGAGATAGCAGGACTGGGAGAAAAGCGCATTGCTTCGGTTTTTCCTTGGTTTAGCTTGAGGCGACTATCGTCCATCCAGGTTTTTATGTCAGAAACAGAGTCTTGCAATGATTGAATAAGTGAAGAGTAATTTGAAGGGGATTCAGAGTTGTTTAACTGTGTATCATCAGCAAACATTTGATGACGAATAGAATGATCAGTGATAAGATTTGAAAGTGGAGTCGTGTATGGGGAAAAAAGAACAGGGCCCAGTACGGAGCCCTGCGGGACACCAAAATCCAGGGTTGTTTCGTGTGAACGGGAGTTGTTTACAACAACAAACTGTTTTCGATTTGATAGATAGGACGAGAACAAGTCGAGTGCACAGCCTTTGATACCAAAGACGTGTTCCAGACGGTGGAGGAGGATACTATGGTCAATAGTATCAAATGCGGCTGAAAGATCCAAAAGAAGAAGAACGGAAATTTTGTTTTCATCTAGAGATGTCAAAAGATCATTTACGACTCGCAGAAGGACAGTTTCGGTGCTATGGCCTGCTCTATAGGCTGATTGAAAAGGACTTAGCAGATTGTTAGCAGTGAGGTGAGAAGAAAGCTGATGAAGGATTAGACGTTCAATGATTTTGGACAGAAACGGAAGGTTTGAAATAGGTCTATAGTTCTTTAGCTCATTTGGGTCGAGATTATTCTTTTTCAGGAGTGGTTTCACAAGTGCAGTTTTAAATTCAGTAGGGAATGTACCGGTAGACAAGGAGTGATTGAAAATATTCGTGATGGTGGGCAAAAGAGTGTCTATATGTTTCATAAGGAGGGAAGTTGGCAACGGGTCCAACTCGCATGACTTGGGTGTTGCCTGTAAAATTACCTTGCGTACTTCGTCTTTGGAGACGGGACGGAAGTCAGAAAAAGGAATGCCAGAAAACGCAAAGTTTGCTGGGCCACTGTCTGTGTGAGCAGTCGGTGCAGGAAAAGTGTTGCGAATATCAACGATTTTCTTTTTGAAGAAATCTGCAAATAGATTTGGAAGAGAACAAATATCAGTTACGTTGTTCGGCAACAGCTTCGGCTTAGATTTTCCGAGCAGAAAAGAAGTGGTTTGGAACATTTGTTTACAAGATGTTGCAGTGGACACAAGAGAAGAATAGAAAGAGGTTTTTGCGCGTTGAACAAGGTCAATAACTTTTGCTTTGGCTACATCGTAGATTTGTTTGTGGACGGTCAAGTGCGATGCGCGCCACGCGCGCTCTGCCTTTCTGCGCTCTCTTTTTAGTTCACGCATCTCGGCAGCCACAGCGCTGTTCCAGGGACTGGTTTTGTCGCCGCGGACGCGTCGCCGGCGAATAGGCGCATGAACATCTAGCGTATTTAACAAAGTTTCATTTAGATCAGAGAGGGATGTTTCAGGCTTGATAGATGTCATGAGATCAATGGAAAACTGATCACTGTCAATATCCCTTAACTGACGAAAGCTTGTGAACTGGTCAGAGCGTTTTGGTTTTGGGACAGAAAGTTTTGACAAAACAGAAAAATGGTCAGAAGTTAGGTCAGAGTTGATATGAATGGACACAATCAATTTATCACTGTCTTTCACAATAACAAGGTCTAACGTATGGCCTTCTGAGTGGGTAGGTTCAGTGACTGTTTGAATAAGACTAAACAAGTTAAGCTGTTCTCTGAATCTTTTAGTGTTAGAGTTTGCACAATCATCAAAATGAATATTAAAATCTCCACAAAGAACAACATTCGAATGACAATTTGAACAATATTCCAAAAAGTCTGGCACTTCATCAAAAAACATGGAATGAGTCAGTTTGTTTCGTTTGCTGGGAGGTGGCCTGTAAACAAGAACAAAAGACAAACGAGGATCGATTTTTGTCAGATTGACTTGGGCGACTTCAAATGACAGATGAGGAAAAGGGAAGTCAGTTGAGGCAGTGCAGTGTTTGGCAAGGCAGTCCTTTAGGATAAAGCCGATGCCTCCACCACGTCGCACAGAGGAGGTGAGAGTCCTGGGAAAGGAGAGCATGGTGTAGCCGGGCGGTGTCAAGTCCTGGCACTTGGCATCGTCACCGGGGCGGAGCCACGTTTCCGTTAGCATCATGATGTCCAAGTCGTGCTTCACGATGAAATCAGAGATGGCTGAGCGTCGCGCTGTTTGGCAGTCGACCGAATGGGCGTTGAAAACCCCCACTGACAGCTGATCAGGGAGGGCAGCAGAAGCCTGCAGGGGGATGGTTATGAGATTGGAGAGGTCGGTGCCGTGACGACGTGGGTGGTAAAAGTCGTCTGATGTAGCAGTCGGCAGACCGGGTCCTCTCTCTGCAGAAACAGGGCCGGCATGGGCGGTGCCACAGACGACGCCGATCATGCGGCACTTCCTTCTCCCCCCACGGCTGGATCGCGTCCTAGGCAGGTGGCAGCCTATTCCAAGGGACTTCAAGTGCGCAGAAAGAGCAGAGTCGAGGCGGGCGCCTGTACCGGTGTTTTCAGCTAACAACTGATCACGCGTGTAGCAGCATAATGGAGAGGAGCGAGTGTTGTAGCTGCTTGAGGGGTCAAAGATCAAGGGGTCAAGGGTCAAGTCAGGTTGCGGCGAGAAAGGAATGTGTGGTCCATTTACAAAAGGCAGGTTAGAGTTCACGTGCAGTGAAGAAGACGAAGAATATGGCGGAAAGCAAAAAGGGTTCAACCGGCCAAGCTGGAGGACCACAAAACAAATGAACAGTACCTTGGCAGGAACTGGTGCATGGTAGAACCACCACATCGTCGTTGGCACATCAAAAATCACACTCAACAACCTTCAGAACAAAACACCCTCTGGAAACAGCAACAAAGCAGACAAATCGAAGACCGAGGCTGCCGTGCCTGCGAGGCGGCTTAACCTTGAGTGTGTGTGGGAAGAAATGATGACGACGATGATGTGTCATGAATGGATGACTTTTTCATTCTTTATATTTTTTTCTAAAGATATTTCTCTGTGTGTGTGTGTGTGTGTGTGTTTGGGTTTTTTTTTTAGAGGGTGGGGGAATTGGTGATAATGACAAATTGATACTGAGATGAAAGTGAACAAAGTGTGATGTGTTTGTGGTTTTGTGTGTTTGTTTTTAAAAATATCTTTAGGGCGGGTATTTTTTGGTATTTCTATGATTGTTTTGTTATGAAAGTGTGTGTGTGTGTGTGTGTGTGTGTGTGTGTGTGTGTGTGTGTGTGTGTGTGTGTGTGTGTGTGTGTGTGTGTGTGTGTGTGTGTGTGTGTGACAGCCCTTCAGAAGCTGTGAGGGGTATATGTGTTGATTTTTATATCAGTGTGATTCTGGTGGACTTTGTGTTAAGCTGATTGTGGGGGGGAGGGGGAGAGTCAGTAGGCCTACATCATTACTAATATTATGATTATCATGAGTATATTCTCATTGGGATGGTGATGGTCATCATCATCATCATCATCATCATCATCATCATCGTCGTCATCATTTCTTCCCATCTTTTCCTCAGAGAGTTGAAACAAAGTGTGTGTGGGTAACTGGAGAGGGATTATTACCAAAAAAGGTCGATACGAAATGTGCGCAAATGGATTGACATGTGTTCTTACTTTTCTTTTTCTTTTCTTTTTTTAATTTTAATTTCTATTCTTATTTTATTATTATTATTATTATTTTGCTGTTGAAGTTTTGTATGTACTTTGAAATGGTTATAGCCCTGATATAGCTGTACGCGGTCAGGTGGGTTTTAAACAAAAACGAGAAAAAACCAAAACAATTGTGTGTGTGTGTTTGGTTTTGTTGTTGTTGGTGTTTTTTTTTTGAGGGCAGGTATTGTTTGGTATTTGCATGGGTGTTTTCTTATGCGCGCATGTATGTGTGAAGATTGATTACTTGACCATCTGTTTAGTGTGAGTGAGTGTTGAGTGTGTGTTTATGTGCACATGTATGTGTGTATGTGTTTGACCATCTTTCACATGTGTGTGTGTTGGTTTTTTTGCTGTTGAAGTTTTGTATGTGCTTTGAAACGGTTATAGCCCTGATATAGCAGTCAGCTGGGGTTTAAAGAAAAACAAGAAAAAACAAAACGTGTGTGTGTGTGTGTGTTTAGGGCAGGTATTGTCTGGTATTTGCGTGGGTGTTTATTGATATTAAAGTGTATTTCTGTGTTTTTGTGTGTGTGTGTGTATGTGTGTGTGTGTGTATGTATGTGTGTGTGTGTGTGTTTGTGTGTGTGTGTGTGTGTGTGTGTGTGCACGCGCGTATGTGTGAAGATTAATTACTTGACCATCTCTTCAGTGTGAGTGAGTGTTGTGTGTTTATGTACACATGTATGTGTGTCGGTATGTGTTTGACCATCTTTCATGTGTGTGTGTGTGTGTGTGTGTGTGTATGCAGGAGTGTGTGTGTGTGATTGTGTGTGTGTGTGTGTTGCTTTTGATTTTTTTTTTGAGGGCGGATATTTTTTTGGTATTTGTGTGAGTGCCTTGTTATTGATGATAGTGTGTGTGTATGTATGTGTGTGTGAATGTGAGTGTATGTGTGTGTGTGTGAATGTGAGTGTGTGTGTATGTGTCTGTGTCCGTGTATGTCTGTGTGTGTCTGTGCATGTGTGTGTGTGTCTGCTTGTCTGTCTGTCAGTCAGCCTGTCTGTGTGCACAATATATACGTTTTGTGATGACAGAGTCATACCCTATGAGTTTCACATTACTTTCGAATGTCCTTAATTCCGTGATAACTTGAAGTTTATTCAAACAAAAATGCCTGGCAGTTTAATCAGTGTTTCTGTAGTGTAACTTTTATTTCGTGAAGTTAAAAAGATGAATCAATTGAAATTAACAAAATATATAAAACTTCCTAAAACTACAGTTATATTTTGAACATATGCCTATCCTTTCGTAAGATATTTTCAAGTGAATTCTTTTTCGTTACAGTTTTGTAAATTCTTTTTGCTGACCGTTATTTCATGATTTTTTTTTTTTTGGGGGGGGGGGGGGGGCAGGGGTTGTTAATTTGCTTTTATCCTCCATACCCCATTTTGGGTTATAAGATCTTCTAAACAAGCTTACCTAGCATCGAACATTGTAAGGTGTAGATCTTCCACCTATGGGGATGCCAGGGGCTCTTTCAGTATAAATAGTATCTCTACCTTTTGGAAATTCTGTGCTAGGAATGTCCTCTTTTCTGTCACTGTCTTTGCTTCTGTCTTGTTCCTTTGCTTTCTGTCATTTCTTCCTATCATTTTCTGCCTTGCTGGTCCATTCACCTGTATGTGTTCGATAAAGTCGCGCTTACTTTGTCTTAGGGTTGATAATTGGATACATGTGTTTTAAGTGCAATTTTGGCCTCTCAGTAAATGAGATATACGGAAGCAATTTTTGGTAATTTATGCCCGTTTTTAGATATGTTTTAGTGTCCTTAGTTATGTTTAAATTCATATTCAGGTATGTTTTTTAAATCCCCTGTGCGATAAATTAGACGGAGTGGTCAACGCCAGGGGCATCTCCTGAGATTATGTGCGTGAATGCGTTGACGTATGTACTTAATTTTCTTTTCTTTTTTTTTCCTGTCGAAGTATTGTGTATGTTTTGAACTGGTTATAGCCCTGATATGGCTATATGCAGTCGGCTGGGTTCTAAACAAAAATAAGAGTAAGGTGGTAGATCTCAGCTGAATGCTGCCTTTCTTAGATCTTGTAGGGGCGGGCTTGCATGTATCCTTCATGGGTCCGTTTTCTGCATAAGTTGAATAGTAATGTTACAATGATCACGGTTATTGTGCTCTATGTACGCTACCTAAACTTTGACTGTCAATATAATGAAAATCAGAAGAAAATAAAAAAACGAAAAAAGAATCGGAACGCGTATTTGATACAACCAGACAAGACAGGCACAAAAATGTTGGCCAACTGGCCTTTGTCAAGCGTAGACGTAAGATCACAAACGAACAAATTTTCAGTCAACTGGCCTTTGTCTCACCGGACGAAGCATTTCTCCTAATTTTTGGTGTTTGTTCGTTTGTGATCTTACGCCTACGCTTGACAAAGGCCAGTTGGCCGAAAATTTGCGCCTGTCTTGTCTGGTTGTATTAAATATGTGTTCGCTCCGATTCTTTTTTTCATGTTTTTTTTTTCTGGTTCCTGTTTGTTTCAACACGGACAGTCACATTTGTTTTGGATTTTGTCGGTATATGTACTTAATTTTCTTTTTCTCTTTTTTTTTCTTTTGAAGTATTGTGTATGTTTTGAACTGGTTACAGCACTTACATGGCTCTGTGTAGTCGGCTGGATGTGGTTCGTGGCACTTAAATACATTTTGTTTCTCTCTCTCTTTTCTTCAGATCTGAGCTCATCTACCACTGCCCGCACCACCATGCAGAGGTCCAGCAAAGGCGCCATTGGCTTTCAGAGCGTGGACCCCGCAGGTGGCTGTGTCACCCTAGAGAACACCAGCTCAGGCGCACTGGCTAAGGTCAGCCGTGCAACGTGATCTCTATCTTTTGTATCGTTAAGTGTTCAGTCTTGATTGAATATTTCTGACACAAATTGACCACAAGATTGCTAAATCACTGATGATGAATATTTTTGATAGAAAAGGTATCGCTGCATTTCCTAAATACATTTGATTTTCTTTTTTCCACTCTCTCTCTCTCTCTCTCTCTCTCTCTCTCTCTCTCTCTCTCTCTCTCTCTCTCTCTCTTTGTCTCTCTGTGTACGTACGTGCGTACGTACATATATACACACATACATACATACATACATACATACATACATGCATACATACACATATACAGTGGAGTCCATTAATAACGACAACTGTAATAACGAGAACACTGTAGTAACGAGACATTTTTCAATCCCCGTTTTTTATCCTTCTTAATCTTTAAGAATAAACCATTGGGTTTAACGAGAGTTAGTGGATAATCATCTCGGTAATAACGAGAGATTTTCTATCCTTCCTGGTCACAAAAGTTCTCGCCCCACCCCCACCCCCACCTCGTCGTCAAGTTCCCGGTAGGGCACATCTCGTGTGGGCCGGTAACAAAGAAAAACAACGAAAGGCGCGTCCTTGTGCGGTGTGTAATCCCCTCTCCCCCTCCCCCCCTCTCCCTCCTCTCATCTTCGTCTGGCTCGAGTGCGCACGGTGCCGTTGGCGTTCTCATTTGGGAATAACGAGAACTCGGCAATAGCGAGAAAATGTGCCTGGGCCGTCCGCTCTCGCTATAACAGAGTTTCACTGTATATATACACTACGCACAAAAAGTTAAGGATCACTTGCACAAAAATTCATAACTTTCAAAATAAGAAAGCCAATGCGTTGAAGTTTGGCAAACATTTAATTCCATGCTTTAGCGATAACGATACACAATTGCCTTCAATTTCGAGCAATCGTTTGATGTGTACATTTCATCAAAGTGGGTACGTATCGAAATTTGATTTCCCAAAGTCATTGAAATCACAAGACAGGACATTCTGATGCTCCCAAAAGTTCAGTAATGCGTGTAACCGCCATGGCTGTTCTGGCACTCGACGCAGCGAGTCCTCATCGAGTTGACCAGGTTGGTGAAGATCCTCTGTGGAAGCGCCTGCCACTCAGCCTGCAGCATCTGGTAGAGGTGTTGGGCATCCCTGGGAGGGGGGTGGTTGCTCCTCACTTTGCGATCCAGCTCATCCCAGAGGTTCTCAATCGGGTTGAGATCGGGACTGCATGCTGGCCACTCCATTCTGTTGACTCCAGACTGCTGCAGGAAGTCGTTGACCACCCTTGCCCTGTGGGGGCGAGCGTTGTCATCCTGGTAGACAGCCGTCGGTCCCATCTGCTGCAGTGTAGGCACAGCCAGCGGTCGAAGGATCTCATCCTGGTATTGGAGGCCAGTCAGGTTACCCTGTACATGATAACAAGGGTGTTCTGTGGTGAAGGCTGAAGGCCCCCCAGACCATTACAGAACCTCCACCAAAGGCCACCTTTTCTTGGACAGTGGTGTCAATAAAGTGTTGCCCTGGGCGCCTCCAGACCCTCAGTCGGCCGTCGTTGTGGTTCATGGTGAAGCGTGATTCATCACTGAACAGGACCTGGGACCATTGCTGACGTGTCCACCTCACGTGACGTCTGCAGAAGGCGCGGCGTGCTGCCCTATGGGCTGGAGTTAAGCGTGGCCGTACAGCTGGGCGACGAGAACGGAGGTTAAACCCATGAAGGCGGTTCCGTATGGTCTGCTGGCTGATGTTGATGTTAGTAGCCACCCTCAACTGCCTTCGAATGATGCTGGAAGAGGCTGTTCTTGTCTGCAGGGCTTGTCGTTCAATTAGACGATCTTCACGTGGGTTTGTCTTCTTCGGTCGACCAGATCTGCGTCTTTCATGGACCCTCCCAGTGGCTGTGAAGCGTTGAATCAGTCTGACAATGACCAAGATGGACACCTGAAGTCGCCTGGCCACTTCTCGCTTGGGAACACCATCTTGGAACCATGCAACAGCTCGTCCCCTCTCAAACTCGCTCAATTTTCGTCGTGGAGGCATTGTCAGATCAGGCCTACTACTGGTGGAATGTCTTCTTATAAAGCCAAGCAAGAGACAGCATCTCACACATAAACAGCAGTGCTTGCATGTGCATAATGGTTTTTCCATCTGGCTTGTGCAATGTGTTCAGGCAGAACGGTCCAAAACAAGGTCCTTTTTCGCAAGTTTCCGCTTTTCCGTTTGCGGCCAAGCTCAGTAGTAGAGAATCCCGTGCAATTTTCGCACTAACACAACATCGCCCACTTACAGCTGAACAAGAATTCATAACAATTTGGCTGGACTGAGAACTAAATAACAGTTGCGAACTGAGTTTATTACGCACCTGTTTTCTCATAGTGATCCTTAACTTTTTGTGCGTAGCTTATATATGTATGTATATATACACATATATATCTGTATATGTATGTATGTATGCATGCATGCATGTATGGATGTATGAATCTCTCTCTCTCTCTCTCTCTCTCTCTCTCTCTCTCTCTCTCTCTCTCATATCTTTTCTGCCATTGCTAGCTATTTCTGCCAAATACATTGATAGTCTGCTCACTTGCCTGTTTCAGAAAATTATCCCATGGTCAATAAGATTTCATTTGTAGAGGACATAGAATGTCGAAACCCCATGATCTAACAGTAAGGGTTGTGGTAATGGTATTGGTGATGATGGTGATGGCATAGTATTTTATGTAGGTGGTGATAGTGTTGGTGATGATGATGGCAGATGTAGTATTTTGATGTAGGTGATGATAGTGTTGGTGATGTGATGATAGCAATGTAGTTATTTTGATGTGGTGGTGATAGTGTTTGGTGATGATTGATGATGGCAGATTAGTATTTTGATGTATGGTGTGGATAGTAGTTGTGATGATGATGATGGCAGATTAGTATGTTTTGATGTAGGTGGTGATAGTGTTGGTGATGATGTTTGTGAGATGTAGTATTTGATGTAGTGTTGATGTTGTGATGTGGTGATGAATGCAGAATAGTATTTTGATGTAGGTGGTGATAGTGTTGTGATGTGATGATAAGATGATAGTATTTTGATGTAGGTGTGATAGTGTTGGTGTGTGTATAGCAGACAAGTATTTTGATGTGGTGGTGATAGTGTTGTGATGAGATGCTGGAGATGTATATTTTGATGAGGTGGTGATATGTTGGTGATGATGGTGATAGCATAGTAGTATTTTGATGTAGGTGGTGATAGTGTTGGTGATGATGTGATTGAATTATATTTGATGTAGGTGGTGATATGTTGGTGTGATGTGATAGCAGATGTAGTATTTTGATGTAGGTGGTGTAGTGTTGGTGAGTGATGGTGATAGCAGATGTAATTTTGATGTAGGTGTGATAGTTTGGTGATGATGAAGCATGTAGTATTTGATGAGGTGGTGATAGTGTTGGTGTGTATAGCAGATGTATTTTGATGTAGGTGGGTGATAGTGTGGTGATGATGTGGTGATCAGAATATTTTGATGTAGTGTGATAGTTTGGTGATGATGAGATGGCAGATTAGTATTTTGATGTAGGGTGATAGTGTTGGTGATGATGATGCAGATTAGTATTTTGATGAGTGTGATAGTGTTGGTGATTGTGATGGCAGATTAATTTGATGTAGGGTTTTGTTTATGATGAATATATTGATGAGTTGAGTGGTGATATGATGTGCAGATGTAGTATTTTGATGTAGTGGTGATAGTGTTGGTGAGATGATAGCAGCATATATTTTATGTAGGTGGTTGTAGTGGATGATGATGCAGATAGTATTTTGATGTAGGTGGTGATAGTGTTGGTGGATGATGATGGCAGATGTAGTATTTGATGTAGGTGGTGATAGTGTTGGTGATGATAGCAGATTTTATGTAGGTGGTGATAGTGTTGGTGATGTGTGGGATAGTATTTAGTATGTGATAGTGTTGTGTATGATGGGCAGATGTAGATTTTATGTAGGTGGTGATAGTGTTGTGATGATGAGATTATTGTTGTGATGTGGTGTGATTGTGTGATGATTTTATGTGGGGATAGTTTTGATGTAGTGGGATATTTTGATGATGTGTGCAGATGTAGTTTTGATTAGTGGTGATATTGTTGGTGTGATGAGGCAGATGAGATTGATGTAGGTGATTTTGATGATGGGATGTAGTTTGTGATGATGTGGTGAATAGTATTTGATGAGGTGGGTAATGTGATTGATGATGTGATAGTGCTGATGATAGTATTATGTATTTGTGTAGGTGTGTAGTGTTGGTGATGATGATGCAGATTAGTATTTTGATGTAGGTGGTAGAGTGTGTGATGATGATGGCAGATATATTTTGATGTAGGTGTGATAGTGTTGGTGTGATGTGATGCAGATAGTATTTGATGTAGGTGTGATATTTGTGATGATGGATGCAATGAGTATTATTAGTGGTGATGGTTGTGTGTGGTGATGATGTAGTATGATGTAGTTGATGTGTTGGTGTGGTGTGAGATAGTATGATGTAGTTTTGATGTAGGTGGTGATGTGTGGAGATGTATGAGAGGTGATATTTGTGTGATGGTGATGATGTTTGATGTAGTGGTGATAGGTTGTGATATTGATGTAGATGATTAGTAGTGTTGGTGGTGATGATGATGATAG
Source organism: Monoplex corrugatus (assembly GCA_030674185.1). Taxonomy (NCBI): domain Eukaryota; kingdom Metazoa; phylum Mollusca; class Gastropoda; order Littorinimorpha; family Ranellidae; genus Monoplex; species Monoplex corrugatus. The sequence goes on along the minus strand of CM060309.1, from coordinate 2,229,267 downwards.
CAATAGTATTTTGATGTAGGGTGATAGTGTTGGTGATGATGGTGATGCAGATTAGTATTTTGATGTAGGTGGTGATAGTGTTGGTGATGATGATAGCAGATAGTATTTTGATGTAGGTGGTGATAGTGTTGGTGATGATGATAGCATGTAATGTGATGTTGTGTATGTAGGTGGTGATAGTGTGGATGATATGTGTGCAGATGAGTATTTGATGTAGTGTGATAGTGTTGGTGATGAGTGATGCAATGTAGTTTTTGATGTAGGGTGATAGTGTTGGTGATAGGTGATGGCAGATAGTATTTGATGAGTGTAGATATGTTGTGTGATGGTGATAGCAGAATAGTATTTGATGTAGTGTGATAGTTTGGTGTGAGGTGTGAGAAGTAGTATGTTGATGTAGGTGTATATGTTGGGTGATGAGTGATTGGAGTAGTATTTGATGTAGTGGTAGATAGTTTTGTGATGGTGGTGATAGTCAGATGTATATGTGATGTAGGTGGTGATATTTGGTGTGATGGTGATCAGATTAGTGATTTTGATGTAGTGGTGATAGTTTGTGTGATGGTGAGTGCAAGTAGTATGTTGATGTAGGTGGTGATAGTGTTTGTGTATGGTGATAGGTAGTATTTTGATGTAGTGTGATAGTGTTGGTGTGATGTGATAGCAATAGTATTTGATGTAGGTGGTGATAGTGTGTGATTTGATGGAAGTGTAGATTTGATGTAGTGGTGATAGTGTTGGTGATGTGATATGCAGATGTAGTATTTTGATGTAGGTGGTGATAGTGTTGGTTGATGTGATGGATAGATGTGTATTATGATGAAGTGGATATGTGTTGGTGGTGATAGTGTGCGAATGTGATTGATGAGTGAGTATAGTGTTGTGTGATGTGATGCAGATGTAGTATTTTGATGTAGGTGTATAGTTGTTGATGATGTGAAGTGCAGATGAGTATTTTGATGTAGGTGTGATAGTGTTGTGTGGTGATAGGAGTGTATTTTGATGAGGTGGTTGATAGTGTTGGTGATATGATTGAGATAGTGATGTGATGTAGGTGTATATTTGATTGGTGGTGATGTGATGAGATGAATGTTGGGGTATGTGGATAGGAGTTTTTGGTGGGTGGTGAGCATATTTGGGAAGATGATGGCAGATGTAGTATTTTGATGTAGGTGGTGATAGTGTTGGTGATGATGATGATGGCAGAATGCAGTATTTTGATGTAGGTGGTGATAGTGTTGGTGATGATGGTGATGGCAGACATAGTATTTTGATGTAGGTGGTGATAGTGTTCGTGGTGATGGTGATAGCAGACATAGTATTTTGATGTAGGTGGTGATAGTGTTGGTGATGATGGTGATAGCACATAGTATTTTGATGTAGGTGGTGATAGTGTTGGTGATGATGGTGATCAGCATAGTATTTTGATGTAGGTGGTGATAGTGTTGGTGATGATGATGATGCAGATAGTATTTTGATGTAGGTGGTGATAGTGTTGGTGATGGTGATGGTGGCAGATGTAGTATTTTGATGTAAGTGGTGATAGTGTTGGTGATGATGATGATGGCAGATTTAGTATTTTGATGTAGGTGGTGATAGTGTTGGTGATGATGGTGATAGCAGACATAGTATTTTGATGTAGGTGGTGATAGTGTTGGTGATGGTGATAGCAGACATAGTATTTTGATGTAGGTGGTGATAGTGTTGGTGATGGTGATAGCAGACATAGTATTTTGATGTAGGTGGTGATAGTGTTGGTGATGATGATGATGGCAGATGTAGTATTTTGATTTAGGTGGTGATAGTGTTGGTGATGGTGATAGCAGACATAGTATTTTGATGTGGGTGGTGATAGTGTTGGTGATGGTGATAGCAGACATAGTATTTTGATGTAGGTGGTGATAGTGTTGTTGGTGATGGTGATAGCAGACATAGTATTTTGATGTAGGTGGTGATAGTGTTGGTGGTGATGGTGATAGCATAGTATTTTGATGTAGGTGGTGATAGTGTTGGTGGTGATGATGATGGCAGATGTAGTATTTTGATATAGGTGGTGATAGTGTTGTGTGGTGATGGTGATAGCAGACATAGTATTTTGATGTAGGTGGTGAGTAGATGTCGCGCCAGCAGGCAGCAAAAGTATGTGTAGTATTTTACAGTGATTTTATCGTGGTTCTATTTGATTTTGTGCATTGAATTTTATATGTTTATTCCTCTTGGGTCCCGACAAATGGTGATGTAAATTTTTTTTTTTTAAATTTTGAATATTTTACCGGATAATCTGGTTTTGGAGTTTCGTATGCCTACTTTTCGTCATTTTAATTCTGCCGCTCAGGTTGGACATTTAACCTGTGAACTGTGTTAACATTTTAGCCTACTGTGTTCGCCCAACGCTACAGCTCCCAAACCTTCGTTGTTCTCTGATTCAATTGTTGTGAACTGACCAACCCACACACCAACCTGCAAACATCATCCTCTCCTGACTGGCTCTCAATTATGGATCCGTCCTTTCTTAAACAAATTGGACTGACACTTTTTAAACACAGCAAATGCTACCTCGGTGGAGGCGTCTACCAGCGCATACGTACATTGGGGCTGTGTAGGAAGCCCCGCACTGCGCGATCCTGTCGTGGTGGACGTCTCTACCGACTTTGGCACAACCTGCCTCCTGCTGTGCCAGCCCGACGCCACTTTTCTTCTTCTGCTTCTTCGTCTCCTCCACTGCCCCTGCCTTCGACCTCGCTGCTGCGGGCTTCGTCTCCTCCTCTGCCATCTTCGCCTTCGCCTTCTGTCCTGGTGGTGCCGCTTTCGCCTTCTGTCCCGCCGGTGCTGCCTTCGTCTTCTGTTCCGCCGGCGCTGCCCTCGTCTTCTGTCCCGCCGGTGCTACCTTTGTCTTCTTCTTCTGTTCCATCGTTGCTGCCTTCGTCTTCTGCCCCGCTGGTGTCGCCTTCGTCTTTTGTCCCGTCGGTGCCGCCTTCGTCGCCACCTCGGCCGCTGCCATATGACTGTGATAAACTTAAACTATGCCTTTTTAACGCTCAGTCAACATGCAAGGATGACAAAGCCGAAGTCATTGCCGATTTTATCGCTGATGAGCACGTTGACATTGCTTTTATCACAGAGACATGGCTTAACCCCCTTGGTCATGAACCTATACATGCTAGCCTCACTCCGAGTGGTTACAGGCTTGCTTCTTTCCATCGCTCATCTCGAGGTGGCGGTATCGCCATCCTCTACAACGACTCACTCCATTCCCGCCTATCTTTCTCGCAGTCTCTGCCTTTCTCCCATCCTTCTTTCGAGCACGTTGAAGTATCCTTCCAATCCACCCCTCACCCCATCACCTTCTCCTGTGTCTATCGACCTCCACCTAGCTCTGCCAACAAACTCACCACATCCACGTTTCTCTCTGACTTTGACCAACTGCTTGACCACTACTGCCTCTTACCTGGAAATCTCATCATTCTAGGTGACATCAATGTCCACTATGACAACACTCACCGTTATGACACAAGACATATCATCAACTCTCTGTCCAATCACAATATGACTCAACACATTTCTGAACCAACCCATCAAAAAGGTCACATTCTTGACTGGATCATTTCTTGTGATCACCACAATTCAGCTACTGACAACTGCTTAGTTCTTTCTACCCGTCTAACTTCAGCCCTTCCATCTGACCACTCTGCAATTCTCTGTTCTCTTGACATTTCTCCTCCTTCCCGTACCACGCGCACAGTGACTCGACGCAATCTCAAATCTATCGACCTCTCCACATTTTCATCTGATGCCTCCCGTCTCCTTTCTGAAAAGTCACATAACCTTGCCGATGAATTCTATACTACTCTCCACCATCTTCTGGACACTCATGCTCCAGCCACAACCCGTCTTTTACCTGACCGCCCCCCTACCCCCTGGCTCACTCATGAGATTGCCTGTGCAAAACGTGCCCGCCGCAGAGCAGAGCGCCGCTGGCGCAAATCCAAACTCACTGTACACAGGCAACTTTTCCAAGCCTCTAAAACAAAAGTATCCATCCTCATTGCATCTGCAAAAACAAGCTATTTCCAAACCAAAATCCTGAATGCCTCTTCTTCAAAAGAACTCTTTACAACCATGAATCATCTCCTTGGCACACGAAAAGACTTACCTCTCCCAACAAAACATACAAATGAAGAACTCCCATCTGTATTCTCCAAGTATTTCACCACCAAAATACAAACTCTTCGTGACATGCTTGACAGGACACCCTGTCAACCATGCCCACCTGACCCTTCCTTCCCTGGCACACCTCTCACTACTTTTACCCCAGTCTCACAAGAAGAAATTTTCAACACAATCAGATCCATGTCGTTCAAAACCTGCGAACTGGATCCTCTTCCAGGTTCTCTCTACTCCGACTGTCTCCCTACTCTCCTCCCATTCATCACTGACATCATCAACACTTCTTTTCAAACTGGAACTGTCCCATATTCTTTCAAGTCTGCTATTGTTCACCCTCTCCTCAAGAAACACAATTTAGACCCAAATGAACTGAAAAATTACCGGCCTATCTCTAATCTCTCTTTCTTGTCAAAACTCCTTGAAAAGGTCGTCCTCAACCAGCTGAACTCTCACCTGTCTGCCAACAATCTCCTCAATCCTTTCCAGTCAGCCTACCACCAGTGCCATAGCACTGAAACTGCCCTACTACACATTCTCAACAATCTCCTCCTTGCAATTGATACTGGCAAAGTCTCTCTCCTCACACTCCTTGATCTGTCTGCAGCCTTCGATACCATTGACCATGGTATTCTCCTTTCTAGACTTCATCATACTTTTGGCATCTCTGACATTGCTCTCTCCTTTTTCACTTCGTATTTATCAAACAGAAAAACTGTTCTCATCAATGGCACTTACTCTCAACCTGCATACCTGACCTGTGGTGTTCCACACGGATCTGTCCTTGGCCCTGTTCTTTTCACTCTTTATACCTCCCCCCTGTCCACCATCATCAACTCCCACTCTATAAAACACCACTTCTATGCTGATGACACCCAACTTCAAGACAGTGACTCACCTGATAATATACAGCGCCTGTTGACTCGCACCACTGAGTGTTACTCGGACATTAAGAACTGGATGACACACAATAGACTTCAGCTTAATGACGACAAGACAGAAGCTATCCTCATTGGCACCCGTCAGAAACTTTCCCAGCTGCCTCCTCTTTCTCTCCCATTATGTAACACATCAGTCCCAATTTCTGATTCAGCTAAAAACCTTGGTGTCTGCATTGACTCTACCCTCTCCATGAACAACTTTGTTTCTCAAACTGCCAGATCTTGCTACTATCATCTCCATCGTATAAGCCTGATCAGGAAGTATCTCTCTGTGGAAACAACTGCAAAACTCGTTCTCTCCTTCATAATGTCTCGCATTGACTATTGCAATTCACTCCTGTCTGGTCTTCCTGCCTCCACCATTCACATCCTACAGCGCATTCAAAACAATGCTGTACGCCTTGTACTCAAAAAGAAAAAAGCTGACCACATATCTCCTCTCCTGGCACAACTTCACTGGCTCCCTGTATCAAAGCGCATACAGTACAAACTAGACACCATGTGCTACAAAAGCCTCAATAACGCAGCCCCCGATTACCTGTCAAGCCTACTTGAGATCTATGTTCCCTCACGTACCCTCCGCTCTGCCTCCGATCCTCTGACTTTTCGCTTTCCACACACTAAGCTCAATACCTATTGTCCACGAGCCTTCTCTGTTTCTGGTCCACTCTCCTGGAACAAACTTCCTCTCTCAGTCCGTCAGCAACCTACTTTTGCCTCCTTCAAGTCCGCTCTCAAAACTCACCTTTTCTCCTCTGCATAAAATCCTAACCTCACTCAACCCCCCTCTGCAGCCTGTCTCCGCTCGGAGGAGAATCACTTTGTTTTAATATATAATTGTATATGATGTGCTCTCTGTGGTTTTCCATTGGTTTTATTCTTGCTTTTATTGCTGTTATTCTTTCTCCCCATTTGTGGCCATGCGTGTGTGTGTGTGTGTGTGTGTGTGTGTGTGTGTGTGTGTGTGTGTGTGTGTGTGTGTGTGTGTGTGTGTGTGTGTGTGTGTGTGTCGTGTGTGTGTGTGCGTGCGTGTGTGCGTGAGTGTCCTTTCGGCGCTTGGATTTGATTTTGTCGAGATTTTGCGCTATATAAATATTGTAATTATTATGTATGCATGTGCGTACGTATGTATGTATGTATGTATACGCTTAGATTTATGTATGTATGTATGTATGCATGTATACGCTCAGCTTAGATTTATGTATGTAAGTATGTATACATGTATGTATGTATGTATACGCTCATATGTATATAGGTATGTATGCATGTATACGCTCAACGCTTAGATTTGATTTTATCAAGATTTTGCGCTATATAAATAAAATATATTATTATTATTATTATGATAGTGTTGGTGATGATGATGGTGGCAGATGTAGTATTTTGATGTAGGTGGTGATAGTGTTGGTGATGATGATGATGGCAGATGTAATATTTTGATGTAGGTGGTGATAGTGTTGGTGATGATGATGATGGCAGATGTAGTATTTTGATGTAGGTGGTGATAGTGTTGGTGATGATGATGATGGCAGATGTAGTATTTTGATGAAGGTGGTGATAGTGTTGGTGATGATGATGATGGCAGATGTAATATTTTGATGTAGGTGGTGATAGTGTTGGTGATGATGGTGATAGCAGATTAGTATTTTGATGTAGGTGGTGATAGTGTTGGTGATGATGGTGATGCAGACATAGTATTTTGATGTAGGTGGTGATAGTGTTGGTGATGATGATGATGGCAGATGTACTATTTTGATGTAGGTGGTGATAGTGTTGGTGATGATGTGATAGCAGACATAGTATTTTGATGTAGGTGGTGATAGTGTTGGTGATGATGATGGCAGATGTAGTATTTTGATGTAGGTGGTGATAGTGTTGGTGATGATGATGATAGCAGATATAGTATTTTGATGTAGGTGGTGATAGTGTTGGTGATGGTGATGATGGCAGACATAGTATTTTGATGTAGGTGGTGATAGTGTTGGTGATGATGATGGCAGATGTAGTATTTTGATGTAGGTGGTGATAGTGTTGGTGATGATGATGATGGCAGATGTAGTATTTTGATGTAGGTGGTGATAGTGTTGGTGGTGATGATGATGGTGGCAGATGTAGTATTTTGATGTAGGTGGTAATGGTATTGGTGATGATGGTGATAGCAGACATAGTATTTTGATGTAGGTGGTGATAGTGTTGGTGGTGATGATGATGATAACAGATGTAGTATTTTGATGTACGTGGTGATAGTGTTGGTGATGAAGATGATAGCAGACATAGTATTTTGATGTAGGTGGTGATAGTTTTGGTGATGATGATAGCAGACATAGTATTTTGATGTAGGTGGTGATAGTGTTGGTGATGATGATGATGGTGGCAGATGTAGTATTTTGATCTAGATGGTGATAGTGTTGGTGATGGTGATAGCAGACATAGTATTTTGATGTAGGTGGTGATATTGTTGGTGGTGATGGTGATAGCAGATGTAGTATTTTGATGTAGGTGATGATAGTATTGGTGATGATGATGATGGCAGATGTAGTATTTTGATGTAGGTGGTGATAGTGTTGGTGATGATGATGGTGGCAGATGTAGTATTTTGATGTAGGTGGTGATAGTGTTGGTGATGATGATAGCAGACTTAGTATTTTGATGTAGGTGGTGATAGTGTTGGTGATGATGACGATGGCAGATGTAGTATTTTGATGTAGGTGGTGATAGTGTTGGTGATGATGATGATAGCAGATGTAGTATTTTGATGTAGGTGGTGATAGTGTTGGTGATGGTGATGATGGCAGACATAGTATTTTGATGTAGGTGGTGATAGTGTTGGTGATGATGATGGCAGATGTAGTATTTTGATGTAGGTGGTGATAGTGTTGGTGATGATGATGATGGCAGATGTAGTATTTTGATGTAGGTGGTGATAGTGTTGGTGGTGATGATGATGGTGGCAGATGTAGTATTTTGATGTAGGTGGTAATGGTATTGGTGATGATGGTGATAGCAGACATAGTATTTTGATGTATGTAGTGTATGGGTGATGATGATGATAAATTAATTTTGAGTACGTGTGATAGTGTTGTGATAAATGTAAGAATAGTATTTTGATGTAGGTGTGATAGTTTGTATGATGATACAGCATAGTATTTGATGTATGTGATAGGTGGTGATGATGATGATGGTGGCAGATTATATTTGATCTAATGGTGATAGTTTGGTGATTGTGTAGCACATAGTATTTGATTGTGGTGTATGTGGTGATGTGATAGCAATGTATATTTGATTAGTGATGATAGTATTGGTGATGATGATGATGGCAGATGTAGTATTTTGATGTAGGTGGTGATAGTGTTGGTGATGATGATGGTGGCAGATGTAGTATTTTGATGTAGGTGGTGATAGTGTTGGTGATGATGATGATGCAGATTAGTATTTTGATGTAGGTGGTGATAGTGTTGGTGATGATGATGATAACAGATGTATATTTTGATGTAGGTGGTGATAGTGTTGGTGATGATGATGTGGCAGATGTAGATTTTGATGTAGGTGGTGATAGTGTTGGTGATGTGTGATAGCAGATGAGTATTTTGATTAGGTGTGATAGTGTTGGTGATGATGATGATGGCAGAATGAGTATTTTGATGTAGGTGGTGATAGTGTTGGTGATGATGATGATGGGCAGATGTATATTTTGATGTAGGTGGTGATAGTGTTGGTGATGATGGTGATAGCAGACATTTTGATGTATGTGTATGGTATGGTGTGATGGATGAGATAGTATTTGATGTAGTGGTGATGTGGTGATGATGGCAGATAGTATTTTGATGTAGGTGGTGATAGTGTTGGTGATGATGATGATGGCAGATGTAGTATTTTGATGTAGGTGGTGATAGTGTTGGATGATGGTGATAGGCAGACATAGTATTTTGATGTAGGTGGTGATAGTGTTGGTGTGATGATGATAGCAGACTTAGTATTTTGATGTAGGTGGTGATAGTGTTGGTGATGATGATGATGGCAGATGTAGTATTTTGATGTAGGTGGTGATAGTGTTGGGTGATGATGATGATGGCAGATGTAGTATTTTGATGTAGGTGGTGATGTGTATGGTGATGATGGTGATAGCAGACTTAGTATTTTGATGTAGGTGGTGATAGTGTTGGGGTGATGATGATGATAGCAGATGTAGTATTTTGATGTACGGTGGTGATAGTGTTGGTGATGAATGATGATGCAGAATAGTATTTTGATGTAGGTGGTGATAGTTTGGTGATGATGATGAGCAGACTTAGTATTTTGATGTAGGTGGTGATAGTGTTGGTGATGTGATGATGTGGCAGCATGAGTATTTTGATTAGTGGTGATAGTGTTGGTGATGGTGATGTGCAGATTAGTATTTTGATGTAGGTGGTGATAGTTGTTGTGGATGATGATGATGCAGATTTAGTATTTTGATGTAGGTGATGATAGTATTGGTGATGATGATGATGGCAGATGTAGTATTTTGATGTAGGTGGTGATAGTGTGGTGATGATGATGGTGGCAGATGTAGTATTTTGATGTAGGTGGTGATAGTGTTGGTGATGATGATGATAGCAGACTTAGTATTTTGATGTAGGTGGTGATAGTGTTGGTGATGGATGACGATGCAGATGTAGTATTTTGATGTAGGTGGTGATAGTGTTGGTGATGATGATGATAGCAGAGTAGTATTTTGATGTAGGTGGTGATAGTGTTGGTGATGGTGATGATGGCAGATCTAGTATTTTGATGTAGGTGGTGATAGTGTTGGTGATGGATGATGCAGACATGTAGTATTTTGATGTAGGTGGTGATAGTGTTGGTGATGATGATGATGGCAGAATGTAGTATTTTGATGTAGGTGGTGATAGTGTTGGTGGTGATGGATGATGGTGGCAGATGTAGTATTTTGATGTAGGTGGTAATGGTTTGGTGGATGATGGTGATAGCAGACATAGTATTTTGATGTAGGTGGTGATAGTGTTGGTGGTGATGATGATGATAAGATGTAGTATTTTGATGTAGTGGTGATAGTGTTGGTGATGAATGATGATAGCAGACATAGTATTTTGATGTAGGTGGTGATAGTTTGGTGATGATGATAGCAGATCAGTAGTATTTTGATGTAGGTGGTGATAGTGTTGGTGATGATGATGATGGTGGCAGATGTAGTATTTTGATCTAGATGGTGATAGTGTTGGTGATGGTGATAGCAGACATAGTATTTTGATGTAGGTGGTGATATTGTTGGTGGTGATGGTGATAGCAGATGTAGTATTTTGATGTAGGTGATGATAGTATTGGTGATGATGATGATGGCAGATGTAGTATTTTGATGTAGGTGGTGATAGTGTTGGTGATGATGATGGTGGCAGATGTAGTATTTTGATGTAGGTGGTGATAGTGTTGGTGATGATGATAGCAGACTTAGTATTTTGATGTAGGTGGTGATAGTGTTGGTGATGATGATGATAACAGATGTATTTTGATGTAGGTGGTGATAGTGTTGGTGGTGATGATGATCGTGGCAGATGTAGTATTTTGATGTAGGTGGTGATAGTGTTGGTGATGGTGATAGAGACATAGTATTTTGATGTAGGTAGTGATAGTGTTGGTGATGATGATGATGGCAGATGTAGTATTTTGATGTAGGTGGTGATAGTGTTGGTGGTGATGATGATGGTGGCAAATGTAGTATTTTGATGTAGGTGGTGATATGTTGGTGATGGTGATAGCAGACATAGTATTTTGATGTAGGTGATGATAGTGTTGGTGGTGATGGTGATAGCAGATCATAGTATTTTGATGTAGGTGGTGATAATGTTGGTGATGATGGTGATAGCATAGTATTTTGATGTAGGTGGTGATAGTGTTGGTGATGATGATGATGGCAGATGTAGTATTTTGATGTAGGTGGTGATAGTGTCGGTGATGATGGTGATGGCAGACATAATATTTTGATGTAGGTGGTGATAGTGTTGGTGATGATGATGATAGCAGACTATAGTATTTTGATGTAGGTGGTGATAGTGTTGGTGATGATGATGATGGCAGATGTAGTATTTTGATGTAGGTGGTGATAGTGTTGGTGATGATGATGATGGCAGATGTAGTATTTTGATGTAGGTGGTGATAGTGTTGGTGATGGTGATAGCAGACTTAGTATTTTGATGTAGGTGGTGATAGTGTTGGTGATGATGATGATGGCAGATGTAGTATTTTGATGTAGGTGGTGATAGTGTTGGTGACGATGATGATGGCAGATATAGTATTTTGATGTAGGTGGTGATAGTGTTGGTGACGATGATGATGGCAGATGTAGTATTTTGATGTAGGTGGTGATAGTGTTGGTGATGATGATGATAGCAGTCATAGTATTTTGATGTAGGTGTTGATAGTGTGGTGTGGTGATGGTGGCAGATGTAGTATTTTGATGTAGGTGGTGATAGTGTTGATGATGATGATGATGGCAGATTTAGTATTTTGATGTAGGTGGTGATAGTGTTGGTGATGATGATGATGGCAGATGTAGTATTTTGATGTAGGTGGTGATAGTGCTGGTGATGATGATGGTGCTAGATGTAGTATTTTGATGTAGGTGGTGATAGTGTTGGTGATGATGATGATAGCAGATATAGTATTTTGATGTAGGTGGTGATAGTGTTGGTGATGGTGATAGCAGACATAGTATTTTGATGTAGGTGGTGATAGTGTTGGTGATGGTGATAGCAGACATAGTATTTTGATGTAGGTGGTGATAGTGTTGGTGATGATGATGATGGCAGATGTAGTATTTTGATGTAGGTGGTGATAGTGTTGGTGATGGTGATAGCAGACATAGTATTTTGATGTAGGTGGTGATAGTGTTGGTGATGGTGATAGCAGACATAGTATTTTGATGTAGGTGGTGATAATGTTGGTGGTGATGTGATAGCAGACTAGTATTTTGATGTAGGTGGTGATAGTGTTGGTGGTGATGGTGATAGCATAGTATTTTGATGTTGGTGGTGATAGTGTTGGTGGTGATGATGATGACAGATGTAGTATTTTGATGTAGGTGGTGATAGTGTTGGTGGTGATGGTGATAGCAGACATAGTATTTTGATGTAGGTGGTGATAGTGTTGGTGATGATGATGGTGGCAGATGTAGTATTTTGATGTAGGTGGTGATAGTGTTGGTGATGATGATGATGGCAGATGTAGTATTTTGATGTAGGTGGTGATAGTGTTGGTGATGATGATGATGGCAGATGTAGTATTTTGATGAAGGTGGTGATAGTGTTGGTGATGATGGATGGCAGATGTAGTATTTTGATGTAGGTGGTGATAGTGTTGGTGATGATGTGATAGCAGAATAGTATTTTGATGTAGGTGGTGATAGTGTTGGTGATGATGATGATAGCAGATGTAGTATTTTGATGTAGGTGGTGATAGTGTTGGTGATGATGTGATGCAGATGTAGTATTTTGATGTAGGTGGTGATAGTGTTGGTGGTGATGATGATGGCAGATGTAGTATTTTGATGTAGGTGGTGATAGTGTTGTGGTGATGTGATGGCAGATGTAGTATTTTGATGTAGGTGGTGATAGTGTTGGTGTGATGATGATGGCAGATGTAGTATTTTGATGTAGGTGGTGATAGTGTTGGTGATGATGGTGATAGCAGACATAGTATTTTGATGTAGGTGGTGATAGTGTTGTGATATGATGATGGCAGATGTAGTATTTTGATGTAGGTTGTGATAGTGTTGGTGATGTGATGATGCAGAGTAGTATTTTGATGTAGGTGGTGATAGTGTTGGTGATGATGATGATGTGGCAGATGTGAGTATTTTGATGTAGGTGGTGATAGTGTTGGTGATGATGATGATGGCAGATGTAGTATTTTGATGTAGGTGGTGATAGTGTTGGTGTGATGATGATGCAGAGTAGTATTTTGATGTAGGTGGTGATAGTGTTGGTGATGATGATGATGGCAATGTAGTATTTTGATGTAGGTGGTGATGTTTGGTGATGATGATGAGATGTGTATTGATTGGTGTGATAGTGTGTGATGATGATGATGCAGATGTAGTTTTGATGTAGGTGTGATAGTGTGGTGTGATGATGATAGCGATGTAGTATTTGATGAGGTGGTGAAGTGTGTGATGATGGCAGAGAGTGATGTATGTGATGTGTATGACGATGATGTAGATTTGATGCTAGGTGGTGATAGTTGGTTGATGCAGAGCAGCCCGTAGGTATTTTGATGTAGTGCAATGTGTTTTGATGAGTGGGATAGTGTGTGATAATGGATCAGACACAACATATTTTATTAGGTGGTATTTTTGTCTGATGCAAAGCAGAGCAAGTATTGAGAGGTACAGGTGTGATTAAAGGTGTTGGTGATCATGGACAAAAGCAAAGGTACTATTTGATGTAGGGCAGGATATTTGGGATGAGTGAAGACAGGCACATTATATTTTTTGTAGGTGGGATAGTGTGATGGTAGATAAGCAACTGTAGGAAGATGCACGGTGGTGATTCTGTGGATGAGATGCAATTGAGATTTGCAGGGTGGTGAGTGACGGGGTGAAGATGGGCTGTGTAGAGCAAGTGGATGATTCGTTGGTGGCGTGATAAAAATGCTGCATGGCAAATGATTTATGATGTAGGTCGTGTTATGTTGTAAATTAAGTGAACTCGAGACATAGATTTTGAGTACAGTTAATTAAGAAGGTTGGAATAAGAACCAAGGGCACTTCAGTATGTACATCGTATTGTGGATGTAGTGAGTGGGTTTGACTTTGGTACATGATAGATTCCAGAGTGTAGTATTTTTGGTAATGCTTTTTGATAAGTGTTGGTGTTTTGTTGTCAAGCTCTGACAGAACATATATATACACGGTGATATATTCATATACCCCTGACCCATAATTGCCAGATTATCTCTGAGGTGCAAAATGTGGCAGTGAGATTTGTGGGAGGTGGATGGGACCCCGAGTATATTTCCAACATGATGGTGACTCACTAGCAGAATGATCGGAGCGTGTTAGGATAAACAGTTAACAACCTTACAGTCATTGGTCCGGTGTGCTAACGGAGACCGGTCATTCCCGATCTTTGTGAAGAGAGAAAAGTCTCGAGAGCAGAGAGTGAAAACTGGTGTATGCTTAATATAATAATAATAAAAAAACAGCGCTGTTTTGCACAACAGAATCCAGATACATCTGCATCCCAACTGATTCCCAACATGATTTTGAATTTCTGCAATTTTCTCTGACATGCAGCTGTTCGCCAAGGGAGCTAAATCTGTGGCAACATCTGACAACGAGATCATCGTTGACCAGTTCTCCTGGGGAACAGGCACCGGTCAGTTCAAGCTGGTGGACAACGATGGTCAGGTTTGTGCTTTTATATATCTTTCACCAGCAGTAATAGTAATGGTTAGTAGTAGTAGCAGTAATAGTAGTAGTACTACTACTACTACAACAACTACTACTACTACTACTAGTAGTAGTAATAGTAGTAATTGTCACTGTTGTTCTCATTGTTGTTGTTTTTATTTGTTGTTGGACTGGAACTGGTCAAGTTCAAGATTTCTTTTGGGTTTTGTTTATTTGCTGTTATTCTCCATGCCTCATTTGGGTATAAGATCTCCTAAATAAACGAACCTAATCATGTGTGTAGCTGTTAACGATTTCCAACAGCGATGTCTTTCGCCCTCAATGTTCACTACACAAATAGGCAAAAAGAAGAAGAAAATACTCAGCGGACATAGTACTCAAAATGGCCGCGCTAGACAGGACCAGACACGTCTCCAGGCGTGGTCCACAGTTTCACCACAGTTCAGAGAAGAGAGAGAACTTTTGTTGTTGACGATGATGATGATAAATACTAGACTCAAAGTATATACTGACTGCTTTTACGTGTATTGCATCAATGTGAAATGCGCTTTGCACTTCTCATTCTATTGTGTGCTTATGTGTATGTCCACAAGAGAAGAATTCTATTTTGTGCTTATGTGTATATCCACAGGAGAATGATTCTATTTTGTGCTTATTCGCATGTCCACTGGAGAAGTCTATTTTGTGCTTATTTGTATGTCCACAGGAGAAGAATTCTATTTATAATAATAATAATAATAATAATAATTACAATATTTATATAGCTCAAAATCTTGATAAAATCAAATCTAAGCGCTGAAACAGACACACACGCACGCACGCACACACACGCACGAGCACACACACACACACACTACACACACACACACACACACACACACACACACACACACACACACACACACACACACACACGCATGGCTATAAATGGGGAGAAAGAATAAAAGCAATGGAAAATTATAGAGAGCATATTATATACAATTATATATTACAATGTGATTCCCCTCCGAGTGGAGACAGGCTGCAGAGGGGGTTGAGTGAGGTCAGGATTTTATACAGAGGAGAAAAGGTGAGTTTTGAGAGCGGACTTGAAGGAGACAAAAGTAGGTTGCTGACGGACTGAGAGAGGAAGTTTTTTCCAGGAGAGTGGACCAGAAACAGAGAAGGCTCGTGGACCATAGGTATTGAGCTTAGTCTGTGGAAAGCGAAATGTCAGAGGATCGGAGGCAGAGCGGAGGGTACGTGAGGGAACATAGATCTCAAGTAGGCTTGACAGGTAATCGGGGGCTGCGTTATTGTAGCACATGGTGCCTAGTTTGTACTGTATGCGCTTTGATACAGGGAGCCAATGAAGTTGTGCGAGGAGAGGAGATATGTGGTCAGCTTTTTTCTTTTTGAGTACAAGGCGTGCAGCATTGTTTTGAATGCGCTGTAGGATGTGAATGGTGGAGGCAGGAAGACCAGACAGGAGTGAATTGCAATAGTCAATGCGAGACATTATGAAGGAGAGAACGAGTTTTGCAGTTGTTTCCACAGAGAGATACTTCCTGATCAGGCTTATACAATGGAGGTGATAGTAGCAAGATCTGGCAGTTTGAGAAACAAAGTTGTTCATGGAGAGGGTAGAGTCAATGCAGACACCAAGGTTTTCAGCTGAATCAGAAATTGGGACTGATGCGTTACACAATGGGAGAGAAAGAGGAGGCAGCTGAGAAAGTTTCTGACAGGTGCCAATGAGGATAGCTTCTGTCTTGTCGTCATTAAGCTGAAGTTTATTGTATGTCATCCAGTTCTTAATGTCCGAGTAACACTCAGTGGTGCGAGTCAAGAGGACTGTCTTGAAGTTGGGTGTCATCAGCATAGAAGTGGTGTTTTATAGAGTGGGGATTGATGATGGTGGACAGAGGGGAGGTGTAAAGAGTGAATAGAACAGGGCCAAGGACAGATCCTTGTGGAACACCACAGGTCAGGTATGCAGGTTGAGAGTAAGTGCCATTGATGAGAACAGTTTGTTTTCTGTTTGATAGATATGAAGTGAAAAAGGAGAGAGCAATGTCAGAGATACCAAAAGTATGATGAAGTCTAGAAAGGAGAATACCATGATCAATGGTATCAAAGACTGTAGACAGATCAAGGAGTGTGAGGAGAGAGACTTTGCCAGTATCAGTTGCAAGGAGGAGATTGTTGAGAATGTGTTTCAGTTTCAGTGTTATGGCAATGGCGGTAGGCTGACTGGAAAGGATTGAGGAGATTGTTGGCAGACAGGTGAGAGTTCAGCTGGTTGAGGACAACTTTTTCAAAGAGTTTTGACAAGAAAGAGAGATTAGAGATAGGCCGGTAATTTTTCAGTTCATTTGGGTCTAAATTGTATTTCTTGAGGAGAGGGTGAACAATAGCAGACTTGAAAGAATCTGGGACAGTTCCAGTTTGAAGAGAAGTGTTGATGATGTCAGTGATGAATGGGAGGAGAGTAGGGAGACAGTCGGAGTAGAGCGAACCTGGAAGAGGATCCAGTTCGCAGGTTTTGAATGACATGGATCTGATTGTGTTGAGAATTTCTTCGTGTGAGACTGGGGTAAAAGTAGTAAGAGGTGTGCCAGAGAAGGAAGGGTCAGGTGGGCATGGTTGACAGGGTGTCCTGTCAAGCCTGTCACGAAGAGTTTGTATTTTGGTGGTGAAATACTTGGAGAATACAGATGGGAGTTCTTCATTTGTGTGTTTTGTTGGGAGAGGTAAATCTTTTCGTGTGCCAAGGAGATGATTCATGGTTGTAAAGAGTTCTTTTGAAGAAGAGGCATTCAGGATTTTGGTTTGGAAATAGCTTGTTTTTGCAGATGCAATGAGGGTGGATACTTTTGTTTTAGAGGCTTGGAAAAGTTGCCTATGTACAGTGAGTTTGGATTTGTGCCAGCGGCACTCTGCTCTGTGGCAGGCACGTTTTGCACAGGCAATCTCATGATTGAGCCAGGGGGTAGGGGGGCGGTCAGGTAAAAGACGGGTTGTGGCTGGAGCATGAGTGTCTAGAAGATGGTGGAGAGTAGTATAGAATTCATCGGCAAGGTTATCTGACTTTTCAGAAAGGAGACGGGAGGCATCAGATGAAAATGTAGAGAGGTCGATAGATTTGAGATTGCGTCGAGTCACTGTGTGCGTGGTACGGGAAGGAGGAGAAATGTCAAGAGAACAGAGAATTGCAGAGTGGTCAGATGGAAGGGCTGAAGTTAGACGGGTAGAAAGAACTAAGCAGTTGTCAGTAGCTGAATTGTGGTGATCACAAGAAATGATCCAGTCAAGAATGTGACCTTTTTGATGGGTTGGTTCAGAAATGTGTTGAATCATATTGTGATTGGACAGAGAGTTGATGATATGTCTTGTGTCATAACGGTGAGTGTTGTCATAGTGGACATTGATGTCACCTAAAATGATGAGATTTCCAGGTAAGAGGCAGTAGTAGTCAAGTAGTTGGTCAAAGTCAGAGAGAAATGTGGATGTGGTGAGCTTGTTGGCAGAGCTAGGTGGAGGTCGATAGACACAGGAGAAGGTGATGGGGTGAGGGATGGATTGGAAGGATACTTCAACGTGCTCGAAAGAAGGATGGGAGAAAGGAAGAGACTTCAAGAAAGATAGGCGGGAATGGAGTGAGTCGTTGTAGAGGATGGTGATACCATCTGAACTGAAAAATTACCGGCCTATCTCTAATCTCTCTTTCTTGTCAAAACTCATCGAAAAAGTTGTCCTCAACCAGCTGAACTCTCACCTGTCTGCCAACAATCTTCTCAATCCTTTCCAGTCAGCCTACCGCCAGTGCCATAGCACTGAAACTGCCTTGCTACACATTCTCAACAATCTCCTCCTTGCAACTGATACTGGCAAAGTCTCTCTCCTCACACTCCTTGATCTGTCTGCAGCCTTTGATACCATTGATCATGGTATTCTCCTTTCTAGACTTCATCATACTTTTGGCATCTCTGACATTGCTCTCTCCTTTTTCACTTCATATCTATCAAACAGAAAACAAACTGTTCTCATTAATGGCACTTACTCTCATCCTGCATACCTGACCTGTGGTGTTCCACAAGGATCTGTCCTTGGCCCTGTTCTTTTCACTCTTTACACCTCCCCCCTGTCCACCATCATCAACTCCCACTCTATAAAACACCACTTCTATGCTGATGACACCCAACTTCTAGACAGTGACACACCAGACAATATACAGCGCCTGTTGACTCGCACCACTGAGTGTTACTCGGACATTAAGAACTGGATGACGTTCAACAAACTTCAGCTTAATGACGACAAGACAGAAGCTATCCTCATTGGCACCCGTCAGAAACTTTCTCAGCTGCCTCCTCTTTCTCTCCCATTATGTAACACATCAGTCCCAATTTCTGATTCAGCTAAAAACCTTGGTGTCTGCATTGACTCTACCCTCTCCATGAACAACTTTGTTTCTCAAACTGCCAGATCTTGCTACTATCACCTCCATCGTATAAGCTTGATCAGGAAG
Source organism: Monoplex corrugatus (assembly GCA_030674185.1). Classification (NCBI taxonomy): domain Eukaryota; kingdom Metazoa; phylum Mollusca; class Gastropoda; order Littorinimorpha; family Ranellidae; genus Monoplex; species Monoplex corrugatus. Next base: position 2,210,249 of record CM060309.1, on the reverse strand, counting down.
TATCTCTCTGTGGAAACAATTGCAAAACTCGTTCTCTCCTTCATAATGTCTCGCATTGACTATTGCAATTCACTCCTGTCTGGTCTTCCTGCCTTCACCATTCACATCCTACAGCGCATTCAAAACAATGCTGCACGCCTTGTACTCAAAAAGAAAAAAGCTGACCACATATCTCCTCTCCTGGCACAACTTCACTGGCTCCCTGTATCAAAGCACATACAGTACAAACTAGACACCATGTGCTACAAAAGCCTCAATAACGCAGCCCCCGATTACCTGTCAAGCCTACTTGAGATCTATGTTCCCTCACGTACCCTCCGCTCTGCCTCCGATCCTCTGACTTTTCGCTTTCCACGCACCAAGCTCAATACCTATGGTCCACGAGCCTTCTCTGTTTCTGGTCCACTTTCCTGGAACAAACTTCCTCTCTCTGTCCGTCAGCAACCTACTTTTGTCTCCTTCAAGTCCGCTCTCAAAACTCACCTTTTCTCCTCTGCATAAAATCCTGACCTCACTCATCCCCCCTTTGTAGCCTGTCTCCACTCGGAGGGGAATCACATTGTAATATATATTTGTATATAATATGCTCTCTATAATTTTCCATTGCTTTTATTCTTTTTCCCCATTTATAGCCATGTGTAAGTGTGTGTGCGTGTGTGTGCGCGCGTGCGTAAGTGTATGTTCAGCGCTTAGATTTGATTTTTATCGAGATTTTGCGCTATATAAATATTGTAATTATTATTATTATTATTACCACCACCTCGGGATAAGCGATGGAAAGAAGCAAGCCTGTAACCACTCGGAGTGAGACTCACATGTATAGGTTCATGACCAAGGGGGTTAAACCATGTTTCGGTGATAAAAGCAATGTCAACATGCTCATCTGCGATGAAGTCAGCGATGACATCGGCTTTGCCATCTTTGCATGTTGCATAGTTTTAGTTTATCAGTCACATGGCGGTGGCCGAGGTGGAGATGAAGGCGGCACCGACGGGACAGAAGATGAAGGCGGCACCAATGGGGCAGAAGATGAAGGCAGCAACGACGGGACAGAAGACGAAGGCGGCACCCGCAGGACAGAAGATGAAGGCGGGACAGAAGACAAAGGCGGCACCAGCGGGGCAGAAGATGAAGGCGGCACCGGCGGGACAGAAGATGAAGGCAGCACCGGCGGGACAAAAGGTGAAGGCGGCACTGGCGGGACAGAAGGGGAAGGCGGCACCATTAGGACAGAAGGTGTAGGCGGCACCATCAGGACAGAAGGCGAAGATGGCAGAGGAGGAGACGAAGTCTGCAGCAGCAAGGTCGAGGGCTGGGGCAGTGGAGGAGACGATGTAGCAGAAGACGAAGTGTGGTGTCGGACTGGTACAGCAGGAGGCAGGTTGTGCTTATGTGTATATCCACAGGAGAAGAATTCTATTTTGTGCTTATTTGTATATGCACAGGAGAAGAATTCTATTTTGTGCTTATTTGTATATCCACAGGAGAAGAATTCTATTTTGTGCTTATTTGTATATCCACAGGAGAAGAATTCTATTTTGTGCTTATTTGTATATCCACAGGAGAAGAATTCTATTTTGTGCTTATTTGTATATCCACAGGAGAAGAATTCTATTTTGTGCTTACTTATATCCACAGGAGAAGGCTAACCTGACAGTGAGAACGCAGCAGTAGGCAGCTTCCTGTCCGTCATCAACCACTCTTGTATCAAGGGGTCAACAGGAAGTCGGTAGAAGCTTTGTGGATGACGTCACCCAACGCAGCCAATCGTTGTCCGCGAGAAGAAAACCACTTCTCGCTTCGCTTCGAGACATCCATGTTTCTTTTTCCAGTCAGTTTAAATGGTTATGATGAGCTATGGCATCGCTAGTAGTTAGTAGTTGGAAGCTTTCTTCTCTTTCATTCTTTGTATATTTTTTCTCTCTTTTCCTCTGACTTGTCTGTTAGTAAAAGCCTTTGTGGTCTAAACTGTTTTTAGTCTTGACTGCAAGGCTGTGGCTGAAATCTCACAATGTCTCAAAGTAAAAAAAAAAGTACATTCTCATAGCTGAATGGGAAAATGGGTAAACGAATTATAAAGGTTGTGAGTGGATGTTTATGTTCGTCTTGGACTTTTTTTAGACTTTTTTTGTAGCATTCCATTTCCATTTTGTAATAATACGATTGTATAGCACTTTTGGGCATGAGTTTGTATCCACACCATGCGAGACACAGAAGGTTATCGAGTGCCTGCCGTGTTATCTGTCTCTTAGTTGGACTATAGAATGATTTTCATCTTTCTGTTTTAACTTCGTCATTGCACAACAACCCCAGTTTCGATTTAAAAAAAAGCTTGCCCCATATCAGCAGCTTTTCTTTTTTCTTTTTTTTTTTTTTTTTTTTTTTGTTCAGCGAGAGAGAAAGTAGACTGCAATTCCTCAAAAGCAAGACTGTGGGTATTTGCGTAAGACAGCTGGGATACAATCGTTACCCCAGAAGGTTCGTGAGTCATAAGGACGAAGACAATTAATGATGTCGATTTCAACCCCAAAATCTAATCCCCATCTTCCCCTTTGCGCAAGTCTTGCCTCCTTTACTGAAACCATTAACATTGTGCTTTATTCTGTAAGTGCCTTTTAAAGAAAAGCGTTTCACTAAATTTCCATACAGCTGATCTGAGTTTCAAAGATATCACGGTAGTACAACAACAAAAATAAAAAAAGAGTAAATGTTTTCTTTACCGTGACAAAAACGTTCACACATCCCATCATATAAAAGCCAACAAAAGAAATTAAATCAGTGAACCGGATACACTGCATGTGATGAGAAAAAGAGAGGAACCAAGCAAAAATGTTAACCCTCCCTAACTAAAAATAAAACACACACACACGGGGGGAAAAAACACGAAAGGAAGAAGGAAAAAAAGAAAGACCGACAGAAAAAAAAACGCAAGGAGGGAAGGAAGGAAGGAAGAAAGAAGGAAGCAGACAGAAAAGAGATGAACACGAACAAGAACCAAACTTGTCCGATCCGGTAAGTCATGTATGGGGTAGACCAGTCTTCAGCCTGACAGTGTCAATGGTGAAAGACTCTCTCTTCACTTTCGAACTAGCATCATCCCATAAAGATGAGGTTGTGATGTGTAGTTAAATAGCAGTTTAGCTATCATGTGCATGTGATTTCACGAGAAATTTATCTTTGGTTAAAAAAAAAAGAAAAAAAGGAAAACCTGTATCTACAAATGGACTTTGTCTTGGAGAAAACGCCTTGATTTTACAACTTCGGTTATTTTGTCTCGATTCTTTTTTAATTTGTGATTTTGCTACGTTTTTTTTTTAAGTTTGGTTGAAAAGTTAACTGTGATGAAAGGATATCGAGTGGGGAACAAAACCTTTTGTTACTGGTTGTGATTTTTTTTCTATATTGTCGAAGAAGGCAGTTGCTTGGTGCTTACATTCCACAGTCTCCATGAAGTGTTTTACTCGGATGAATTCATTGTATTCTATGGACATCATGTCTGGTAAAATACATGCGTGGAGATCTGCTTCTGTTTGAACAAAATCTAAATGTGATACTAACCAGTGAAGCATATACATTGTTTTTCTGTTTGCTATGGAAAATGAGGTCTATTTTTGTAACATTGCCTCTTCATTTTTTCAAGCGTTGCACGGGTTGCAAATACTCCCCCCTCCCCCCCTGTTTGCTTAAGAAAAGTGTTAAGCTAATAACTGGTTTCTGTTGCATATCTCAAGCTGAGCTGCTTGTCCAAATGACGTAACACGTACATGTGGTTATTGAAAAATTATTATCGTTTATGAAATAATCACACAAAAATATTATCACAAAAGAACAGAAGAGAGAAAAAAATAAGCCACAGAAATGATCTGATCTCGGGACATTTTTATTTACACAAAATGGCTGACCTTTGCTTCTGGTGAAACGAACACGAAACCTGTTTCTAAACAAACGTAACACGTGGCTTCAGTCTCCAGAAGAATTATACGAGTTACAGAATAACTGAGAAAACGATCACTGTTAATATCCAATCGCTAGAATTGTTTGCTTGTCTGTGTTTTATATATCATGCCTTTCTACAGCGTGTGAAAGACATTTATTTGAACGAGTTTTCTCCCTTGCGGTATCTACTTCAAGAGCTCATGGGGTCGATCTTGCAGAGGTCTGTGACTCCTTTTTTAGGACAGATTATTTTGATTAACGTGTTACACATACTTTCTCTGTTTTGTGTAGATTGTTAGATTCAACTTGGTGCTCATTAGTTTACCGACCATAATAGTTCACATAACCATCTACCTGTTTGATTTTTCCTTCTTTTCTATTTGAAATAAAACATGTTAAAAATAGTACGTGTGTGTGTGTAAGCGTGTGTGTGTGTATATGTGTGTAAGTGTGAGTGTTGTGTGTTTATGTACACGTATGTGTGTGGGTATGTGTTTGACCATCTTTCGTGTGTGTGTATGTATATGTGTGTGTGTATGCGGGAGTGTAGGTGTGTGTGTGATTGTGTGTGTGTGTGTGTTGCTTTTTATTTTTTTATTTTTTGAGGGAGGGTATTTTTTTGGTATTTGTGTGAGTGCCTTGCTATTGATGATAGAGTGTGTGCGTGTGCGTGTGCGCGCGCATTGGATGCGTGTGTATCCTGTCTGAACGCTGTGTTTATGTAAATTGTTAACACGTTGTACCCCTGTGGGGATGCCGGGGGCTCTTTCAGTATAAATAGTATCCCCACCTTCTAGAAATTCTGTGCTAGGAATTTCCTCTTTTCTGTCACTCTCTTTGATTGTTTTTTCGTTCTTTGCTTTCTGTCCTTTCTTCCTATCATTTTCTGCCTTATTGGTCCATTTGCCTGTATGTGTCTTACATACTTTATCCTAGGATTGATAATTGGGTACTTGTACTAAGTGCATTTTTGGCTCCAGGGAAATGAAATATGCGGAAGCAATTTTAGGTGTATGTCTTAGTGTCCTTAGTTACGTTTAAATGTGTATTCAGATGTGTTTTTTTAAATCCCCTGTGCAATAAATTGGGCGTTAGTACAAAAAGCTGGCACACTATGGTGGCAGCACACTTGGGGGGAGTGCGACTACCTTCAGACTAGTGGCATAATGGGAAGATGTGATGTCCACCAAGAGCCCAAGGTACTGTAGGCGGCCTCACAGAGGAGAGTGCTCCCATCTTCAGGCTGGTATTGTGATGGGAATTATGAAGTATTGACTTTGATCTGACATGACGTGCAACCATCAAGAGCCCAGCACACTATAGGTGGCAGCACACTCAAGATGGGAGTGCCGCTGCCTTCAGGCTGGTTTTGTGATGGCAGCACAGTCAGAGGAGAATGCTCTCATCTTCAGGCTGATTTTGTGATGGGAACAATGAAGTATTGGCCTAGATTTGACATGATGTATAACCATCAAGAGCCCAGCACACTGTAGGTGGCAGCACACTCAAGATGGGGGTGCTACTGCCTTCAGGCTGGTTTTGTGATGACAGTAGTCAGAGGGGAGTGTTCCCATCTTCAGGCTGGTTGTGAGGGGAGTGTTCCCATCTTCAGGCTGGTTGTGAGGGGAGTATTCCCATCTTCAGGCTGGTTGTGAGGGGAGTGTTCCCATCTTCAGGCTGGTTTTGTGATGGCAGCACAGTCAGAGGGGAGTGTTCCCATCTTCAGGCTGGTTGTGAGGGGAGTGTTCCCATCTTCAGGCTGGTTTTGTGATGGCAGCACAGTCAGAGGAGAGTGTTCCCATCTTCAGGCTGGTTTTGTGATGGCAGCACAGTCAGAGGGGAGTGTTCCCATCTTCAGGCTGGTTTTGTGATGGCAGCACAGTCAGAGGGGAGTGTTCCCATCTTCAGGCTGGTTGTGAGGGGAGTGTTCAAAGACACATAGACCTCTACAGCTTCACACAACTACGCAGACCAACAATAAAATGACTGACCGCTGCACCCGCCGCATACCATCTGTAGCAGAAGAAACTACAGGTGTCAAATCACTCCTGGTTGCATGCCAAAGACACATAGACCTCCACAACTTCACACCACTACGCAGACCAACAAAACATGACTGATGGCTGCGCCCACCGCATACCGTCTATAGCAGAAGAAAATACAGGCGTCAAGTCATTCCTGGCTGCATGCCAAAGACACATAGACCTCAACAAAACACAGACCTCTACCCACTTCTAGGACACGAAATCCAACTACAAGTGGTGACTCTGACCAGAAACTGGCCCTATCCTCCCAATCTGCAAACCGAATGAAGCAGAAGAACAATCAACTCCAACTAACTCTAAGACAAAAACTATTACATCTTAGAAATTTTTTTTTAAAAACTCGTCTGACCAGAAACTGGCCAGGTCCCACTCCCCTAACTGCAAACCGTCTGTTGCAGAGGGAGGCCCCACACCAACTGACTACTACTTTGCTCTACAGCCAACACAACAAGTTACAGAACCCTGTTCACAAAACCAGCACAGAAAAACACGCAAAAATCCACACGCACCAGACCCACGTTCACCATAAACACGGGTCAGACGAAACATTGATTCACAGCCAAGGTACAAAAATCACGTAAAAACACACACACAGGCACAGGTAGACTGTAACTGAACAGGTGAGTTTTGACCCAGATGGCCAAGACTCCACACACACACTGACCCAACCAAATACTCCTGTCCCCTAACAAGAAGAACAGGGGAAAAATATAAAAAGATGAACAAAACTGCCGTGACATATCCCCCTTCCTAAAGATTCAAATAGTGAATTTGAATTTACAAATCTAAGGCACGGCAGTTTACTATACACAAAAATCAAAACATTATATATACACAAGCACTCTATTCCTCTCAAATTCTCAAATCGAATATTAATTCAGAACCACACTTGCTTACAACCAAAATTCTGACTTTACATTTACATCACGTAAGAAGACAGTTTGTCTCTGAAAACCAAATAAAGCAAGCATACATAATGATGAATGGGTAGTAAACGAGACTGAGGATGAATAAACTTAAACCCTTGACCCCCTTAGACAATGCCTCATCTTCTATCAGCATCCTTCTTATTTAGCCTACACATAAGCTTCCTGTATTCCTTAGCGTCAGACTTCATCTGTGCCCTCTGCCACAGGGACTGTCATTCCCGTGTTGGACTGGCCAGCCACACCCAACGCTGCACCAGAATAAACACCAAGAGCGCAACTCCATAGTCTTCCGAGACTGAAGGATGCCTATCCTATCCTATTCCTTAGCTACTTTCCATCCGACTGAGCAAATCAGCCGCTAGATTTTCCCTTCCTGGGACGATTTGCAAAGCAAAAGGGAAAATTAGAGAACGTCAAAATGGAGATGGAAAGGCTTAACATTAGTATTTTAGGACTAGGGGAAGTGAGATGGAAGGGGGCAGGCATGATAACATCCGGAGAGTGTACAGTGATATACTCTGGTGGAAACTCGCATTGAAAGAGGAGTAGGCATTGTAATGGACAGGGACAAATCAAAAGCAGTTAAGGGATACTGGGCTGTGTCCGACAGAGTCTTGCTGGTCAAATTGGGAGGCAGACCATTTGATATTAATCAAAAAAGAACTGGATGACAAAAGAAATTTTATGCTTGATGGAGGAACGGAGGAAGGCAAAGAGAAATGAGGAAATATACAGGAAGATAAACAAAGAAATCAGGAATAGGTGCAATGAAGCTAAGGAAGCTTGGCTGAAAACAAAATGCAAAGAAATAGAAGACCAACACAAAACGGATCCTCAGGGTATGTACAGACGAATTAAAGAAATTGTGCACAGGAAAAATACATGTACATCAACTGGTTGCTTAAAATCGAAAGATGGCACGATTCTCATGGAAAAAGACAAAACATTAGACAGATGGGGAGAGTACATTAAAGACCTTTTTGAAGATGACAGAAACGCAGAACACATTATAAGAAAGAATTTTGAAGGACCACCCATAATGATAGATGAAGTTAGAGCAGCATTGAAAAAGATGAAACCAGGAAAAGCCCCAGGACCAGACAACATAACCACAGAGATGATTGAAGCCCTGGAGGAATTCGCTATAGACAAAATCCCCAAAGATATGTCAAAAGCAATTTTCATTGCACTTCCAAAGAAAACAGGGGCTATAGAATGCGAACTCCATTGCACAGTTTGATGAGTTATGTAACAAAACTCCTATTAAGAATAATCATGATGAGGACAAGGAATAGAATCAAAAAAGAAATAGCAGAAGAACAATGTGGATTTGTGGAAGGAAAAGGAACTATTATGTCATATACATCCTAAGAACTATCACAAGGATTTATATTTATGCATTGTTGACTATACCAAGGCTTTTGATCGGGTAAGACATGAAGAATTGATCAACCAACTAAAAAGACTCAGTATATAATATTGATGGAAAAGATCTACGAATAATCAGAAGTATGTATTAGGAACAAACAGCTGCAATGAGAAAAAAAAACGATATAAGCTCTTTCCAAAACATCAAAAGAGGAGTCAGACAGGGTTGTGTTTTGTCACCAGATCTGTTTTCACTTTACAGTGAAAACATCATGAGAAACCTGGAGGAAGACCTTGGATTAAAGGTTGGAGGAAAAATGATAAACAACATTCGATACACAGATGACACCATGCTAATTGCAGAAAATGAAAGGGACCTACAAAACCTTGTGAATATACTTGAAATAGAAAGCAAAGGTAAGGGGTTGGAACTAAACAGCAGGAAGACTGAAGTCATGGTGATCAGTAAAAAACATGAAATCCCCTCATGCAAAATAACAACAAATGACACAACCTTGAGACAGGTTGATAAATACCTGGGAATGATCATTTCACCAGACGGCAGATGCACATCAGAAATAGCCAGCAGAATTGGCCAAGCCAAAACAACATTCATGAAGATGGAAAGCATTCTTACCAACAAATGCCTATCAATTAATATCAGGAAGAGAGTTCTTGAATGTTATATAGAACCAATACTGTTGTATGGTTGCAAGGCGTGGACAGTCAACAAGCAAAGCTTGAACAAGATTGAGGCAGCCAAGATGTGGTTTCTAAGAAGGATGTTGAGAGTTCCATGGACAGCAAAGAAAACAAACGAGACAGTCTTGATGGAGGCAGACACAAGTAGATCATTCATAATGAAGATTAGGAAAAGGCAGGCAACATTCATAGGCCATTTTATGAGGAAAGGGGAATTGGAACACCTGGTCACAATGGGAAAGCTGGAGGGAAGGAGAGCACCGGGTAGACCCAGGGAGAAGATACTAGACGGACTTACAGAGTGGCTGAAGACAGGGAGGGTGGAAGAGATGCTTGAGGCAACAAGAGATAGAGACAGATGGAAGTCCATAATCGCCAACGACACGCAGCAAGGCACCTGATGATGATGAAGATGGGACGATTTGCACCGTGAATTGGTACGGCTGGAGTTGGAGGGCCCAGCAAGTAATCCACCCACTAGTAGATTTCACCCTGTCCGGTATTTAAGTGGGGAATGGTCAGTCTGGATTACGAACTGAGTTCCATAGAGGAACGTGGAGAATTTCTGCACTGCCCACACCAGTGCCAAACATTCCTTTTCTATGGTGGGGTAGTTATGTTCAGCGGCTAACAGTTTCTTGCTGGCGCACGCAACGGGGCGCAACTCTCCTTCACAGTCCTGGAACAGCACAGCCCCAATCCCAGTTCCAGATGCGTCAGTTCTCAGAACAAAAATCTTACCCGGCACAGGTAAAACACATACAGGAGGTTCGCAGAATGCTCGCTTCAAAGCCTGGAAAGCTTCTTCACATTCCAAGCTCAAGAAGACATGCTTGGAATGTGTTTTCTTCATCAAGTTCGTCAGTGGGAGTGCCACATCCGCAAAGTTGCAAATAAATCTCCGGTAGAATCCCACTAAGCCCAAAAAACTCCTCACTTCTTTCTTGGTCTTCGGCTGTGGTGCGTCTCTGATTTTCTGCATTTTGCCCTCTTCTGGTTTGCACTGACCTCGGCCGATCCTGTATCCAAGCGCATCCTAACTCATATTTCGTAGGGCGTGCGGTCAGGGAGCATTCTCTCAGGTGTTAGAACACCTTCCTGAGCACAACTACATGCTCTGCTTCTGTCTTTGTCGCTACCATGATATCGTCAATGAAGTTATCAACATTATCAGTGCCCAAAGGTTCCAGCAACTTTCTCATCATCCTGGTGAAAACAGCCCCTGAAGTGCGTAACCCAAATGGCATCACGCGCCACTGATAATGGCCTTGGGGCGTGGAGAATGCTGTCTTCAGCCAATCCGTTTCATTCACAGGGATCTGCCAGTAGCCCTTTGACAAATCCAGTTTGCTAAAAATGACCTCCCCCCCTCCCCCCCCCCCCCCCCCAAGCTTCGAGAACAAATATTCCACGTTAGGCGTCAGTGTCAAACTCCACAATCGTGTTGAGTTGCCGGTAATCAACACAGAACCTTATCTTTCTATCCTTTTTCATAATCAACACGAGGGTAGACGAGTAGGGTGAGTCTTTCGTTCTTTCAACAGCCAGCTCGGAAGACAGAGCAATGCTTCTTCGTCTTTACTCCCCGCTGTGTGATTCTCAACTGACTATATATACATTTCACAGTGAACAGCAATCAGTTATCATTTAAACGAATATTATCCCGTGCTGCTATCAGCAGGCTGATTACTGTTAACACACGTCACATCTCCCTTTCTTTAGGGAAACAAAATCAATGAAACATTTCTTCTTTTTTTTATGACCATTGTTTTTGAGAAATTATAATAGGCACAATCTTATTATAATTTACACATATCACGCCTAAACGAATATTATCCATCAAGGAATTTCACTTACTTTTTGTTAGGCCTGATCGGTTCAGCGAACCCTCGTCAGACTGGTGGGCAGAGGCTTGTTGTAGATCTATTCAGTAGTGAGAACACTTCTCACTATCCGTGTGTGACCCCACTCTGATTTTCTGTTCATCAGTAGGTCGCTTGGGGCGTTGTGTATTTGGACTGCTTCACTGATTTGTCGGTCCAAAGCACTTTTATGTTTGCCTGTTACTGACATCACAAACTCGGTGTGTTTTCTTCATGTTTGTGTGTAGTATTAACATGTCTATAGAGGACTGAGTCATTACCTTTGTTCTTATAGGCTGCCATGTGTTCTAACCCCCTACTGTAGCCATTATGGGCGGTCTCTCCATAGTGAACAGATTTACATTTATCACACACTATTTGATATGTGATATTGTTTGCCCTGCATCCCCCCTTCTCACTCCCTGCACATACCATACAATTTTTTTGGTCATTACATTTTCTGTTGGGAAACGGGTGGGATCACTGGAGGATGTTTTTGATTGACTTCCCTGATGTCTCTACTACTCTTATCTTTATGTTAGTTTTCTTGATTTCACATTCAAAGTCTTTCTTCAGTTTGGATTTTGGTGTTGGAGGGACAAAGACTACGCTCTCATATCCTCCTTTCTTATACCATTCCTGTTTATTCTTTCTCTTTTCCTCTCTCCTCTCTGCTCTCTTCCAACCTTTCGGCCTGTACATCGGCTGTTCCCCCTCTTCATCTTTGTTTCTGATCTTTTCATAAGCTGCCAGGGCAGATTTGACTATTTGGGTCTTAAACTTCTTGCTGTAGCCGCAGTACTGCATGCGCATCATAAATTTGTTAATGTGCCTGACTGTCATTTCCCACGGGAGCCTAGGACTACATCTAAGTAGTATGCGCAGTACTTCTTGGGTTAATACAGTCCTTTTGGTACTTCTGGGCACGGTTGAATTGGCATGTATGACAGATTTGGTAGATACTTCATCCAAAACAATGGTCATAAAATTAAGTAACGCCTATATGGCTGAAACAAGAAAACTCTCAGCATGGACATTTCTTTTTTTTTCTCTTATTCTATCTTTCAGTCCATACGAAATAAATGTGTTTCCTACCTTTATCACAACATTAACTCAACGAACACTCATTCTTTCTCTCACGCACAGGACCCAATCATTCATTCACCTCATTTTATCCCTTATCATTATACTATCCATCATCATCTGTGATGTGGTGTCTAATGTGGTGTCTGATGTAGCGTGACCTGGTGTGTGACCTGGTGTGTGACTTGGTGTGTGACGTGGTGTGTGATGCGGAGTGTGTCCTTGTATGTGACCTTGTGTTTCACCTGGTGTGTGATGTGACGTGGTGTGACTGGTATGTGACCTGGTGTATGACCTGGTGTGACCTGGTCTGTGATGTGGTGTGTGATGTGGTGACCTGGTGTGTATACTGGTGTGTGACCTGGTGTGTGACGTGATGTGTGACCTGGTGTGTTACGTGATATGTGACCTGGTGTGTGATGCGGTGTGTGATGTGGTGTGTGACCTGGTGTTTGATGTGGTGTGTGATATGGTGCATGTGGTGTGTGACCTGGTGTGTGATGTGGTGTGATATGGTTGTGATGTGGTGTGTGACCTGGTGTTTGATGTGGTGTGTGATATGGTGCATGTGCTGTGTGACCTGGTGTGTGATGTGGTGTGATATGGTTGTGATGTGGTGTGTGATGTGGTGTATGATGTGATATGGTGCGTGATGTGGTGTGTGACCTGGTGTGTGACCTGGTGTGTGACCAGGTCTGTGATGTCATGTGTGACATGATGTGTGACCTGGTGTGTAATGTGGTGTGTGACCTGGTGTGTGACGTGATATGTGACCTAGTGTCTGATGTGGTGTGTAATGTGGTGTGTGATGTGGTGTGTGACCTAGTTTTTGACCTGATGTGTGATGTGGTGTGTAGTGTTGTGTGTGACGTGATGTGTGACCTGTGTATGACGTGATGTGTGACCTGGTGTGTGACGTGATGTGTGACCTGTGTATGACGTGATGTGTGACCTGGTGTGTGACGTGATGTGTGACCTGTGTATGACGTGATGTGTGACCTGGTGTGTGACGTGATGTGTGACCTGTGTATGACGTGATGTGTGACCTGGTGTGTGACGTGATGTGTGACTTGTGTGTGACGTGATGTGTGACCTGGTGTGTGACGTGATGTGTGACCTGTGTATGACGTGATGTGTGACCTGGTGTGTGATATAGTGTGATGTGGTGTGTGATGTGGTGTGTGACCTGATGTGTGATGTGGTGTGTGACTGGGTGTGATGTGGTTTGTGACTGGGTGTGATGTGGTTTGTGACCGGGTGTGTGAGGTGGTGTGTGATGTTGTTTGTGATGTGATGTATGACCTGGTGTGTGATGTGCAATGTGGTGTGTGATGTGGTTTGACCTGGTGTGTGGTTTGGTTTGTGATGTGATGTGTGACGTGATGTGTAAATAATGTGATGTGGTTGTGATGTGGTAAAGATGTTGTGTATGATGTGGTGTGTAACGTGGTGTGTGGTGTGTTGCTGACGTTGTTTTGTGATGTGATATGTGGTGTGTGGTAAGTGTGATGTGTGTGATGTCATGTTTTATGTGGTGTGGCTGATGTTAATGTGATGTGTGATGTGGTGTGTGTGTGGTGTGCGTGTGGTGTGCGTGTGGTATGGTGTGGTGCTTGACGTGATGTATGATTCAAGGTGTTATCTGATATTTGATGTGGTGTGTGGTGTGATATGATATGGTGTTTGTGTATAATGTTTGATGTGTGATTAGATTTTAATGTGGTGTGTGATGTAGTGTGGTGTATGATGAGTCGTTTGACGTGGTGTGTGACGTGATGTGTGGTGGGTGATGTGTGATGTGTGGTGTGTGTGATGTTGATGTGTGGTATGTGATTGTGATGTGTGAAGAATTGTATGTGTTGTGTGATGTGTGATAAGTGGTGTGTGCTGTGTACTGTGTGAAGTGATGTGTAATGCGATGTATGTTGTATGTGTTGTGTGATGTGGAATGTGGTGTATGGCGTGCTGTGATGTGTTGTCTTGTGTGTGTTGTCATGTTTGACGAGATGTCTGATATTTTTGTGATATGTATGGCATGCTGTGTGATGTGGTGTATGACGTAGTGTGTGATGTGGTGTGTGACGTGGTGTGTGATCAGTCGTGTGATGTGTGGTGTGGTGTGTGACGTAGCGTGTGAAGTGGTGTTTGACGTGGTATATGACGTAGCGTGTGATGTGGTGTTTGACATGGTGTGTGATCAGTTGTGTGACGTGCAGTGTGATGTGGTGTGTGACGTGGTGTGTGACGTGGAGTGTAATGTGGTGTGTGATGTGGTGTGTGACGTGGAGTGTGATGTGATGTGTGACATGGTGTGATCAGTTGTGTGACGTGGTGTGTGATTATGACGTGGAGTGTGACCTGGTGTGTAATGTGGTGTTGACGTGGTTGTGATGTGATTCTGACGTGATGTGTGATGTGTGTGGTGTCATTGATGTGGTTGTGATGTGGTGTTTAGTGTGGTTGGTGTGTAGTGTGGCATGTGGTTGGTGTGTAGTGTGGTGTGTGAAGTGTGATGTGCGTGACGTGGTGTGTGTTGTGATGTGTGGTGTGAGATGTGTGTGGTGTGATGTGTGATGCAGTATGATGTGTGATGTAGTGTGTAATGTGTGGTGTGGCATGTGATGTGTGATGTGGTGTGTGATGTGTGTGGTGTGGTGATGCAGTGTGATGTGTGTGGTTGTGATGTGTGTGGTGTGTGTGTGTAGTGTGATGCAGTGTGATGTGGAGTGTGATGTGTGATGTGGTTTGATGTGTGTGATGTGTGTGGTGTGTGTGATGTGTGTGGTGTGGTGTGTCATTGTGGTGTGGTGTGTTATTGTGGTGTGTGATGTGTGATGCATTGTGATGTGTGATATGGTGTGTGATACATGATGTGATTTTAATGTGGTGTGTGTGTGTGTGGATAAGTAATGTGATTTTGATGTGGTGCATGCTGTGTGATGTGGTGTGTGATGTGATGCAGTGTAGTGTGTGATGTGTGTGTGATACGTAATGTATTTTGATGTGGTTCGTGCTGTGTGATGTGATTGTGATGTGGTGTGTGATTGTGGTGTGATGTGTAATGTGGTGTGTGTGTGTGGTGGCTGTGGTATATGATGTGATGTGGGATGTGGTGTGGGATGTGTGAAACATGATTACCCAGAGAAGGACAGATTTCTTTAAAAGAAAAGAAAATTGATGACAGCAAAGGGGCATCCAGGAGTCATGACACCCATACAATGTCAGCAATTAAGAGCCAAATCACTTGCTTGACGGGGTTTCTCCTCTTTGGACCTTCTGCTGTCCGGATCTTCCCCCAGTTTCTTTAATGGGACATAACTCATGTACACTTAATATAAGAACCTTCATGTGTTACCTCCCTTAGCAAACCGCAGTCCGAACATTTTGATGTGTTTGTTTCTGATTTGTGGTATGTGATGTGTATTGTGTGATGTTTGATGTGCGATGTGTGACGTGTGGTGTGTGATGTGATGTGTGAGTGTGTGTGTGTGGGGGTGATGTGTTGCTGTGTGAGTGTGAGTAGAATGTGTGATGTATGGAGTGTAGTGTGTGATGTTTGATGTGCGATGTCTGATGTGTGAAGTGTAGTGTGTGATGTGTGGTGTGTGATGCGTGGTGTGTGATGTGTGGTGTGTAGGGTGTTGGTGTGATGTGTGGGTGTGATGTGTGGGTATGATGTGTGATTTCTGTTGTATGATTTGTGGTGTGTGATGTGGTGGTGTGATGTGTGATGTGTGGTGTGTGATGTGTGGTGTGTGTGAAGTGTGAGTGATGATGTGGTATGTGAAGTGTGGTGCGTGATGTGTGATGTGTGAAGTGTGATGTGTGATGTGTGGTATGTGAAGTGTGGTGCGTGATGTGTGAAGTGTTGTGTGTGATGTGTGATGTGTGGTATGTGAAGTGTGGGGCGTGATGTGTGATGTGTGAAGTGTGAAGTGTGATGTGTGATGTGTGGTATGTGAAGTGTGGTGCGTGATGTGTGATGTGTGAAGTGTGATGTGTGATGTGTGGTATGTGAAGTGTGGTGCGTGATGTGTGATGTGTGGTATGTGAAGTGTGGTGTGTGATGTGTGATGTGTGGTATGTGAAGTGTGGTGCGTGATTGTGATGTGTGATGTGTGATGTGTGAAGTGTGGTGCGTGATGTGTGATGTGTGAAGTGTGGTGTGTGATGTGTGAAGTGTTGTGTGTGATGTGTTGTGTGTGATATGTGGCATGTGGTCTGTGGAATGTGGTGTGTGAAGTGTGGTGTGTGATGTGTGGTGTGTGGTGTGTGGCATGTGGGAAGTGATGTGTGGTTGTGGTGTGTGGTGTGTGATGCATGATGTGTGATGCATGAGTGTGATGTGTAGTGTGTGAAGTGTGGTGTGTGGTGTGTGATTTGTGGTGTAAGATGTGTAGTGTGTGATTAGTGAAGTGTGGTGTGTGGTGCGTGTGGTGTGATGTGTGGTGTGTGATGTGTGGTGTGTAATGTGTGGTGTGTGTGGTGCGTGTGGTGTGGTGTGTGGTGTGTGATGTGTGGTGTGTGATGTGATGTGTGACCAGGTTATGGTATGGTGTGTGATGTGGTGTGTGATGTGGTGTGTGACCTGGTGTGTGATGTGGTGTGTGATGTGGTGTGTGACGTGATGTGTGACCTGTGTGTGACCTGGAGTGTGATGTTACTTCTTGACCAAGTCAAACTTTTATTTTGAAGTGAACAAACGAGTAGCGCCTGTTCACCTTACCATCAACAAAAAACACTCAGTCACAAGATGACAAGCACAGCACAACTCAAGACAGAAAACAGTCATAAGATGGGATCCCCAAAAAGCAGTCGAATATGAAAAAGCATTCATTCCTCGGAGTCCAAAACTAAAATCGAATCAGAACTCTCAGTTTTCAACAACACCCTCGTCAAAACAGGTGAATGTATGAGATGTAAAATACGCCTGAAAAGAGGCCAAGAAAGAGAAACAAGTAAATGGTATGACAGGGAATATTCCTTGAAAATAAGTGTGCATTTGAAGATAAGTCGACATATAGACAGAAGAGAACACATTACATAGCTACAAACAAGCAAAAGATAAGAACTGTGGTACATCATAAATTTTTAGATAACAAAAGAAATGGGTCAAAGTTTTGGGACACGATATGCCGTGCAAGAGAACGAAAACAAAAACAGCCAGAAAAATACACGTTTCCATATCAATTAGTGAACAAGAGGCAAAACAGTCTATCAGAAACATAAAGTGTGGTATACGTCTCTATCCCTGGTTGCCGCAAGCACATCTTCCACCCTCTCTGTCTACAGCCACTTCACAAGTCCGTCCAATATTTTTTCCATGGGTCTACCTGGTACTCTCTTTTCCTCCAGCTTTCCCGTTGTGACCAGGTGCTCCAATTCCCCTTTCCACATAAAATAACCTATAAATGTTGCCCGTCTTTTCCTAATCTTCCTCATAAATGATCTTCTTGTGTCTGCCTCCATCAAGACTGTCTCGTTTGTTTTGTTTGCTGTCCATGGAACTCAACATTCTTCTTAGAAACCACATCTCAGCTGCCACAATCTTGTTCTGGTTTTGCTTGTTGGCTGTCCACGCCTCACAACCAAATAACATTATCGGTTCTATATAACATTCAAGAACTCTCTTCCTGATGCTGCTTTTCATCTTCTTGAATGCTGTTTTGGCTTGGCCGATTCTGCTGACTATTTCTGACGTGCATCTGCCGTCTGGTGAAATGATCGTTCCCTGTTATTTCAAATTATCAACCTGTCTCAAGGTTGTGCTGTTTGCTGTTATTTTGCATAAGGGGATTTTATGTTTTTTACTGATTACCATGACTTCAGTCTTCTTACTGCTTAGTTCCAACCCCTTACCTTTGCTTTCTATTTCTGGTATATTCACAAGGTTTTGTTGGTCCCTTTCATTTTCTGCAGTTAGCACGGTGATCTGCCTATTGAATGTTATCATTTTTCCTCCAACCTTTAATCCAGGGTATTCTTCTAAGTTTCTCATGATGTTTTTGCTGTACATGTAAAGTGAAAACAGATCTGGTGACAAAACACATCCTTGTCTGACTCCTCTTTTGATATTTTGGAAGGAGGTTACATCGTTTTCTATTCTCATTGCAGCTGTTTGTTCCCAATACATCATCATCATCATCATCAGGTGCCCTGCTGCATGGCGTTGGCGACCATGGACTTCCAACCATCTCTATCTCTCGTTGCCCCCAGCATCTCCCTACCCTCCTTATCCCCAGCCACTCTGCAAGTCCGTCCAGCATTCTCTCCCTGGGTCTACTTGGTGCTCTCTTTCCCTCCAGCTTTCCCGTTGTGACCAGGTGCTCCAAATCCCCCTTCCTCATAACATGGCCTATAAAGGTTGCTTGTCTTTTCCTAATCTTCCTTACGAGTGATCTACTTGTGTCTGCCTCCATCAAGACTATCTCGTTTGTTTTCTTTACTGTCCATGGAACTCTCAACATTCTTCTTAGAAACCACATCTTGGCTGCCTCAATCTTGCTCTGGCTTTGCTTGCTGACTGTCCACGCCTCGCATCCATACAACAGTATTGGTTCTATATAACATTCAAGGACTCTCTTTCTGATGTTAATTGATAGGCATTTGTTGGTAAGAATGCTTGTCATCTTCTTGAATGCTGTTTTGGCTTGGCCGATTCTGCCAGCTATTTCCGATGTGCATCTGCCGTCTGATGAAATGACCGTTCCCAGGTGTATGAACTTATTAACCGGTGTCAAGGTTGTGCCATTTGCTGTTATTTTGCATGAGGGGATTTCATGTTTTTTACTGATCACCATGACTTCAGTCTTCCTGCTGTTTAGTTCCAACCCCTTACCTTTGCTTTCTATTTCTAGTATATTCACAAGGTTTTGTAGGTCCCTTTCATTTTCTGCAATTAGCACGGTGTCATCTGCGTACCGAATGTTGTTTATCATTTTCCCTCCAACCTTTAATCCAGGGTCTTCTTCTAGGTTTCTCATGATGTTTTCGCTATATAGTGAAAACAGATCTGGTGACAAAACACAACCCTGTCTGACTCCTCTTTTGATGTTTTGGAAAGAGCTTATATTGTTTTCTATTCTCATTGCAGCTGTTTGTTCCCAGTACATATTCCTGATTATTCGTAGATCTTTTCCATCAACATTGAGTCTCTCCAGTTGGTTGATCAATTCTTCATGTCGTACCCGATCGAAAGCCTTGGTATAGTCAACAAAGCATAAATACAAATCCTTATTCATCTCAATTGACCTCTCTATGATAGTTCTTAGGGTGTATATGGCATTAATAGTTCCTTTCCCTTCCACAAATCCACACTGTTCTTCTGCTATTTCTCTTTTGATTCTATTCCTTGTCCTCATCATGATTATTCTTAATAGAATTTTTGTTACATGACTCATCAAACTGATTGTGCGATGGAGTTCGCATTCTATAGCCCCTGTCTTTTTTGGAAGTGCAATGAAAATTGATTTTGACATGTCTTTGGGAATTTTTCCAGTGTCATAAATTTCATTTAGGAGGACTGTTATTTTTTCTATGCCAAATTCCTCCAAGGCTTCAATCATCTCTGTAGTTATGTTGTCTGGTCTTGGGGCTTTTCCTGGTTTCATCTTTTTCAGTGTTGCTCTAACTTCATCTTTCATTATGGGTGGTCCTTCAAATTTCTTTTTTATAATGTGTTCTTCGTTTCTGTCATCCTCAAAAAGGTCTTTAATGTACTCTCCCCATCTGTCCAGTATTTGTCTTTTTTCCATGATAAGCATGCCATCTTTCGATTTTAAGCAACCAGTTGATGTGCATGTATTTTTCCTGTGCACAATTTCTTCAATTCGTCTGTACATACCCTGAGGATCCATTTTGTGGCGTTCTTCTAACTCTTTGCATTTTGTGTTCAGCCAAGCTTCCTTAGCTTCATTGCATCTATACCTGATTTCTTTGTTTATCTTCCTGTATATCTCCTCGTTTCTCTTTGCCTTCCTCCTTTCCTCCATCAAGCCTAAAATTTCATTAGTCATCCAGCTCCTTTTTGCTTTTCTATTTGCCTTAGGGATTTCTTCACAAGCTTCATTTATCGAATTTCTCAACTTTGTCCATTGTTCCTCATTGTCACCAACGTCTTCCAGAGCACTGAATTTGTTTTGAACATGTACATTAAATTTTTCAGGTATCATTTCATCTGTCTTTAAGAGTCCAAGGTTTAGTTTGATGTTGCTTTTGGTCTGTTTCCTTTTCCTCAGTTTCAGCCTAAACATTTCCACTACAGGATTGTGGTCACTGTTGCAGTCTGCGCCTGGTAGTGCTTTTGCTGACAGTAAAGAATTTCTAAATCTTTTGTTGATCAGGATGTAGTCAATCTCATTTTTGGTATTATCTCCTGGACTCATCCAAGTCCATTTTCTTCTGTTAGGCTGCTCAAACCAGGTGATTCCTACTAGGAACTCATTCATCTGTGCCCATTTTACAAGTCCCCCCCCCCCTTTCATTTTGTGTACCAAGGCCATGAGGTCCGACTATATCCTCCACCCTATCCTGTCCCACTTTAGCATTAAAATCTCCCATTATGACTGTAACTTCTTGTGATTTACATTGGACCTTGGCCATCTCAAAAACTTTGTAGAAGTTGTCGATGTCTTCCTGAGTACTTGCGGATGTTGGTGCATACACCTGTATGATGTTGATATCAAATGGTTTGCCTCTCAATTTGACCAGTAAAACTTTGTCGGACACTGCCCAGTATCCCTTAAACTGTTTTTGATTTGTCTTTGTCCATTATGATGCCTACTCCTCTTTCATGTGAATTACCACCAGAGTATATCACTGTATATTCTCCTGATGTTATCATGCCTGCCCCCTTCCATCTCACTTCCCCTAGTCCTAAAATACTGATGTTAAGCCTTTCCATCTCCATTTTGATGTTGTCTAATTTACCTTTCTGAAACGTTGTTCTGATGTTCCATGTTGCTATTTTGATGTTTCTAAGTTTGACTTTGGGTTTAATTTTGGTCGCAGTAGCTGGCTGATGGTCTGGTGTCACCTGTGCCGCATGACAGTCCCTACTGGACGAAGATGCTCCACATGAGCACCTATTGACGTCGTTAACTTTCTTCTTCCTCTTTCTCCTGTCCATGGTTTTCCTGGGGAAAACTACGATGGTGGTTTCCCCTTGCCTTCCATCGGTTTTTTTCAGGGTTAACTCACTCAGCCTTACTCTCTCCTGAGATGTCCACAAGGCAGTGGAGCTATTTACCCATAGCTTGGGGATCTGGTTCGTGGGCACCAGGGCGTATCCACACGCCGGTGGGGCTGCATGCCTCAAGTCTGGGGGCCAGACCTCCTCCGAGTCCTACGAGATTCAGCCTGAGTCCGTAAGGTGCTCAGTACCGCCTATCGCCACGAGGAGGCACAGCATAGGGCTTGCTGATGGAGAGGCTATGTACTGACAGGAAGAGACTTACACCTTGCTCTTCTTTTCGCACAGCAGAGCTAGCCAGCGGTGCAGGCCGAAGCTGACACACTAGACGCATCACATTTGCCAATATGACAAACTCATACATATTTTTGATTATTCATAGATCTTTTCCACCATTATTAGTCTTTCTAGTTGATTGGTCAATTCTTCATGTCTTACCCAATAGAAAGCTTGGTATAATCAACAAAGCATAAACATAAATCCTTACAACAGTTCCTTTCCCTTCAACAAATCCACACAGTTCTTCTGCTATCTCTCTTTTGATTCCATTTCTTGTCCTCATCATGATTATTCTTTGTAGCATTTTTGTTACATGACCCATCAAGCTGAATGTGCGGCGGAATTCGCATTCTATAGCCCCTGTTTTCTTTGGAAGTGCAATGAAAATTGATTTTGACATATCTTTGGGGATCTTTCCAATGTCGTAAATCTCATTTAGGAAGACCGTTATTTTTTCAATACTGAATTCCTCCAGAGCTTCAATCATCTCTGTAGCAATGTTGTCTGGTCCTGGGGCTTTTCCTGCTTTCATCTTTTTCAATGCTGCTCTAACTTCATCTTTCATTATGGATGGGCCTTCAACGTTCTTCCTTATAATGTGTTCTTCATTTGTCATCTTCAAAAAGGTCTGTAATGTATTCTCCCATCTATCTAACGTTTTGTCTTTTTCCATGATAAGTGCACCATCTTTCGATTTTAAGTAACCAGTTGATGTGCATGCATTTTTCCTGTGGACAATTTCTTCAATTCTTCTGTACATACCCTGAGGATCTGTTTTGTGTTGGTCTTGTATTTCTTTGCATTTTGTTTTCAGCCAAGCTTCACCCATTTCTGATTTCTTTGTTTGTCTTCCTGTTTATCTTCCTGTATATCTCCTCCTTTCTCTTTGCCTTTCTCTGTTCCTCCATCAAGCCTAGAATTTCTTTTGTCATCCAGTTCTTTTTTGCTTTTCTATCTACAACAGGGATTTCTTCACAAGCTTCATTTATCGAATTTCTCAACTTTGTCCATTGTTCCTCACTGTCACCAACATCTTCCAGAGCACTGAATTTGTTTTGAACATGTACGTTAAATTCTTTACGCATCACTTCATCATCTTTAAGAGTCCAAGGTTTAGTTTGATGTTGCTTTTGATCTGTTTCCTTTTCCTTAATTTTAGCCTATATCTTCCCACTACAGGACTGGGGTCACTGTTGTAGTCTGCGCCTGGTAGTGTTTTTGCTGTCAATAAAGAATTTCTGTATCTTTTGTTGATCAGGATGTAGTCAATCTGATATTTGGTATTATCTTCTGGACTCATCCATGTCCTTGTTCTTCTATTAGGCTGCTCAAACCAGGTGTTTCCTACTATGAACTCTTCATCTGTGCCCATTCTACAAGTTTCCCTCCCCTTTCATTTTGTGTACCAAGACCACGAGGTCCCAACTATATCCTCCATCCTATCCTGTCCCACTTAAGCATTAAAATACCCCATTAATATTGTAACTTCTTGTGATTTACACTGGGCCTTGGCCATCTCAAATACATTGTAGAAGTTGTCAATTTCGTCCCAAGTACTTGCAGATGTTGGTGTATACACCTGAATGATGTTGATATCAAACGGTCTGCCATCCAATTTAACAAGCAAAACTCTGTCGGACACAGCCCAGTATCCCCTAACTGCTTTTGATTTGTCCCTGTCAATTATTCCTACTCCTCTTTCATGAGAGTTTCCACCTGTAGCTGTACACACCCAACGGTGTGTAGCAGACACCTTTTCTTCTCAAACTATCTTGAGTACAGTTACCTCCCCTGGTTCAGCGATTCTCAAAAATATTAGGAAATTCTATTATTCAAACCCTTAAAAGGTAAGAAATTAGTCATCTGTGCATTCTAGTTTAGCAGAAAATTATGTATTTTTTATGGGAAATGTCCCAGAGGTGAAATTTCTGCTCGTTTTCCTGAAATCAATAATTTTGTTGTCCGATTGTTCGGTACTATTCAAATTTCCGACTAGTGAGCCATGACGATAATCGGAAATTTGTAAAATAATGAAATAAATTGTGGAAATTTGAAGATCACGATTAGAATGTTGGTATTCTAATCTTTCATTTGAACCACATCACACCTTTAATCATTAGATATTAAGCTTGCATTAAAGAAAATTCAGGCCAAGTCAAAGTGTGGCAAACCGCCAAAATGACCGCCATCTTGCTGGGATGTAGAATCGAATTCCTAATCTCTTCAGTGCCCCATGACGCATTAATGCGTCATGCCATAGGGTGCAAAAAAATGCCCCATGACGCCTTTATTCGTCATCGTCATTTCACGATTTTTTCCTATCTCCAATTTTAGACAGGGGGTTTCCCATTTGCTCCAATCAGAAAGTGTGTTGTATCATAATGGCTACCTGGCTAAACTTGTCTCTCAGTGAAAAAGGCTACTTACTGCGTAGCTTTCATCAGCGATCCAGCCGACTTCTTCAGCGCAACTGCTGGGTTGAGAACTGGTTTCAGTGCACACCGCCATGAGTGAACTCACGACAGTGCGACTGAATAAGTGAGGAGTACACCGATGGCAGGTTGTGTCGCCCCCGATCACGGTTGAGGGTGGGGTTCCTTGCAGCGATGTAGACTGCCTCCTTTACTCCCCTCTGGAACCATCTTGCTTCTTTGTCGAGAACTTGCACACTGTCCTTTTCAAAGTGGTGTTGGGTGTGGGTCAGATGTTCCCCCACTGGAGAGGACTCACGTTTGTGTTCTTTTAATCTTTAGTGCAAGTTGCGCTCAGTTTCGCCAATATAACTTTGGTCACAGTCCTGGCAGTCTATCTTGTATATCACCCCTGATTTGTCCAATTTGTCTGTTTTGTCTTTGGGGTGGACTAACTGGCTTCTGATGGTGTTGGTGGACTTGACATGGACACTGACTTCCAACTTCCTGATCTTCCTGCTGAGAGCCTCAGTGACGCCGCTGATGTATGGCATGGAGACGTACCCTCTCGAAGGGGTTTGCCGTTCAGTGGACGGGTGGGGTATGGTTTTCTTGCCCCCGGAATATCCCAGGCCCACTTCTGGTATCCTGACACACTGAGTACTTTCTTGATGTACTGCACCTCTTCTTCTCTAGCGGTGTCGATAGAGCAGATGGTCTTCGTTCGGTGGGTGAGGGTGCAGATTACTCCAAGCTTGTGTTCCAGTGGCTGGCAACTGTCGAAATTGTAAGTACTGGTCCGCATGGGTCGGCTTTCTATAGACGGAGAAGGCGAGGCCTGTCTCCGTCCGGGTGATGCGGGTATCCAACATCGCGATGCTGCCATTCTCTTCTACCTCATAGGTGAGCTTGATGGCAGGGTGTTGGTTGTTGAGATGGTTCGTGAAGTCTTCTACCATCGATCTTTTCAGTACATAGTGTCGTCCATGTAGCGGCCCCAGTAGCGTGGAGGAGTGTGGAACGACGCCAAAGCTTACTCCTCGAAGTTTTCCATAAAGAGGTTGGCGACAATGGGACTCACAGGGGACCCCATGGCTGCACCCTCGGTCTGTTGTGGTGGTGGTGTTGAGGCAGCAGGATAGCAGTTCACAGATGTGTTCCACTGGCAGGTTGGTGCGTTGCCGAAGGCTGTTGTCGACCTGTGTTGTATCAGCTGCAATTATTCATAAGCTTTAGAGTGATATCACAATGGGCATTGGTCAAACTTCACGGTCAAGTGACCCACCCACCCTTCAGTCTCCTTGACCTTTCAAAATGGCAGACGACGAACCACAACCAGGCTCAAGCTCGAGAAAAAGAAAGCGTAAAGCCAAGGATTTTTATCTGATTTTTGCACAAAAGATTCTAACATAGTTTTAGAAAAGATAAAAGATAAAGAATTTATGAACATGTATGGCGAAGCATTGTCAGATGATTGTCTGGACAAGGAAGATGACGGCGATGAAATGCAGTGTGTAGTTCACTAGTTGCTATGTCAACATCACTCGGACTGTGTGAGAGAACGCTGACAGAGAGGAAAGAGCAGAATTAGATACAGAATACGAGGGTGTAAATGACCCAGATTACTAGCTAGGTGATGGACAGGCCAGTGAATCAAGTGAAATGAGGGAAAATGAAGAAGAGATACGAAAACCGATGTCTCGGAGAGCACCGACAGTGACACAGCAGTGACAGCTCGGCGAGCTAGGCCCGACACTTTGCACCGACACACGCCTACACGTAGTCAGCGCGTTGGTAGCTCAGCAGGCCGAGCGAGAGGGCACGGTCGAGATGGGTGTAATAACCTATTGTCTTGTACAGTACTTCGCTGACTGATCGTTTAGGTTGTGTGCGCGTGTAATCTGCCCAGTGTGAAGTGGGCGTGGCATGTGTTCGTATATGTTTGGATGTTGTGGGTGTGTGTGTGTGTGTGTGTGTGTGTGTGTGTGTGTGTGTGTTGTTAATTTTTCCATCTGTTCTTTGTTTGTTTCTGTCTCTCTTTATTGATTCATTTGTAGGTACTTTTTCTCATGGGTGGACGACAGACAAGAGAAGCCACGATAAGAGAGACATTAATTAAAGGAGCGCCTTCTGTGATGTGAATATAAAAAATGCTTGTGAGATAAGTTTTTACTTAGCAGCTAATCTTTTTAAGATGAGTTACGCAGACACACATGCCATTACAATCTAACCAAGATTGTTCCGTCGACACACCGGTATAAATATAAGATACAAAACCGACACGCCAGGTAGGATCTCAGGACCTCGCCAGCTTACGGGGCTTATATGCAGGCTTACGGCTTGCGCCATGATCATTTTAAATCTTCTCTATCACATGGTACTAGTGGATCAATGTATGTGGAATTAATTCCGAGCTTGGAGACGTTATTTTCATAGACCGACCTGAAACTGAACTGGAACTTCTAACTCAGGCTAGAGCTGCTGCGAGTACTCCCTATGTAAATTATGATTTCATACATACCTACCTACCTAGAAGACAAATCGGATACTTGCGTGTATGACCGTTCTTTATCTTGCCTTGTTTAAAGGAAATAATACCTCATGATTGGGAAGATATTTTATTCTGATTTCCAGCTCATTAGAAAATCCAAACATTACCAAATCTACATTCACTTAGGCATATGTGCTTACTTATTACCTGAGAGAGAGAGAGAGAGAGAGAGAGAGAGAGAGAGAGAGAGAGAGAGAGAGCATGTGTGTGTTTATGTGTGTATGTGTGTGTATGTTTGTGTGCGAATGTGTGTTTTGTGAGCGCGCATGTGTGTTCATGGTTTTTTCATTGCTTCTGTATGTACTATTCTCACAGTTTCAGTTTCTCAATATGACGTCTCCGCGCTCGGAATGAATTCCATATGCAGTAACGTCACAGGTGCCACGTGTATGGTGATCATGGCACAAGCCTTAAGCCTGCACATAAGCCCATGAGCTGGCCAGGTCCTGAGACCCTACCTAGACTATGTTTTACTTAGTCTATATTTTATACTGGTATTTTATCAGCCTACCTCTGGAATGATCTTGGTTACATGTAAATGACATGTGTATGTGTGTATCTTACCTTCAAAAAAGGAACATGTATAAAGTAAATAAAAAAACAATTAAAGGTCTGACTCACAACACTACTAGCTATTCTGTATAAACTCGTCTCACATGACAGATCCAGCCCCACCTCTCCCAGTCAATGCCCAAATGCTCAGCCATCTATCAACTAGGTGAAACCAATACTTTTTAAAATCATCGATAGGTAAGTAGGTAAGTAAGTAAGTAAAGTAAGCAAGTAAGTAAGTAAGTAAGTAGGTAAGTAAGTAAGTAAGTAAAGTAAGTAAGTAAGTAAGTAAGTTGTTCTTATTGTTTTTCTTGTTGTTCTTGTTGCTGTTGTTGTTTTTGTTCTTCTTGTTGTTCTTTATGTTGTTCTTCTTGTTCTTGCTTTTGTTCTTTTTGGTGTTCTTTTTTTTTGTTCTTGTTGTTTTTCTTGTTGCTCTTGTTGTTATTTTTTCTTGTTGGTATTCTTGTTGTTCTTTTTCTCGTTGTTGTTTTTGTTCTTGGTATTCTTTTTTGTTGCTGTTGTTCTTGTTGTTGTTTGTTGTTCTTGCTGGTGTTTTTGTTGTTGTTCTTCTTCTTGGTGCTGTTGTTGTTCTTGTTCGTTTTGTTGTTGTTTCTCTCGTTAATCTTGTTGATATCATTCTTTTCGTTGTTGTTGTTCTTCTTGTTTTTGTTGTTCTTTTTCTTTTTTTGTTTTTCTTGTTCTCGTTCTTGTTGTAGTTCTTGTTGTTGTCTTTTGGTTCTGGTTGTTGTTCTTGTTGTACTTTTTCTTGTTCTTCTTGATCTTCTTGTTCTTGTTCTTTTTGTTGGTTTAGTTGTTTGTCTTCTTGTTGTTGTTTTCTTGTTGTTGTTATTTTTGTTGTTTTTGTTCTTGTTGTAGTTCCTGTTGTTGTTGTTCTTGTTCTTGTGTTATTGTTATTGTTTTTGTTGCTTTTTCTCCTTCTTGTTGTTGTTGTTGCTGCTGCTGCTCTTGTTGTTGTTCTTGTTGTTTATGTTGTTCTTTTGTTTTTGTTATTGTTCTTCTTCTTGTTCTTCTTCTTGTTCTTGTTGTTGATCGTGTTTTATTGTTCTTGTTGTTCTTTTTTCTTTTTGTTCTTGTTCTCATTCTTATTCTTGTTGTTCCTGTTCGTATTCTTGTTCTTGTTGTTCTTGTTCTCCTTGTTGTTGTTGTTGTTGTTCTTGTTGTTGATGTTATTGTTTTTGTTCTCGTTCCTGTTCTTGTTCCCATTGTTCTTGTTCTTGTTCTTGTTGTTGTTCTTTTTGTTCTTGTTTTTGTTAATCTTGTTGTTCTTTCTTGTTGTTCTTGTTGTTGTTTTTGTTGCTGTTCATGTTGATCTTCTTGTTCTTTTTATTCTTGTTGATGTTGCTCTTTTGTTGTTGTTCTTGTTGTGTTCTTGCTCTTTGTCCAGTAGTTCTTGTTGTTTTTCTTCTTGTTCATGTTGTTCTAGTTTTTGTCTTGTTCTTTTTGTTCTTGTTGTTTTGGCGATGTGTTCTTGCTGTTGTTTTTGTTCTTGTTCTTGTTGTTCTTCTTGTTTTTGTTCATGTTCTTGTTGTTGTTGTTGTTTTTGTTGGTTTAGTTGTTCTCCTTCTTCTTCTTGTTTTCTTATGGTTGTTATTTTTTTGTTCTTGTTCTTGTTGTAGTTCCTGTTGTTGTTCTTGGTGTTGTCTTTTGGTTATGGTTGTTGTTCTTGTTGTACTTTTTCTTGTTGTTCTTGATCTTGTTCTTCTTGTTGGTTTCTTGTTCTTGTCCTTGTTGTTGTTCTTTGTGGTGTTCTCGTTGTTGTTCTTGTTTTTGTTTATGTTGTTGTTCTTGTTTTGTTTTTGTTGTTTTTATTGTTGCTCTTCTTCTTGTTCTTGTTGTTGTTCTGGTGTTGTGGTTATCCTTCTCGTAGCTATGTTGCCTTTGTTCTTCTTGTTGTTGTTCCTGTTGTTCTTGTTGTTTTCTTGTTCTCGTTGTTCTTCTTCTTGTTGTGTTGTTGATCTTGGTATTGTTCTTGCTTTTGTTCTTGTTGTTCTTGTCGTTTTTGTTCTTGCACTTGTTCGCGTTGTTCCTTGTTGTTGTTGTTGTTCTTGTTTTTGTTGTTCTTGATGTAGTTCTTGTTGTTCTTATCATTGTTGTTGTTGTTGTCCTTGTTGTCCTTGTTGTTCTGTTGTATTTTATGTTGTTCTTGTTGCTGTTCTTGTTGTTCTTCTTGTTTTTTGTTGTTGTTGTTGCTGTTCATGTTGATCTTGTTGTTCTTTTAGTTCTTGTTGGTATTGCTATAGCCCTGGACCCTCTCCAGGACAAAACAATACTAATATGGCATGACCACTTTTCAAATTGCAAATTCATCTCACTTCCCCTTTGACATCATATTTGCCTCCTCTCTCCCCACTTCTTATCATTACTCACAAACGCATTGCGATTTCATTTAGTCCGTTTCTCCCACTGGACGAAGCAGCAGGGAAGTTTCACTCTTTTCTCATAATTTTGTATTTGGTGTTTTTTTGTGATCTTACATTCACGCTTGACAAATGCCAGTTGGCCGAAAATTTGCGCCTGTCTTTTCTTGTTGTATTGAATACGCGTTCTGATTGTTCATTGTATGTTGGTATTTTTCTGGTTTCTGTTTGCTTGAACGCCGGCAGTGGATTGTTCATTGTATGTTGGTATTTTTCTGGTTCCTGTTTGCTTGAACGCCGGCAGTGGCAGTTGTTTTGGACTTGAGACAGGTTGATAGGTTTAAATGTCTGGGAAGGTTTAAATGTCTGGGAAGGTTTAAATGTCTGGGAAGGTTTAAATGTCTGGGAAGGTTTAAATGTCTGGAAACAATCATTTCACCAGACAGCAGATCATCATCAAGTGTCTTGCCACATGGCATTGGCGATCATGGACTTCCATCCGTTATATTCCTTGTTGCCGCAAGCACATCTTCCACCCTCTCTGTCTTCAGCCACTCTGCAAGTCCGTCCAATATTTTTTCTCAGGGTCTACCTGGTACTCTTTCCCTCCACCTTTCCTGTTGTGACCGGGTGCTCAAATTCCCCTTTCCTCATAAAATGGTCAACAAATGTTGCCTGTCTTTTCCTAATCTTCCTTATCAATGATCTTGTGTCTGCCTCCATCAAGACTGTCTCGTTTGTTTTGTTTGCTGTCCATGGAACTCTCAACATTCTTCTTAGAAACCACATCTCAGCTGCCACAATCTTGTTCTGGCTTTGCTTGTTGACTGTCCACGCCTCGCAGCCGTATAATATTATCGGTTCTATATAACATTCAAGAACTCTCTTCCTGGTATCAATTGATAGGCATTTGTTGGTAAGAACGCTTTTCATATTCTTGAATGCTGTTTTGGCTTGGCCGATTCTGCAGACTATTTCTGACGTGCATCTGCCGTCTGGTGCAATGATCGTTCCCAGATATTTAAACTTATCAACCTGTCTCAAAGTTGTGCTGTTTGCTGTTATTTTGTATGGGGGGATTTCATGTTATTTTTACTGATCACCATGACTTCAGTGTTCTTGCTGTTTAGTTCCAACCCCTTGCTTTTGCTTTCTATTTCTAGTATATTCACAAGGTTTTGTAGGTTCCTTTCATTTTGTGCAATTAGCACGGTGTCATCTAGGTATCAAATGTTTATCAATTTTCCTCCAACCTTTAATCCAGGGTCTTCTTCTAGGTTTCTCCTGATGTTTTCGCTGTAAAGTGAAAACAGATCTGGTGACAAAACACAACCTTGTCTGACGTTTCTTTTGATATTTTGCAAAGAGCTTATATCGTTTTCTATTCTTATTGCAGCTGTTTGTTCCCAATACATACGGCAGATGCACATCAGAAATAGCCAGCAGAATCGGCCAAACCAAAGTAACATTCAAGAGGATGAAAGGCATTCTTATCAACAAATGCCTATCAATTAACATCAGGAAGAGAGTTCTTGAATGTTCTATAGAACCGATAATGTTATACGGTTGTGAGGCGTAGATAGCCAACAAGCAAAGCTAGAACTAGATTGATTCTAGCCGAGATGTGGTTTCTAAGAAGAATGTTGAGAGTTCCATTGAAAGCAAAGGAAACAAACGTGACAGTCTTGATGGAGGCAGACACAAGATCATTGATAAGGAAGATTAGGAAAAGCCGGGCAATATTTATAGGCCATTTCATGATGAAAGGGGAATTTGAACACCTGGTCACAACAGGAAAGGTGAAGGGAAAGAGAGCACCAGGTAGACACTGAGAGAAAATATTGGACTGACTTGCAGAGTGGCTGAGGACAGAGAGGGTGGAAGATGTGCTTGCGGCAACAAGGGATAGATACATACGGATGGCCATGATCGCCAGTGCCATGCGGCAGGGCACCTGATGATGATGATGATGTATTTACTTACTTACATACCTATCTATGATTAAGAAAATATTGTCTTCACTTGGTTGATGGACAGCTGGGCGCTTGGGCATTGCCTGAGGGGGGTGGGGGTGGGGGTGATCTGTCATGTGAGACAAATTTGTGCATATGGCTGGTTGTGTTGTGATTCAGACCTTTAATTTTTTTTAAATTTACTTTATACATATTATATGTTCCCTTTTGAAGGTAGGATGCACAGTTGCACATGTCATTTGCATGTGGCCAGGGTTGTTCCATTGGTGGGCTTATGGAATACCGGTATAAAATATAGACTAGTAAAACAGTCTACGAAGGGCCTCGGGAGTTAAGACTTGTGCTATGATCACCATACACACGGCACCTGTGACGCTGGTGCATGTGGAGTTCGTTCCGGGCGTGCAGGCGTAATCTTGAGATACTGAAACTGAAACTGAAACTGAAACTGTGGTGTGTAAGGATATATGGGGGTTTATTCTACTGTGCTAATGTTTTATTTAATACATAAGAAGAAAGGAGGCTTAATACATACACATGCCACTTGTGACGTTAGTGCATATGGAATTCGTTCCGAGCGAGGAGACGTCGACTTGAGAAACTGTTAACTGAAACTTATCTGTGCCCATTCCTCTACCCTCTCGGATCGCACATAGGAAGGGAAATAACTGGGAATTCCCAAAATGACGACAAGATTAAAAGATGGCGACGTCGTTTCGGTGTTGTGATTTGTTTTCGTTAACAGTTCCATTCAACTGAGAAGTATGTCGTATTTTGTACATTATAAGACTTTGTCTGTAATGTGTTTTAGACAACAAAAGAACGGTCCACAAAGACATTGCTGAAGAACTCAGGAAACGTTAGGACATTTTTTTTTAAAGGAGGCCTACTTCAGTACTTGGAAGGTTGATTATTATATATAATATATCATTATTATTGTCATATTGATAAAAAGTTCTTCAGTTTTCAACTTTTGATTTCGTTTGACGTTGATGGCGGGAAGGCATTGAAGGGTAAACCTAAATCGATTGATAGAAAAGATTCTACAGCGCAGCTTTCAAAAGTACTTCGAAGGAGTGTAGGAGAGAAAATGTTATAAATGAGAAATAGAATTTTTAAACTTAAATTTCGTTAAAGTAACAACCTGTTAAACAGGCCTAGGCCTATATCAGATAGGCTACATCAGTACATGTGATGGTTTTGCTTTTGGTTTCTCAGCATTTTGAATAAATTCAGGTAACAGCTCATTTATCTTGAATTTGAGGACCTCAGTATGCAATTTTTATATTTATTTAATAAAAAAAAAAAAAAAAGAAAGAGAGAGAGAGAGACTGCAGATCATCCAGATGAGGTAAGACATTGCTATGAAAAAGAAATTGCACTTGTCTTTAAGGTAACCAAAGCTGGTTAAGCACTCGGAAAGTTTTTCCATTTAGCCTGATTCTGTTCTGATACATTAATTGATTCAGCATTGATTTACTACACTCATGAGATGAAATGTGGTTATAGTTGCCAACATATGGAAACTCCATTGACCTGTAAATTACAGTGTATCCATGCATACATAAAATTCAAACATAAAGTCCTCTGCATCTATTCTATAAGCTGCCAACAACCATGAGATAAAGTCAGCATCTTGCATTAGCTCAAGTTTATTAACACTTCCGTGAAACTGATTTTCTTGAAGTCTATTTTGTTGGTTTGCACACTTGTCACTTGCCAGTTGACAACACCATTACAACATGTTGTAAACAAGTATTTTTTAAGCCCCTTGTCATTGATAGTTTGATCTTGATCTGGATCTTTTTCTTGATGTACATTGCAGAATCCATGACTGGCATAAATGTGACAGAAAAAGGTTTTGCACTGTGTGTATTAGCAGGTCAGTCTTGTTTATGGAAGGGATCTCATACTGTGGCTCCATATATCTAATGAGTGCTAAGCAATGAGCATGCTGTTCTTTTTGGTCCTTGTGGACAATGTTATAGGTAATGGCAGGAAAATGTAATGTGCTGCTGGCCATTTTTGCAAGTGATAACTGATATGTGTTGTTTGAAAGTTCAACTTCATACAGGTCTTTGTATTATTAATTTTCACCAGTAAGATGATCTTCATTTAATGTTCATGTTCAATCAGTTTCATTATTTATTTTGTGAATTTATTTTTCCATTTATACTGTAAGTAAGTCACCTCCATCGTATAAGCCTGATCAGGAAGTATCTCTCTGTGGAAACAACTGCAAAACTCGTTCTCTCCTTCATAATGTCTCGCATTGACTATTGCAATTCACTCCTGTCTGGTCTTCCTGCCTCCACCATTCACATCCTGCAGCGCATTCAAAACAATGCTGCACGCCTTGTACTAAAAAAGAAAAAAGCTGACCACATATCTCCTCTCCTCGCACAACTTCACTGGCTCCCTGTATCAAAGCACGTACAGTACAAACTAGACACCATGTGCTACAAAAGCCTCAATAACGCAGCCCCCGATTACCTGTCAAGCCTACTTGAGATCTATCTTCCCTCACGTACCCTCTGCTCTGCCTCCGATCTTCTGACTTTTCGCTTTCCACGCACTAAGCTCAATACCTATGGTCCACGAGCCTTCTCTGTTTCTGGTCCACTTTCCTGGAACAAACTTCCTCTCTCAGTCCGTCAGCAACCTACTTTTGTATCGGACTTCAAGTCTGCTCTCAAAACTCACCTTTTCTCCTCTGCATAAAATCCTGACCTCACTCAATCCCTTCTGCAGCCTGTCTCCACTCGGAGGGGAATCACATTGTAATATATAATTGTATATAATATGCTCTCTATAATTTTCCATTGCTTTTATTCTTTCTCCCCATTTATAGCCGTGTGCGTGTGCGTGCGTGCGTGTGTGTGTGTGTGTGTGTGTGTGTGTGTGTGTGTGTGCGTGCGTGCGTGCGTGCGTGCGTGCGTGCGTGCGTGCGTGTGTGCGTGCGTGCGTGTGTGTCTGTTTTACTTTTAGTGCTTAGATTTGATTTTATCAAGATTTTGCGCTATATAAAATATTGTATATTGTATATTATTAATAACAAAGTTCTGACAACATAATATTAAACCAGGTCTCATTAGTAATTCCTGTGTTTCAGTTTTCACAACATTAAGACTTGAGTACTAGGGAAACCACTTGGAAAGGTTGGGTGACAATGTCTGACCTGGCAGAAATGGTAATGCCACTGTTGTATGGTCGGATGACCCGCCTTGTTGACCCTAGCGACTTCTGGCTTCAGACGGGTTCAGGTAAACTGTGCGTTTATAAACCCTTTGAAATCAAACTCTGATGTATTTTATGCAGTACTTAATCTTTCTCTTCTAACCAACTGAAAAACTTTGAAAATTCAGATTTAATTATCACTTGCAATTTACTCATATGTTACTTGTTAGTTTGGATGACAAATTTATATTAATGAGTTAATGAAAATGGATGTTTATATATATAATATATATATATATATGTTTGTGAGTATTTTTGAATATTTGTGGGTAGAGTTGTGACAGTAAAACTTTTAATCTGTATTGTAATAATGCTTTCTGTAAAACATTTCATTATGTTTTTAATTCTGTACTCTGACTGTTACAGTGTTAGAGTGTACTGTTTGTCCCTGTCTCTGTGAATCTTTCTCTGGCTCTTTCACTTGCTTTGCTTCTTCCTTCTTCTTTTGGCCCACTTTTCTATTGTCATTTTCAGTATAGTTTTGTCAGATTAGCACCACAAAAAGTGACTATATGATATATCCACTAAAAATCTATAGTTAAAAAAACAAATCAGGCCAACGTACATATCTGCCATTGCTAAACTTCAGGTCTCACCTGTCTGAATTATTGGGTTTGGTGTTGGCTGCTGCACATTTTGACACCATCATCTCCCTCCAGGCTGCTCTGTCTTGACTTTTGTGGACAATTTCTTGAATAACTAGGCCACTGATACTGCTTATGTTCTTGATGTATGAGATTGGAGCTCCGCCTTGCTTCCTTTTTGCCACTGTTTTACCTTAAAAGATGGTTGCCATGAGGTCTGTGTTCTTGCTGCATGACACAGGGCCAATGTATTCAGTCTTCTCTTGTTGATGTCCGCCAGCATCCTCTGGTGATATCAGGTTCCTCCAGGACACTTTCATCAGTTCTTTTATCTGTCCATTTGACACGCAGTATCCTCCGATAAAACCACATCTCTGCTGCCTCAATTCTTCTGCAATCAGTTTTTCTCAGAGTCTAGGCCTTGCAGCCATAAATCATGACTGGCCATATCAAACATTTTAAAAGTCAAACTTTAGGCCATTTGGTATGACTATCTTTCCAGATGTTGTTGAGTTGGACCATTTTTTTTGCTTACAGAACCAAGATATTTGAAATCCTTAACATTTTCTAAATGAACTTTGTTAATTAAGATGTCATGATTGTTTTCAGTGTCTTTGCCTTTGACATCATGGCATCACATTGTGACATCACAATTAACAAAGTTCCTTTAAAAAATGTTTAGGTTTTCAAATATCTTTGCTTTGTAAAAACTGATGATGGAACCTGCTCCAAAGACATCAAAATAAGAATTGGAATGGCAAAGCAAAAAGTAGTCCAACTCAACAACATCTGGAAAGACAGAGGCATACCAAATGGCCTGAACATTAGACTTCTAAAATGTTTAATCTGGCTAGTCTTGATTCGTGGCTGCAAAGCCTGGACTCTGAGAAAAACTGATTGCAGAAGAATCGAGGCAGCAGAGATGTGGTTTTTACCAGAGGCTACTACGTGTCAATTGGACAGACAGAAGAAGTAATGAAAGTGTCCGGGAAGAACTTGATACCACCAGAAAACTACTAGCAGACATCAACAAGAGCTAAAATACATTGTCCATGTGTCACGCAACAAGAACACAGACCTCATGGCAACCATCTTTCAAGGAAAAACAATGGCAAAAAGGAAGAAAGGCAGACCTCCAATTTCATACGTCGAGAACATAACCAACATCAGTGACCTAAATATTCAAGAAATTGTCCACAAAAGTCAAGACAGAGTGGCCTGGAGGGAGATTGTGGCATCCAGATGTGCAGCGGTCAACATCAAACCCATTGACGCCGACAGGTGAGTTTTAATGATTTCATTTATAGTATTAGAGTGGTAATTAAGTAAAAGTCTGATTGACATTCACTTGTGGCATAATATCATAGCACTGTAAAGCTCTGTTGAAGTATCTTTTATTCTGCAGAATAGTGATTTATTAAAGCAGGGTATGTTTTATTCTGCAGAATAGTGATTTATTAAAGCAGGGTATGTTTTATTCTGCAGAATAGTGATTTATTAAAGCAGGGTATGTTTTATTCTGCAGAATAGTGATTTATTAAAGCAGGGTATGCTTTATTCTGCAGAATAATGATTTATTAAAGCAGGGTATGTTTTATTCTGCAGAATAGTGATTTATTAAAGCAGGGTATGTTAAATTCTGCAGAACAGTGGTTTACTAAGGCAGGGTATGTTTTATTCTGCAGAATAGTGGTTTTCTGAAGCAGGTATGTTTTATTCTGTTGAATAGTGATTTTCTAAAGCAGGGTATGTTTTATTCTGTTGAATAGTGATTTTCTAAAGCAGGGTATGTTTTATTCTGCAGAACAGTGGTTTACTAAGGCAGGGTATGTTTTATTCTGCAGAATAGTGGTTTTCTGAAGCAGGGTATGTTTTATTCAGTTGAATAGTGATTTTCTAAAGCAGGGTATGTTTTATTCTGTTGAATAGTGATTTTCTAAAGCAGGGTATGTTTTATTCTGCAGAACAGTGGTTTACTAAGGCAGGGTATGTTTTATTCTGCAGAATAGTGGTTTTCCTGAAGCAGGGTATGTTTTATTCTGTTGAATAGTGATTTACTAAAGGCAAAGCAGAGTATGTTTTATTCTGTTGAATAGTGATTTACTAAATCAGGGTATGTTTTATTCTAATGAATAGTGATTTACTAAAGCAGGGTATGTTTTATTCTGTTGAATAGTGGTTTACTAAAGCAGGGTATGTTTTATTCTGTTGAATAGTGATTTACTAAAGCAGGGTATGTTTTATTCTGTTGAATAGTGATTTACTAAAGCAGGGTATGTTTTATTCTGCAGAACAGTGGTTTACCAAGGCAGAGTATGTTTTATTCTGCAGAAATGGTTTTCTGAAGCAGGGTATGTTTTATTCTGTTGAATAGTGATTTTCTGAAGCAGGGTATGTCTTATTCTGCAGAATAGTGTTTACTAAGGCAGGGTATGTTTTATTCTGTTGAATAGTGATTTACTAAAGCAGGGTATGTTTTATTCTGTTGAATAGTGATTTTCTAAAGCAGGGTATGTTTTATTCTGCAGAATAGGGTTTACTAAAGCAGGGTATGTTTTATTCTGCAGAACAATGGTTACTAAAGCAGGACTTTATCGAATAATTTCGCATACTGTGAGAATCTTTTATTCTGCAGAATAATGGTTTTCTGAAGCAGGTATTTTTATTCTGCTTGAATAGTGATTTCTGAAGCAGGGTATGTCTTATTCTGCAGAACAGTGGTTACTAAGGCAGGGTATGTTTATTCTGTTGAATAGTGATTTACTAAAGCAGGGTATTTTTATTCTGTTGAATATGATTCTAAAGCAGGTATGTTTTATTCTGCAGAAGTGTTTTACTAAACAGGTAGTTTTATCTGCAGAACAATGGTTACTAAACAGACTTTACGAATAATTTCGCATACTGTGAGAATCTTGTGTATGAATACTTTGTCTTTTGTACATTTATGAGTACAGCTGTCTTGTGTATGAACACTTTGTTTTTGTACATTTATGAGTACAGCTGTCTTGTGTATGAATACTTTGTCTTTTGTACATTTATGAGTACAGCTATTTTGTGTATGAACACTTTGTCTTTTGTACATTGAGTACAGCTGTCTTGTGTATGAACACTTGTCTTTTGTACATTTGAGTACAGCTGTCTTGTGTATGAACACTTTGTCTTTTGTACATTAGAGTACAGCTGTTCTTGTGTATGAACACTTTGTCTTTTGTACATTGAGTACAGCTGTCTTGTGTATGAACACTTTGTCTTTTGTACATTGAGTACAGCTGTCTTGTGTATGAACACTTTGTCTTTTGTACATTGAGTACAGCTGTCTTGTGTATGAACACTTTGTCTTTTGTACATTGAGTACAGCTGTCTTGTGTATGAACACTTTGTCTTTTGTACATTGAGTACAGCTGTCTTGTGTATGAACACTTTGTCTTTTGTACATTGAGTACAGCTGTCTTGTGTATGAACACTTTGTCTTTTGTACATTGAGTACAGCTGTCTTGTGTATGAACACTTTGTCTTTTGTACATTGAGTACAGCTGTCTTGTGTATGAACACTTTCTTTTGTACATTTATGAGTACAGCTGTCTTGTGTATGAAACTTTGTGTTTTGTACATTTATGAGTACAGCTGTCTTGTGTATGAACACTTTGTTTTGTACATTTATGAGTACAGCTGTCTTGTGTATGAATACTTTGTGTTTTGTACATTTATGAGTACAGCTGTCTTGTGTATGAATACTTTGTGTTTTGTACATTTATGAGTACAGCTGTCTTGTGTATGAACACTTTGTCTTTTGTACATTTATGAGTACAGCTGTCTTTGTATGAATACTTTGTGTTTGTACATTTATGAGTACAGCTGTCTTGTGTATGAACACTTTGTTTTTGTACATTTATGAGTACAGCTGTCTTGTGTATGAAAACTTTGTGTTTTGTACATTTATGAGTACGAGCTGTCTTGTGTATGAATACTTTGTGTTTTGTTTCATTTATGTACAGCTGTCTTGTGTATGAACACTTTGTCTTTTGTACATTTATGAGTACAGCTGTCTTTTGTACACGTATTTATGAGTGTGGCTGTCTTTGTACATGTATTTATGAGTGTGGCTGTCTTTTGTACATGTATTTATGAGTGTGGCTGTCTTTTGTACATGTATTTATGAGTGTGGCTGTCTTTTGTACATGTATTTATGAGTGTGGCTGTCTTTTGTACACGTATTTATGAGTGTGGCTGTCTTTTGTACACGTATTTATGAGTGTGGCTGTCTTTTGTACATGTATTTATGAGTGTGGCTGTCTTTTGTACAGTATTTATGAGTGTGGCTGTCTTTGTACATGTATTTATGAGTGTGGCTGTCTTTTGTACATGTATTTATGAGTGTGGCTGTCTTGTACATGTATTTATGAGTGTGGCTGTCTTTTGTACATGTATTATGAGTGTGGCTGTCTTTGTACATGTATTTATGAGTGTGACTGTCTTTTGTACATGTATTATGAGTGTGGCTGTCTTTGTACATGTATTTATGAGTGTGGCT
Source organism: Monoplex corrugatus (assembly GCA_030674185.1). Classification (NCBI taxonomy): domain Eukaryota; kingdom Metazoa; phylum Mollusca; class Gastropoda; order Littorinimorpha; family Ranellidae; genus Monoplex; species Monoplex corrugatus. The sequence continues at coordinate 2,170,638 of CM060309.1, read as the reverse complement.
GTCTTTGTACATGTATGTATGAGTGTGGCTGTCTTGTACATGTATGTATGAGTGTGGCTGTCTTGTACATGTATGTATGAGTGTGGCTGTCTTGTACATGTATGTATGAGTGTGGCTGTCTTTTGTACATGTATGTATGAGTGTGGCTGTCTTGTACATGTATGTATGAGTGTGGCTGTCTTTTGTACATGTATGTATGAGTGTGGCTGTCTTTTGTACATGTATTTATGAGTGTGGCTGTCTTTTGTACATGTATTTATGAGTGTGGCCTGATACGTTCACATCTATATTTTTGTGATGTTTAGCACTCTGTCACTATTTTTTTCTGTTACTTTCAGAAGAGGACCTGAAGAATTTCAAGGATTTTGAAAAACAGCTGAACTCTGCAGCCTTGCAACTTCCTATGGGAAGCATAGAGGATGTTGTAGAAGGAAGCATGGTGCTTGTTCAGTGCTCTGGCCATGACAGCAAGAACACGACTATGTGGAAAAGGGCCACTGTCATAAGAACTGATAGGTCAGTATTTGAGTTGAGGTTGTGATAACTTGTGTTACTTTTAATTTTCAGGCAAGACTGTGTGTGTGTGTGTGTGTGTGTGTGTGTGTGTGTGTGTGTGTGTGTGTGTGTGTGTGTGTGTGTGTGTGTGTGTGTTTTATGAAAAAATGTAAAGGAGTGTGTTGTTATTGTCAATAAAAGATTTAGCCTAATACATATGGGACAACAGAAGAAATTGAAAAGTTCTACGTTGACTTACAAATAACAAAAGACAAGATATCTTGCCGGGAAATCTGCATGATAATGGGGATCAAAATGCTAAAGTAGTGAAAATGAAGACAGGGAATGTGGTATAGGACCTCATGGACTGGGAAGTATAAATGAACGAGGCAGTATGCTAGCAAATTTCTGTCAAGCCAACAATATTTCAATCACAATCATTTCTTCAAACACACAAATAGAAGGAAATATATGTGGACATCACCAGCTGACGGAAGCAGACATCAGATAGATTACTTCATGATAGATCAGAAATGGAGAATGTCAGTGATGAATACAAAATCTAGACCAGGAATAGATTGTGAGACAGACCACATGCTTGTAACTGCAACTCTAAGAACGAAAGCATACAAACAACACAAAGCAAAGAAGCAAATCAGATACGATCTAGATAAACTAAAAGATCCAGAAATTAACGCTGAGTACCAAGTCGAAACAAACAACCACTTCTCAGCTCTCTTAGAAGAATGGACAGCAAATGAAACTTTTGCCTAACGATATATGGGAAAACATGGAAAAAGTATACACCGAAACCGCCGAGTCAAAACTACAAAGGCAGATAAACAAACCACCAAAGCCATACGTAAGCGATGAAGTTTTCCAAATAGCCAGAGAAAAAAAAATACAAGCATGAAAGAACAAGAAGATGGAATATTACAAAAGCTGAAAAAAGTTCTAAATAAGAACCATTTCAGAAGAGATAAGAAGGAATGGACAGAAGAAGAATGCTAAAAAAATCACAGAGGCAAATGTTCAGAGAAAACCAAAAGAAATGTTTCAGCAAATAAGAAAGATGAAGTCCACATATTTTCAAGGGAAAAATCAAAGCATAGGTAGTAATGAGGGCAAAACCTTAACAGAGGTGGAAGATATTCTATCAAGATGGCATGAGTATGGCAAAGAACTTTTTCATGACAGCATACCAGAACTCCCAAAAGATATTCCCTGCTTTGTCAAGAATTGGAACCAAAACCTCTTGTTAGCAAAGTCAGAGCAGCAATAGATCAGTTGAAGTTAGGAAAATAACCTGGATTGGACTCTGTATCAGGTGAATTGTTAAAGCACACCTGAGAAGCATCTATGTACAAGAATATGGGAGTCATGTGAATGGCCTGATGACTGGAAGCTACAAGAATTTGTCATGCTATATAAAAATGGGAACATCAAGGACTGCAATAGTTATAGAACCATTGCCCTGATCAGCCATACTGGTAAAGTACTACTAATCATTACACTGAACAGAATGAAATAAAAAGTAGAAGAAGAATTGTCTGACTGTCATGCTGGTTACTGATCCAACAGGAGCACAACTGACATGTTGTCTTACAGATTTTGATAGAAAAAACGAACAAGCAGCTTTCATTGCCTTTATTGATTACAGCAAGGCCTTTAACACAATGACAAAGATGGGCTTCCCCAAACACTTGGTGTCACTTACAGCAGCATTATACGAAGACCAAAAAGCAACCATCAGATGGAATATTTTGGCATAAGAAAAGGATTCAGGCAGGGCTGCATCTTTTCACCTCATCTTTTTAACTTATATACAGAGCAGGTCATTAGAGAGGCAGATTTGGAAGAGATGGGAACAAAGATTGGAGGAAGAAACATCACCAACCTGAGATATGCAGATGACACTGCATTAACCCTTTCACTCCTGCATCCTCTCCATCAACTGCAAAAACTTAACCCACCAACTTCAAAAACTTAACCCTTTGATTCCCTCACCCTATCCACCAGCTTCCTGCAGGAAGCTGGTGGATAGGGTGAGGGAATCAAAGGGTTAAGTTTTTGCTTTGCTAGAATGGTTGGCAACACAGGATGCTGATGTCAATGGTCCTGCAAGGGAAAGTTGAGGCAAGGAGAAGAGAGGGACGACCGCACACATCCTATTTCAACAACATTACTGAAGTCTGGTCTGGAGATCGAGGAGGTCACCCACAGATGTCTCAATCGTGTGACCTGGAGAAAACTTGTGAAGTTGAGCGTGGCTCCTACTGCTGATTCCGGCAAGGAAGAGAGGTGAAGTAATATGGGACTAGCACTCAATGAGTGATCCTCTATCAGGCCTGCCCATTAGAGGAATTTTTTTAATTATAGGTCCTTTCCAAAAGCAGTCTAAACAGCAGTTGTATGCTGAGCAGACCAGCAGATACATGGCTGGCCTAGTAACACTTTCAGCATCATTGATGTAAAAACTTTTAGTTAAGGTAAACGAATGTAAATCCGACCAATTAGGGTAAACAAATGTAAATCCGACCAATTCAGTCACAAGGCACATGTTTTGATGTGTGTTGTCAGAAATATTTTATAGATGACTCGCAGGAGCAGCTTGATGCCTGTAGTACACTTTCTGTGATTGATAACTGGTCAAAGAATGTAAAGGGTGTTGCAGTCTTATAATATGCTAAAGAATAAAATAGGAGTACATGATCTAAATTTGATCAAATTGATTTAAAATCTGAGCAGGAGGTGATCTAAATGTTGACTAGAATGAGTATTGTAAAAGCAATGCACATTATTGGATGAACAAATGATCTGTCAATGAAAAGCAACAACAAAACCGATGTGTACTTGAACAGTATATGCCTTGTTGATTTTTATTGATGTTTCACTGCTTTCGCACACGATCAATGGCCCTCCCTGTTGTATGCTTTTTAGAAAGGAAGTGTGGTCAGTGCTTCAGTGCTGTAGTAAGCCTTTCTAGATCTGGCTGCCATCTGACATACACACGTGCCTGCGCATGAGCGAGTGCGAGACAGAGCAAGTAAGAGAAAGCGAAAAGGAGAGAAAAAGAGAGAATGAGAGTTGGTTGAGAATTTAATCACTCAGATAGTCAGCCTGATGTAAAATCTGACTGACCAAAAGCTGCCATTTCATGAGATAAACTGATGTAAATATCATCCAAAGCCTAGAGAAAGCTTTTGCAGGTCATGTTTTTGCATTAGACATGTGATCGGCAAGCAGTCAGTCGGTTCTGTCTTGACTAGATCAGGTTGTTTCTACAAGGAGTCAACAAAATTTAATGATCATTTGAAAATTCGCTATAACACATGTGGCACCCAGAAGCAGCTGGGTTGGGATGGCCTTCAGTATTGGTCTGTGTCATCATTTTAAAATATCTTTATTTTCATTAGCAAATCCTTGAAGATTGGCTATTCGTTGAACTGAAACCAGTTTCTTGTACCAGGTAACAGGAGTGACAGCACTTGGGGGTTTTGTGAGGCACACCCCGGATGTCGTCAGATTTTGCGTCAGTCAAAAGCAGTCGACTTTTAGATCAGTTTACCCTGATGCTTACACGTCAGATTTTGCGTCAGTCAAAAGCAGTCGACTTTTAGATCAGTTTACCCTGATGCTTTACACGTCAGATTTTGCGTCAGTCAAAAGCAGTCGACTTTTAGATCAGTTTACCCTGATGCTTTACACGTCAGATTTTGCGTCAGTCAAAAGCAGTCGACTTTTAGATCAGTTTACCCTGATGCTTTACACGTCAGATTTTGCGTCAGTCAAAAGCAGTCGACTTTTAGATCAGTTTACCCTGATGCTTTACACGTCAGATTTTGCGTCAGTCAAAAGCAGTCGACTTTTAGATCAGTTTACCCTGATGCTTTACACGTCAGATTTTGCGTCAGTCAAAAGCAGTCGACTTTTAGATCAGTTTACCCTGATGCTTTACACGTCAGATTTTGCGTCAGTCAAAAGCAGTCGACTTTTAGATCAGTTTACCTGATGCTTACACGTCAGATTTTGCGTCAGTCAAAAGCAGTCGACTTTTAGATCAGTTTACCCTGATGCTTACACGTAGATTTTGCGTCAGTCAAAGCAGTCGACTTTTAGATCAGTTTACCTGATGCTTTACACGTAAGATTTTGCGTCAGTCAAAAGCAGTCGACTTTTAGATCAGTTTACCTGATGCTTTACAATGGTTCTGGATTCACCCATTCTAGCAGCTTCCCTTGATGGCCTGAAGTGTTTGATTAATAAAGCAGTACTAATACTACTGTAGTATCGTATATATTTCTGAAAAAATTCCTGCGTTTTGTGTGCATCTGTGTGTGGTGTGTGTGCATGCACCCAAAAATGCACACACATCCCATTATGATCTTAGCAGTGTAGATTTAAGTACATAATTCCTGAAAGTTCATAATAATAATAATTAATAATTACAGTATTTATACAGCGCCAAGTCTTGACGATTCAAATCAAATCATGCTCACACGCCAGGCACATGCATAGAGTCGACATAGACTACCTTGCAATATTCAATATTTAAAAAAAACCACACACACACAAACTGAGGGAAAGAAGTAGTTATAGAATTCATTGTTGGAAAAAGAGGGGGGAGGGGGAGGTAAATTGGATTTAAAAGCAGGAACGGTAGGTGTTAGGCGAAGGCAGAACAGAAGTCAAATCCAGGCTGACGGTCCTGAGACAGCAAAGTTCACAATTCAGGCAGTCCACGGAGTAGTACTATTAGTACTATATTAAGAACGTTTTTTATAGTAAAATTGGAAACAGTACTATCAGATTTTTTTCATATGTCTCACGCCTGTGCCGTCTCTGTGACATTAATGTTATACTCATTCTGGCACTACGTTCTGGAAATTTTGTGCTTGAATTTTTCTTTTCTGTCACTTCCATTGTATCTACCTTGTTTCTTTGCTTTCTCAGTTTCTGTCATTTCATCCTATCTATTTCTGCCTTGCTGGTCCATTCACCTGTATGTGTTTGATCAAGTCTTACATACTTTATCTTTGAATTGATCAGGCCTGGAGAAGATTAAAATTATCTGCTAGCCAGCCTTGCTGGTGGATTTTAAGATCTGCTAGCCTTCATATAAGTTTACTAGTCGGATGTGTTGCCCTGAAATATAGTAAAATTCTCTTTAACTGAGTTTAAGATGATGACCAAAAATATTCTGCAGAATAAGCCATTGTTACAACAAAGGTGGTCAAACTTTCTTGTGGAGACTTTCATCAGGGTGGGGGGAGGTGAACAGTGGGAGATCTCGTGATAACACAAGGATGTAAAAGGCAGATGGTTGATCTCAAACTTTACATGGATTCTCTAAGTTAGAGAGTTCTTTAGTTTAATGTATATATATATATTTATAGAAATTATCTTTTTGCTTTCAAAACCCAAGTTTATTTGAGTTCAGCTGGTCATTAGTTGTTTTGCAAATTACTTCATCATCATCCTGCAGTGATTTTAATCACACACTTTTAAAGTGTGAGTGTGTGTGAGGGAGAGAAAGAGACAAGAGTATGGAACCATTGAAAGAGAGAGAGAGAGAGAGAGAGAGAGAGAGAATGTATATACTTACATATGTGCATATGTGTAACACAAATAGACTTGTTAAGTATGTTGATTAAAAGCAAGTTGGCAGTTTTATACACAAAGATGGTTAGTTTGCAGCATTTTAAAGAAAATCGTTTTGTTTCCATTTGATCACCAGCTACACCTTATCTGTTGGCGAGGTCTGCAGTGGTACTGAACTATGTATCTGTTGGCTTTTGTTGATTGGTTGTGTGTGTCACAGTGTGTGTGTTTTGTTTTGTATTGTTTTTTTTTAAAGTCTATTTGGTTTTTGTTTTTTTAAAAATTTTCTGGTTCTATAAGTATTGTGTCTCTTTAGTTTAGTGTGTGTGTGTGTGTGTGTGTGTGTGTGTGTGTGTGTGTGTGTGTGTGTGTGTGTGTGTGTGTGTGTGCATTTTCTTGACATGAGCAGTTAACTGTGAAGGGAAAACACTTTGAAAACATTTAATCCATCCCAACTGAAATTTATGTCCTGAGAGACAAATGAAGATAATGTGAGAAAAATTGTCAAGTAGCGTCTGTGCCTTCCAAATTAGATCTGGTTTCTTTGACATGTCATCTTATCAAGTGGTGCATCAAATTTGCTCTTGCCTCTCGAATGTCCTTGCCAATAGCACACAAATTGTCTTCCCCTCCCCATCCCTTGATCTAGATAAGACATATGTTGTATTATTTTCTCTGATTTCCATACTTAATTAGAAGCTTCTAACTGTTCGACCAACACTGACAGATTGGGCAAAAGGTCGCTGATTTATAAAGTTATATCACACCGACTCCCTTCACTGACAAGCCTACGGGAAGCAAGAGTTACCCTTCCCTAGATAGCCTCTTTTTCACGTGAACATTGGCAGACTTGATCATTGCAGACAAAATCAGTCGGCTGATCGAAAAGTATGAGAATCAAAATAAATTATAGCTGCAGGGGTCAGAATTGTCACTCGCCCAACACTGGCAACAGACTAGTAGTAGCTACTCCAAACAGCGTGCATCGGGCGGAAAGTCTGCAGATTTGACCTACTTTTTTGTGTTTTTCAACTTGTCATATTTTGCGATACGTGAAAGAAAATGTAATAAAATCTGCTGCAATGAAAAGATTGGTGTTTTGTTGTTTGAGTTATGTACTTGTTTAGACTGATACTCATCTTAGTATATGTTTTATTACATATTTATTCGCCCTACCCTGACGAGTGGCCGACAGTCTTGACGTAACGCTGATTGTCTTCTGTTTACACTACCCTAACTTATTTCTCTGTCGCATCGCATGAGTGGCTATATCTAAAAATATCGCCCAATGAAATGAAAGAAGACATCCAGAGCCTCATTTCCATGCCCATTTCATTATGATCCATGTGGTGAAAGTGTAAAAATTCAAGCAGTGAAATGTTCAAAGTGGATTTTCTACTACAAAGACCTGATAGCCTAAGCTCGTCGTACATCAGTTCGTAGATGAGATTTCCATCTACAATATTTGTACAAAATTTGTCCACGTGAAGTGGCAAGCGATAAAAAAGACTAAGTGTATCGCTCTTCACGAACACTGTTAGCCGCCATGGCCGACACGCACGCTGAACTGTCGGTCACCAGTAGTGACAGAAATGAGACATTACATGTAACTGCTTCAGAATCGCAATCACATCATCTGTTCACACTAGTTGGTAAGTTAATTCTTTATTGTTTTTGACTTTATGAATATTTTGTTGTTCTGTACACTTTTTATTAGCTGACACCGTTTGAAATAAGATGATGTGGAATAGGCCATCAACACACTCGACGTTGTGGGGTGGTCCGAGAAATGAGTGATTTAGTTGAAGTTATTGGTGCTAACTCACCTTCATGACAAAAGTATTACAAGAAAGAGACTTTTCATTTATTTTATTCATATATTTAGTAAAATAGCATTTCTTTGTAGAAGAATTGAATGTTTAGCATTTCTTTGTAGAAGAATTGAATGTTTTTATTTAGTCACGTGACCTGACCTAGTGCAGTATTTTCACAGTTCTTGCAATGTGGTCGCACTTCCATCAGTTGAATCAGCTAAGCTTCAACAAGTCACAACACTAGCCCGCCTCACACAAAGGATGTGGATAAATCCCAAGCTGACCACGAAAACAAAGATGGCTGTATACAACACCTGTGTCCTCAGCACCTTGCTGTATGGCAGCGAGGCGTGGACCACGCATGCTCATCAGGAGAAAAGGCTCAATACCTTCCAACTGAGAAGCCTATGGCGCATACTCAGCATTTCCTGGCTAGACAAGGTGACCAACACCGAAGTTCTGACCCGCGCTGGCCTCCCAACCATGCATCCCATGCTGAGACAGCGTCGGCTGCGCTGGTTGGGCCACGTTTGCCGCATGGAAGATGGTCGCATCCCAAAAGACATCCTTTATGGTGAGCTTGCCACAAGGCAGAGAAACATTGGCCGCCCACAGCTGAGATACAAAGACGTTTGCAAACGTGACATGAAGGCGTTTGAGATCAACACTGAGTCCTGGGAGGACCTCGCAGACGACCGCAACAGCTGGAGAACCACTCTCAAGAAATAGCTGCGGATTGGTGAGGACAAACTGTCAGCTGCTGCAGCAGAAAAGCGAGTTCGCAGAAAAGGGATGACAACCAACAGACCAGCATCAGCATAGACATGCGACCGCTGCAACAGAGACTGCCTCTCTCGCATTGGTCTGTACAGTCACAGGCAACGCTGCTTGGACCAAGCAGACAGCCCATCTAGACATTAGAATGGATGTACTTTGTCCATGGTCAGCCATGACTGAGGGAGGCCTACTACTACTACTACTGGTTGACATAGAAATATGATTTCGAGAACAATAACTACAGGAAATGATGAAACCAACAACTGACTGAGAAGAAGCTTTCTACCTGGAAGGGAAGACCACCATTGTTGCCAGCTGTATGCCTGACTAACTGTCTCCTGCTGCAGTTAATGAGGAATTCAGTTGGAAGGAAAGAAGTATTCAAAACAGATACTGCAATTCTGCCTCTAGGATTAGATGGGTTGTCAACAAAAAAAAAGGCTGTCTAAAACTGACAGGGTCATTGGAGGATCTCAGACTAGTTCTTCAATACCATCTCCTCACAGAAAGACCTATCCCTTCTGCAGACTGTCCTGTGGCTGCCTGTTCTGCTACTGCAATTCATCCTGAAGGAGATATATCTGCTGCTGACATGAATGAAGACAATGTTGAAGCAGCCCCATTTCAGTTCACCAAGCAGGGCCAGTGGATGGCTGTTTATTTTGTAGAAAGATTCTATATTGGGCAGGTGTTGGAGGTGAAGGAGAATGGCAGCTGTACGTGAACAGGTCAGGGGTCACAAGGACTGTTTCTGCTGGCCTTCACGGGAGGATATTTTTGAAAACACACATGCTGAAGATGTTTTCTACTGGTTCTTTGATTGTCTTCCACATACTTATGATGGTCGAATCTGGTGAGTAGATGATGTGGAGGAAATCGCTGCTGCACACACAAGAGTGTCATCCGTCTACTGCGAGTAAGCAAACTGCCACAAAGCAAGCGGTATGGCTGACATATGTGCTACCATCCATGTTATTGTAAATGCAGCAAGTATCCCTTGTTGATTCCTGGGATTCTGACTTGTCAATTGCAAAGTGGCAGATCTCAGCTAGTTACAGTATATCAAACTTAAGTCGGTTAAGACTCAGACTGTTTATCTTTTCAGAGCATAGTGGCCAGAACTGTTGTCTAGCCTGCTCACATTCATTCTGTTCCAGTGAACTCCCAAGTACAGAACAAAAATGTTACTTAGTTGAAGCTACAGCAAGTCACACTTGAGACTGTGGTTTATCCATCTAAAGTACAGTGGCTACAACAGCGTCACCTTGCCATGTTGTGATGAATCGTATGTGCCGTTAATGGAAACTTTGGGGCTTTTTAGCACACTCACATTCATTACACGGATGATCTCTGGACAGGAACAATGATAGCCATGCTAATTGTGATATTGATCATCTACTGCTTTAGATATTGACTGGCACTTGGAGTCAAGACACTATCCAGATGGGTGAGTGAGTTTTGCTATTTGTGAGTATTAAAAAGATTATTAATCAGTGTCAAATAAATGTGTATTGTTTCATTTTTACAGTTTTGAAAGTGTGCAGGTTGAGTGTCTTTTTTTTTTTTTTTTTTTTTGCTGATTCCAGTGATGCCAAAACCATTTTCTAGCTCAATGGAAAGCAAAGTTATCAAAATGTGTTTCTGGCGTGTTTTTATGTTATACTTTGTATCAGTTGGACATTGGCAAAAACGCTGATATTTCTGGTTTTTGACAGCAAATTTTATCACTTTCCCTTTGTAATAACTACCTGAAAAAAATTGGACATCATCTTTGCATCAGGAATGTCAAGAAAAATGCAAAACTGATCAGGAAAAACACGTCAGTTCTGTTGTACAGCCTGCTGAAAATGACAGTTTTGTTAATTTGCGCTTTGGTGTAGAAATGAACGTGAAAATTAAATCTTTTAAAAATTCGTGACTTTTTTCCAAATTAAGATACAGAAATGATGTTGGTGTCAATAGAATCACAATAAAAGATCTATTTATTGGTGATAGTTTCAAAAATCTATAGGTAAATCACAAAATCTGTTTGGAGTAGCTACTAGTAGTTTTTGATTTTGACTTGCATGACAGGTTTTTTATTCGCTTTGGGCGACTGGGCAATCCGACCCTGATAATTGGGTACATGTATTTAAATGCATTTTTGGCTCTAGGGAAATGAGACATGCGGAAGCAGTTTTATATAGTAATTTAGGCCCGTTTTTATATATGTTTTAGTGTCCTTCGGTTTGTTTAAATTTTTATTTAGGTATGTTTTTTTAAATTCCCACTGCAATAAATTGGATGGAGTAGTCAACACCAGAGGCATCTTCTTAGATTATGTGCACAAATGCATTGCTCTGTGTACTTAATTTTCCTTTCTTTTTTTTGCCTGTTGAAGATTGTGTATGTTTTGAAATGGTTATAGCCCTGATGTGGCTGTGCAGTCGGATGGGCTTTAAACAAAAATAACAAAATAACAAATAGCTCCTTTTGGATCTTCTTATTTCTGTGCAGTCTCAGTGCTGTTGATCTGGTGCTGCTCATTCCAGCTTTATAACACACCATCAGCTCCACGTTTGTTCAGTTGAAATCCCAGTGCCAGAAAGCCCACATGAGCCAGAGATGTCAAGCCTCCATCCACCTTCCTGAGGAGACCCTGCACTGTTGCTGGGTCACTTCAGTGAAGTCCAGCTGTGCCTGTTCTGATCCAATTTGCAAAGAACACTGTTTTCTAAGCTACCTAATAGTAAAAGTAATCACACAGTTACAGAACCAGATGGAGTGAGAGACCCCCTTTTATCAGAAATGTACATCTAAAATAGTATGCAAAATTCATAGTTGCATCATGGGCGCTTTGATTTAGCAGCACTGTGCTATACTATGGAGTTGTTTGAAACGAAAACATTTATGATGAAAAATACTTGATAATGATAATGATGATAATAGTGATGATGATAATAATTGTGTTTGTTTAGCACAAACAGGCCATGTCTGCACATGCTCGTTGCACTACACAGAAAATAAAAAAAAAAAAGCAAAAAGGGAGTGGGGAATTTGAAATGTCCATACATTAATGCAATATAAATAAGAGTTGGATACATACATTGATGTAGTATAAACATAGGGAAATGTCTGTATTTTAATGCAATATAAGTAAGAGTTGGATACATACATTGATGTAGTATAAACATAGTGAAATGTCCATATATTAATGCAATATAAGTAAGAGTTAGATACATACATTGATATAGTATAAACAGTGAAATGTCCATATATTAATGCAATATAAGTAAGAGTTGGATACATACATTGATGTAGTATAAACATAGTGAAATGTCCATATATTAATGCAATATAAGTAAGAGTTGGATACATACATTGATATAGTATAAACAGTGAAATGTCCATATATTAATGCAATATAAGTAAGAGTTGGATACATACATTGATATAGTATAAACATAGTGAAATGTCCATATATTAATGGAATATAAGTAAGAGTTAGATACATACATTGATGTAGTATAAACAGTGAAATGTCCATATATTAATGCAATATAAATAAGAGTTGGATACATACATTGATGTAGTATAAACATAGGGAAATGTCCAGGTAGAAGGTAGAAAGAAACTCTAGGGAGAGCTAGACAACAGAAGGTCTTCAGAGAAGTAACCCCCTTTAGACAAGTGTTTCGGCCCTGAATTCCTTACACTCTCGGGGGGCCGGGCCACATCCAGGTCATGACTCCTGGATGCCCTTCTGCTGTTGTCTATTTTTTTTTTTTTTTTTCCCCACGCCGGGGATCGAACCTGGGCGATTCTGCGCTTCAGAACTGCGGTACGCGGTTTTACCAATGTGCTAACGGGGCACACATCATCTGTAGGGAATTTAATCCTTATGAAGTTCACTTTTTTCGTTCCTCCTTGCCCAGATCCAGCTTGAGCTCCTTTCTGCTGCCTCTGCCATCGCTTTAAGGGCTCTAGTCCTCTTCTTCCCAGAAATGGCGAGTTGTTTCATGAGATCATAAGCGGAGGTGCCCACAAACCCTCTTGCCCCGACCTCTATGGCGAAGATTTTGACCCGCAGACCTGCTTTCTTCAGGGTGCTGGCAAGACCGGCGTATTTTTCGGTCTTGTAGATATGTGCTTCTTCCATTCTGCTTTCGTATGGCACAGTGAGTTCTATCAGAATCACTTGTTTCGAGGAGTCAGAGTGGAGAGTGATGTCTGGTCTCATGCCTGTCTTGCTGATGACATCTGGGTAATTTCTCCACTCTGGGAGGTCTGCTGTACACTCCCAGTCGACTGCTCCATCCAGAAGACCCTTTGGTAATGTGCTGGTTGTCATAGCACTTTCGGGCCAGACCTGTTTCCCTCCTGCTTTGTAGAACGTTGTCATAGCAATTGGTGCGTTTGGGGTCATGGTTTTTTCGCTAACCACATCTGTGATCACTTTCAGAACTTGGTTGTGCCTCCATGTATACCTTCCTTGGGCTAGCGCTACTTTGCAAGAGCTTAGGACATGTTCCACTGTTTGTTTCTTCTGACAGAGCGGACATGCTGGGTCGTCTGCTTTCCCCCATTTCACTAAGTTTGCATTCGAGGGGAGCAGGTCATATACAGATCTGAGGAGGAAGCTTATCCTTAGAGGAGCCATGTGCCACATATCGTTCCAGCTGAGACTTCTTTGGAGTGCACTGTCCCATGTTGTCCATTGCCCCTGTTGACCTTGCTGGACTGCCTTCTGCACTCTTTTGACATCTTCTTCTTCCTTCAACTCCTGTATGATCATGTCTCTTTTTTCCTTCCCTTTGGCTTTGGACCACCACTGCATTTTTGTTGCTCCCAGTCCCTGTCTGTTGGTTTGCGTGTGTCCAATTATTTCTTTGATGCTGAGGTTTCTCTTGGCATTGTTTACAGCCTCTTGGACTTTCCACTTTCTGCCAGTTCTCAGCTTTGGATGAACTGATCTCACGATATTGTCTTCCGATTCCTCCAGCATGCTCAACAGTCTTGCTTTTCCAACTTTGTATTCCTCCACTATGGATTTGAGAGGTAGCTTCAGCATTGCTTGACGACAGTAGAATGCAACATCAGTGAGACCAGGTGGGACACCGAGCCATTTTCTTGTGTATTTGTTGATTTTGGCTTCCATTGCTTCGACTGTGCTGGTGCAAATGTCATAGATTAGCAGTGGCCACAGCAGCTTTGGTATCAGCATGAACTGTAGACACCAGACTTTGTATTTGCCTGGCAGTCCGCAGTTATCTATTTTCTTCAGGCCTTCTTCTGCTGTTTGCTTGGTTTCACATCCCCTTTGTGTGTCTTTCAGGGAGTCATCATACCATCTTCCGAGACTTTTTACTGGCTCTTCTGTGACAGTGGGGATGGCTTGGTTGGCTACCATGAATTTGACTGAATCTGCCACTTTTCCTTTTCGCAGTGAGAGACTTCGGGATTTCTTAGGTTTGAACCTCATTCTTGAAGAGGCCACCAGCTCATCCAGCTGCTTTAAGATTTGGTGTGTCTCTTCCTCATCCGTGGACAAGACTGTTGTGTCATCCATGAAAGCTTTCAGAGGAGGCATCTGGTATCCATCTCCCAGATTCACTGGACCTGAACTCTTCATTGCAGCTTTCAAGATGACTTCCATTGCCAACACGAACAGTATGGGAGAGATTGCACAGCCCATTGCAATGCCCACCTCTAGGTCTATCCAGTCCGTGGTGTATTCTTTGGTAGAGAACCGCATTGAGAACCCTTGGAAATACTTCCTCAGCATTGTTCGGATGTTTTCTGGGATGTGATACATTTCAAGAGCCAGCTGGATCATATCGTGTGGAACTGATCCATATGCATTCGCCAGATCAAGCCAAACTACGTCAATGTCTCTCTTGTCTGTTCTTGCTTTTTGGATGGCATCCCAAATCAACGTGGCATGTTCCAAGCATCCAGGCATTCCTGGTATGCCTCCCTTTTGGACTGACATATCCAGATACTTGTTTTCAGTCAGGTATTTTGTCAATCTTGCTGCCATAACAGAGAAGAAGATTTTCCCCTCGACGTTCAGAAGTGATATTGGCCTGAACTGATTGATGCTGCTGGAGTTCTGCTCCTTCGGAATGTACACTCCTTCAGCTCTCATCCATTGGTCGCTGATCTTCTGGTTCCTCCATGCTGATCGAATCATCTTGTGGAGCCACTCGAGCACTTTTGGGCATTTCTTGTAGAGCAGGTATGGTATTCCGTTTGGTCCAGGTGCTGACTTGGCTCTGGCTTTCTTTACTACGTTCTTCACTTCATCCAGTGTTGGTGGTTTGTTATTGAATTTTCCTTCTGGCGCTGCAGGCCAAACCAGATTCTGGATTTCAAGTGGTGCCTCGCGCTGAGAATCGGAATATGTTTCCCTGAGATGCTGCTCTAGGGTTTCCTTGCCCACTGTGAGAGTCCCTGATTTGGGTTGTTCAAACAGCTTTCTTGAAAAGTCAAAGGGATCTTTGAAGAAACGATCTTGAGTCTTCTTCTTTTTGCTCTTTCTTCGCCTTGCTGATTCCACTTTGCTGAGAGCATTGTGTTTGGCCTTCAGATCTTTCCAGAGTTCCAGGAGCCCTTGCTTCTCGAATTCTGAGGCAGTTTTCATTCGCTTTTTAAGCTTCCTTTTCTCCCTCCGGATGCTCTCCATCTGTTGCTGTCTTCTGGATTTCTGGGGAGGCGTTTTTGTCTTTGGCTGCTTCACTCCATAAGTGTCCCTGCAGATAGAGTATATGATGTCTCCGTATGTGTCAAGTTTGTGTTCCAGCGTACTGTTCCCTATTAGCGCATTCAGCTTAAGGACAAGTTCCTCATCTAATTTCTCCCATTGTTCTTTTGCACCGGCAGGCGGCAAATTGAGTTTTCCACGTTTGGCGTTAAGAGCTTGTGCAAAATCCGCATCAGAACCGTCAGCGTGGATGTCCTTGGCACTATGGTTTAATTCCTGGCCTTGGTCATCCAACGTCTCACCTGCTATCGCAGTGCGCTGCTGCTGGTTCGTATGTGTCTTCAAACAGCCCATTTTTGTCCTGTGGATCTTCATGCCGCGTTTGGTGGTGAATCTCCTTCCACACGCACACGGAAATTCCAACTGGTCATTAATCATGGTCCGTTGTGCGTTTCCAGTCGTGATGGAGTCAGTGCCGATGGATTCATCATTCTCTCCCCTTTCGGTGAATCCTGGGAGCATCTTTCATTTGAAAAACTCGTGGCATGTTATCAAAGGCAAGGTGGGAAGCCAACCCACAAAGCCCGCAGATCTAGTCTTTCCCAGTGTCCTTCGGTCTTTCCCGAATGTCCTCCGAACTATTCCCGGAAGTCAATGGACTGACCATGTGCAGGTAGAAAGAAACTCTAGGGAGAGCTAGACAACAGGTCTTCAGAGAAGTAACCCCCTTTAGACAAGTGTTTCGGCCCTGAATTCCTTACACTCTCGGGGGGCCGGGCCACATCCAGGTCATGACTCCTGGATGCCCTTCTGCTGTTGTCTATTTTTTTTTTTTTTTTTTTCCCACGCCGGGGATCGAACCTGGGCGATTCTGCGCTTCAGAACTGCGGTACGCGGTTTTACCAATGTGCTAACGGGGCACACATCATCTGTAGGGAATTTAATCCTTATGAAGTTCACTTTTTTCGTTCCTCCTTGCCCAGATCCAGCTTGAGCTCCTTTCTGCTGCCTCTGCCATCGCTTTAAGGGCTCTAGTCCTCTTCTTCCCAGAAATGGCGAGTTGTTTCATGAGATCATAAGCGGAGGTGCCCACAAACCCTCTTGCCCCGACCTCTATGGCGAAGATTTTGACCCGCAGACCTGCTTTCTTCAGGGTGCTGGCAAGACCGGCGTATTTTTCGGTCTTGTAGATATGTGCTTCTTCCATTCTGCTTTCGTATGGCACAGTGAGTTCTATCAGAATCACTTGTTTCGAGGAGTCAGAGTGGAGAGCGATGTCTGGTCTCATGCCTGTCTTGCTGATGACATCTGGGTAATTTCTCCACTCTGGGAGGTCTGCTGTACACTCCCAGTCGACTGCTCCATCCAGAAGACCCTTTGGCAATGTGCTGGTTGTCATAGCACTTTCGGGCCAGACCTGTTTCCCTCCTGCTTTGTAGAACGTTGTCATAGCAATTGGTGCGTTTGGGGTCATGGTCCATATATTAATGCAATATAAGTAAGAGTTGGATACATACATTGATATAGTATAAACATAGTGAAATGTCCATATATTAATGCAATATAAGTAAGAGTTGGATACATACATTGATATAGTATAAACATAGTGTAATGTCCATATATTAATGCAATATAAGTAAGAGTTGGATACATACATTGATATAGTATAAACATAGTGAAATGTCCATATATTAATGCAATATAAGTAAGAGTTGGATACATACATTGATATAGTATAAACATAGTGTAATGTCCATATATTAATGCAATATAAGTAAGAGTTGGATACATACATTGATATAGTATAAACATAGTGAAATGTCCATATATTAATGCAATATAAGTAAGAGTTGGATACATACATTGACATAGCATAAACAGTGAAATGTCTGTATATTAATGCAATATAAGTAAGAGTTGGATACATACATTGATATAGTATAAACATAGTGAAATGTCCATATATTAATGCAATATAAGTAAGAGTTGGATACATACATTGATATAGTATAAACAGTGAAATGTCCATATATTAATGCAATATAAGTAAGAGTTGGATACATACATTGATGTAGTATAAACATTGAAATGTCCATATATTAATGCAATATGGATACATACATTGATATAGTATAAACATAGTGAAATCGGTCCATATATTAATGCAATATAAGTAAGAGTTGGATACATACATTGATATAGTATAAACATAGTGAAATCAGTCCATATATTAATGCAATATAAGTAAGAGTTGGATACATACATTGATATAGTATAAACATAGTGAAATCAGTCCATATATTAATGCAATATAAGTAAGAGTTGGATACATACATTGATATAGTATAAACATAGTGAAATGTCCATATATTAATGCAATATAAGTAAGAGTTGGATACATACATTGATATAGTATAAACATAGTGAAATGTCCATATATTAATGCAATATAAGTAAGAGTTGGATACATACATTGATATAGTATAAACATAGTGAAATCAGTCCATATATTAATGCAATATAAGTAAGAGTTGGATACATACATTGATATAGTATAAACAGTGAAATGTCCATATATTAATGCAATATAAGTAAGAGTTGGATACATACATTGATATAGTATAAACATAGTGAAATGTCCATACATTAATGCAATATAAGTAAGAGTTGGATACATACATTGATATAGTATAAACATAGTGAAATCAGTCCATCAAGCGTAATAAAAGATCATAACATGAAAACACAAAAAGAAAAAATGTAGAAGGAAGAAAAATACATAAATCGTTTGATAAATAAGTTGTTCACCACACACTTGAAAGGGATTATTAAATCAAAATGGAAAAAGCAGTTTCAGTTTCTCAAGATGACATCTCTGTGCTCGAACGAATTCCATAGGCACTAACAACACAGGTGCGATGTGTATGGTGATCATGGCACAAGCCTTAAGCCTGCACATAAACCCATGAGCTGGCCAGGTCTGAGGCCCTACCTCAACTGTTTTACCTAGTCTGTATTTTAGACTGGTATTTTATCAGCCTACCACTGGAATAATCTTGGTTACATGTAAATAACATTTGTTGAAAAAAAAAAAGCACAGAAAAAGCACTGTGTAAATAGGCGTGTTTGACCAGTCAGTGTTTAGAAATTGAATTGAAACAACCTAAATATCAAAACCTATTTTGTAAGACTAAACTAAACCTTCACTTTTCTGCTGTCTTGGCTATGAGGACACTTCTGACTGTTTTAAATGTTTCAGACGGTATGAAATGCTTGTTGTCATTCTGTTATGAAATCTTTGTGGCAAATGTAGAATTTCTGTGTGTAACAAACTTGTAGTTGTGCATATTAGTAGCCATTGCAACATTCCAACAGCAGTTATAATTTTTAATTAATTACCAATATCAATGGCCTATATGGTCAAAAAGTTGTCCATGAAAGTCAAGACAAAGCCATTCAGAGGAGAGTAGCTGTGTTACAGAGTGCAGTGGCCAGTACTGAGCCCAGTGACGCCGACAGATACAGGTACCTATCATGTTATGCATCCATGTTTCTTCTGCAACTGTGTTATTCTCTGTATTATGTACATGTATTTCAATGGATCTGTGTTGCAGGGAAAGGAACACTTTTGATGTCTTCTACATAGACTATGGAACCACAGAGATCGTTCCATCCAGGCGTGTGTGTCCACGGATGTCGGAAGACATCCAGCAGTATCCAAGCATTTGCTATCGATGTGCTTTGGCAGGAATAAATCCTGTATGTATGCACCACCTTCCGTCAGATTGAACGGTTCTTTATTTTTTTTTAAACAGTTTTTATTCAGGCAAAGAACATGCATGTTTACAGGAAAGTGCAATCAAAATCACATTCATTGCAGAAAACTCACTTGAATATTGCATCTTTTGTTGAACACTCTTAGTCTTATACAGCAATGTTTTCTATTATTAATCCAACAATCCTTTATATGGCAACCACTTACTATCAAAACTAACAGATGACATTTCTAAGTAATGGACATGTTTGTCAATCTTATATACTTGTTTGAGATCGTTAACAAAAAAATCTAATCTTGGTTTAATTTTGTTCAGTCTACATTTGTACATGAAAAATGTTGTATGGAGTAAGATAAAATCAAAGCCGTTATCTGTCTTTACATTTTTGTCTTTACCAAAAAGAACCAGCGATGAGTTCAATTCTAATCTTTCACAGTGTGTACATTTGTCCTTAAGCATCGATACAAAATCTTTCCAAAATTGTTGCACATATGGACAATCCCACAAATAATGTAATATTGTATCTTTTTCTGATAAACAAAAATTACAGTTGTTTGTTTGGACAATACTCATACTCAATAAAATAGAGTTAGTAACTAAAATTCTGTGACAAATTTTCAATTGAAACCATTTGAGTTTTGTTTCTTTTATACGGTTTACCATGGGAAATATTTTATCCCATTCTATTTCTTTCCCTAGTACCTTTTCCCAGTTTTTACATGCATTTGGCTTTTCTATTTTGTCAATGAAGGCATCATAAATATATTTTGCACCTTTAGGACCATGTACTAATAAAGCTATCACCTTTGGTACCAATTGTGCTTTATCAGATTTAATTTCTATGTTCTTTGTTCTTATATATTTTCTAACAGTACTTATACATCCAAAATAATTCAAAGGCTGGGGATTAAAGTTATATTTTTGTTGAAACTCCTGTAAGGACATAAAGGATCCATTTTCTTTTATTATTGACTGTATAGTAAATATGTTCTGTGCAGTTCAGTCTGAAAAAAGAAATGTTTTACCCCCAGTCTTAAAATTTTCATTCAGAAACAATGGTTCAGTAAGGAACTCTTCTGCTGTGTTTGGATTGAATTTTGTAAGTAAGTTATAGTATGCTTTGAAAATATCTTTCCAGAAAGGGTTTAAATTTTTTTTCTATTAAAAGTTTTGCCCCAAACAATTCGTAGTTATCAATCTCTGGAGTTTGACTCCTTAATATTGATTTCCATTTAGCAGAAGGGTTGTTTGATATTTTTTTCATCCATGTTAACTTAAGTGCTTGCATATATGATCTAATATCTGGTATATTAATTCCGCCTTCTTTAATATGGCGCATGGCTATTGTTCTTTTGATTTTGTCTCTTTTTTCATCCCATACAAACTCAAAACATTTTTTTTGTAGGTCATTAATAAGGTCATCTGGTGGGTTTGGAAGCATGATCCATAAGTAAATTAACTTTGACAGAATAAGTGTTTTAAGTATTACAACTCTTCCAATTGGAGAGTTGGATCTTCTCGCCCAGGTGTTAAAAAGAGTTCTTGTTTCATAAAACTTTTCTCGAGTGTTCAATTGTTCTACATTCTGTAAGTTGTATGTAAGCCAAAGGCCGAGAATTTTAAACTTTGGGGGGTTCCAGCACATATTTAAATGTGGTAGCCACTTTATTTCTGAGTTACCTTCACTTCCTAGCCAGACATTGTTCGTTTTATCGTGAAATCCCGAAATATTTCCAAATAACTCTAATTGATTAAACAGTTCCTCGAATGATTCTCTATCGCCTTCAAGTAAAAATGTAGTATCATCAGCAAATTGGCTTATCTTAAACTCTGTGTTGTTGATTTTTATTGCTTTAATCTTTTCATCCTCACGAATTCTGCATGCTAAGATTTCCGCACACAAAATGAAAAGATACGGTGATATTGGATCGCCTTGTCTGCAACCACGTTCTATCTTTATACTTGATGAAACTTTACCATTGACAAGAACTGAGGATTTAATGTCATTATAAAAGGATGAGACCCATTGTATTATGTCGTTACCAAAACCGAAACTTGTTAATACTTTTTGCATGAATTCCCAATCAACCGAATCAAATGCTTTTTCAAAGTCAACTGACACAAGAAGCCCAGGCAAATTTTCACTACTTAAATAATGTATCATGTCATATAGGAGGCGAAGATTATCGCCAATATATCTACCTGGGACAAATCCTGTTTGATCCTCATGTATCAGCTTCGGAAGTATTCCTTTAATTCTGTTCGCTATGGTTGATGAGCCAATTTTATATACAACTTTAAGCAAAGAGATGGGTCTCCAATTCTTGAGGAATTCTCTAGGTCTATCTCCTTTTGGAATACAAATAATAATGTCTTCTCTCTGCGTTACAGACATTTTATTAGTAGCAAAGCCTTCGTTCAAGGATCTAACTACAAAGTATCCCATTTGCTTCCAGAAAAATTTGAAAAAATCTACTGTCATTCCGTCTGTACCAGGACTTTTTCCATTTTTCATATTTTTTATGGCAGCAGATGCTTCTTCCAAAGTTATTATTCCTTCCAGTGTTTGTGCTTCTTCTTCTTCTAGTTTGGGTAGTGTTGTCACTAAGTTATTAGTCTTCCAGTGTTTGTGCTTCTTCTTCTTCTTCTTCTAGTTTGGGTAGTGTTGTCACTAAGTTATTAGTCCTTCCAGTGTTTGTGCTTCTTCTTCTTCTAGTTTGGGTAGTGTTGTCACTAAGTTATTAGTCTTCCAGTGTTTGTGCTTCTTCTTCTTCTAGTTCGGGTAGTGTTGTCACTAAGTTATTAGTCCTTCCAGTGTTTGTGCTTCTTCTTCTTCTAGTTTGGGTAGTGTTGTCACTAAGTTATTAGTCCTTCCAGTGTTTGTGCTTCTTCTTCTTCTAGTTTGGGTAGTGTTGTCACTAAGTTATTAGTCCTTCCAGTGTTTGTGCTTCTTCTTCTTCTAGTTTGGGTAGTGTTGTCACTAAGTTATTAGTCCTTCCAGTGTTTGTGCTTCTTCTTCTTCTAGTTTGGGTAGTGTTGTCACTAATTTTATTAGTCTTCCAGTGTTTGTGCTTCTTCTTCTTCTTCTAGTTTGGGTAGTGTTGTCACTAAGTTATTAGTCTTCCAGTGTTTGTGCTTCTTCTTCTTCTAGTTTGGGTAGTGTTGTCACTAAGTTATTAGTCTTCCAGTGTTTGTGCTTCTTCTTCTTCTTCTAGTTTGGGTAGTGTTGTCACTAAGTTATTAGTCTTCCAGTGTTTGTGCTTCTTCTTCTTCTAGTTTGGGTAGTGTTGTCACTAAGTTATTAGTCTTCCAGTGTTTGTGCTTCTTCTTCTTCTTCTAGTTTGGGTAGTATTGTCACTAAGTTATTAGTCTTCCAGTGTTTGTGCTTCTTCTTCTTCTTCTAGTTTGGGTAGTATTGTCACTAAGTTATTAGTCCTTCCAGTGTTTGTGCTTCTTCTTCTTCTTCTAGTTTGGGTAGTGTTGTCACTAAGTTATTAGTCTTCCAGTGTTTGTGCTTCTTCTTCTTCTAGTTTGGGTAGTGTTGTCACTAAGTTATTAGTCTTCCAGTGTTTGTGCTTCTTCTTCTAGTTTGGGTAGTGTTGTCACTAAGTTATTAGTCCTTCCAGTGTTTGTGCTTCTTCTTCTTCTAGTTTGGGTAGTGTTGTCACTAAGTTATTAGTCCTTCCAGTGTTTGTGCTTCTTCTTCTTCTAGTTTGGGTAGTGTTGTCACTAAGTTATTAGTCCTTCTAGTGTTTGTGCTTCTTCTTCTTCTAGTTTGGGTAGTGTTGTCACTAAGTTATTAGTCCTTCTAGTTTTTGTGCTTCTTCTTCTCTAGTTTGGGTAGTGTTGTCACTAAGTTATTAGTCCTTCCAGTGTTTGTGCTTCTTCTTCTTCTAGTTTGGGTAGTGTTGTCACTAAGTTATTAGTCCTTCCAGTGTTTGTGCTTCTTCTTCTTCTAGTTTGGGTAGTGTTGTCACTAAGTTATTAGTCCTTCTAGTGTTTGTGCTTCTTCTTCTTCTAGTTTGGGTAGTGTTGTCACTAAGTTATTAGTCCTTCCAGTGTTTGTGCTTCTTCTTCTTCTAGTTTGGGTAGTGTTGTCACTAAGTTATTAGTCCTTCCAGTGTTTGTGCTTCTTCTTCTTCTAGTTTGGGTAGTGTTGTCACAAGTTATTAGTCCTTCCAGTGTTTGTGCTTCTTCTTCTTCTAGTTTGGGTAGTGTTGTCACAAAGTTATTAGTCCTTCCAGTGTTTGTGCTTCTTCTTCTTCTAGTTTGGGTAGTGTTGTCACAAAGTTATTAGTCCTTCCAGTGTTTGTGCTTCTTCTTCTTCTAGTTTGGGTAGTGTTGTCACTAAGTCTTCTATTTCCATATCAATTAATTTTCTTTTTTTATAAATTTTCTTTTTTTATAAAGTTGTTCGTAAAAATGCCGAGTTTCTTCAACCATTTTCTGTGTCTCATTAATTTCCTTTCCATCTTTATCAATTAGCTTAAACATTTGCTTGCTAACAAAATGTCTTTTTTCAAGATTGCAAAAATACTTTGTGACTTTTTCCCCCTGTGCTGCCCATCGAGCTTTTGATCTGATCATTATTCCCTCTATTTTATCTTTCCTTAGACCTTGTAAGTTGTTTTTCTTAATTACAATAGATTGCAAATCCTCCTCTGTTTTGTTATTTTTCGCTTCAAGTTCTTGGATTTCTTTTTTGAAGATTTTTTTCCTTTTCAATATTAGTTTTTTTCCTCTTTACTGAGTACCCAATAACTGTTTCGTATTTCCATTAATAAGACATCTAGAAAGAGCTGATCTGATATTGTGAATTGTAATTCTTCATGGGGAATATCATTTAATTTCTAGGGTTGTAAATTGGAACAGCATGTTGCTCTTTAACTTTCTTAATGGTTTCATGTATTTCTTTTACACAGTTTTGGTCCTTCAAAAGAGAGGAGTTAAATTTCCAGAAATTCTTGTTCTTTTGTTTTTTCTTAAATTCTAATTCTACTGATACAAACGAATGGTCACTTCGGTACCCAATTAAAATTTCGCTTTCTTTAATGAATGGTAGCAATGTTTCTGAAATCAAAAAGAAGTCTAGTCTACTCTGTTGTAGAGGTCTATTCCTTCTCCATGTGTAACGCAATATCTGTGGATTCATTTCTCTCCAAACATCTACAAGTTCTAAAGAACTCATTATCTCAATAACTTTTTCTTGTGCCTTTGGATTGTTTATATGTTTGTAATTTGCATAGTCAAGGTTAGGATTAAGAACCAGATTTCAATTTCCAGCCCATATTACATTATTCCAACTTTCTTCCTTGATAATTTCCTCGATTGATACATAAAAATCAGGACTATCCCTATTTGGGCCATACACATTTACAAGTGTTATGTCTTTTTCCATGGTCTTTAGATTCACAATTAGAAAATTACCGCTTTCATCAATAATAACTGTGTTTAGTTTAAATTCAAAGGTATTATTGAATAATATAGCCACTCCTCTAGATTGAGAGTTTAATGAAGCGAAATAGCACTCATATCCCCACTCTACTCGAATTTGTTTTTCTAATTTTTTATCAAAGTATCTTGTAAAAAGTAAACGTCATATTTCTTTTCCCTTAAATATTGAAAAACATCCCTTCTTTTTTGAAAGTCCCCCAGGCCTTAGCAATTACATGTGTCTTATTGACTGCTTTACAAAATACATCAGAATACATGCTCATTGCCTGTTTTCTATACAAAACAACACTTTTATGTACATACATAAAAACAAAACAGCACATTTTTTGTAACATAAACTAATTCAAAATTCTTCCAGCTGTGAATGGCGCCGAGAGAACCCCGAACCACTCATAGGATATTTTGATTAGAGCTGGAGCTTTCTGAGAACAATTTTCAAGGCTTATGCATATTTATGTCAACTATTAAAGAACGGTTTCTTTATTTGTATTGTAATTTTGAAGTAGACTGGATTTTGTTGTATTTGACAGCTTATTTTCACAATAGCATTTTCCATCGTTCATTTTACACCCTTTAGCATATGTTGGATTGTTTTTAGGTGTAGATCAAGATGTGCACTAGAGTGTGTCTGGCGGCGTGTGCTGTTTCGGGAGGTAGAGGGTAGGGGTAGCATTGTGCAAGGGCAAAAGGCAAATTTGCCACTTTGTTAGTATTACTGTTCATCTGTATAGTTTGTTAGTATTACTGTTCATCTGTATAGTTTGTTGTTATTACTGTTCATCTGTATAGTTTGTTAGTATTACTGTTCATCTGTATAGTTTGTTAGTATTACTGTTCATCTGTATAGTTTGTTAGTATTACTGTTCATCTGTATAGTTGTTATTACTGTTCATCTGTATAGTTTGTTAGTATTACTGTTCATCTGTATAGTTTGTTGTTATTACTGTTCATCTGTATAGTTTGTTGTTATTACTGTTCATCTGTATAGTTTGTTTGTATTACTGTTCATCTGTATAGTTTGTTAGTATTACTGTTCATCTGTATAGTTTGTTAGTATTACTGTTCATCTGTATAGTTTGTTAGTATTACTGTTCATCTGTATAGTTTGTTAGTATTACTGTTCATCTGTATAGTTTGTTAGTATTACTGTTCATCTGTATAGTTTGTTAGTATTACTGTTCATCTGTATAGTTTGTTAGTATTACTGTTCATCTGTATAGTTTGTTAGTATTACTGTTCATCTGTATAGTTTGTTAGTATTACTGTTCATCTGTATAGTTTGTTAGTATTACTGTTCATCTGTATAGTTTGAGTATACTGTTCATCTGTATATGTATTACTGTTCATCTGTATAGTTTTTGTATTACTGTTCATCTGTATAGTTTGTTAGTATTACTGTTCGTCTGTATAGTTTGTTAGTATTACTGTTCATCTGTATAGTTTGTTGTTATTACTGTTCAGTCTGTATAGTTTGTTGTTATTACTGTTCATCTGTATAGTTTGTTAGTATTACTGTTCATCTGTATAGTTTGTTAGTATTACTGTTCATCTGTATAGTTTGTTAGTATTACTGTTCATCTGTATAGTTTGTTAGTATTACTGTTCATATCTGTTCATCTGTATAGTTTGTTAGTATTACTGTTCATCTGTATAGTTTGTTAGTTATTACTGTTCATCTGTATAGTTTGTTGTTATTACTGTTCATCTGTATAGTTTGTTAGTATTACTGTTCATCTGTATGGTTTGTTAGTATTACTGTTCATCTGTATAGTTTGTTAGTATTACTGTTCATCTGATGTTTTTAATGTTCATCTGTATAGTTTGTTAGTATTACTGTTCATCTGTATAGTTTGTTGTTATTACTGTTCATCTGTATAGTTTGTTTGTTATTACTGTTCATCTGTAAAGTTTGTTGTTATTACTGTTCATCGAAGTTTGTTAGTAAGTTTGTTTGTTGTATTACTGTTGATCTGTATAGTTTGTTGTTATTACTGTTCATCTGTATAGTTTGTTGTTATTATTATCTGAATTGTTAATATGTCATCTGTAAAGTTTGTTGTTATTACTGTTCATCTGTATAGTTTGTTGTTATTACTGTTCATCTTATAGTTTGTTAGTATACTGTCATCTGTATAGTTTGTAATACTGTTCATCTGTATAGTTTGTTGTTATTACTGTTCATCTGTATAGTTTGTTGTTATTACTGTTCATCTGTATAGTTTGTTATTACTGTTCATCTTTAGTTGTTAGTATTACTGTTCATCTGTATAGTTTGTTAGTATTACTGTTCATCTGTATAGTTTGTTAGTATTACTGTTCATCTGTATAGTTTGTTAGTATTACTGTTCATCTGAAATGTTTGTTAATATTACTGTTCATCTGTATAGTTTGTTAGTATTACTGTTCATCTGTATAGTTTGTTGTTATTACTGTTCATCTGTATTGTTTGTTAGTATTACTGTTCATCTGTATAGTTTGTTGTTATTACTGTTCATCTGTATAGTTTGTTAGTATTACTGTTCATCTGTAAAGTTTGTTAGTATTACTGTTCATCTGTATAGTTTGTTGTTATTACTGTTCATCTGTAAAGTTTGTTAGTATTACTGTTCATCTGTATAGTTTGTTGTTATTACTGTTCATCTGTATAGTTTGTTAGTATTACTGTTCATCTGTAAAGTTTGTTTGTATTACTGTTCATCTGTATAGTTTGTTAGTATTACTGTTCATCTGTATAGTTTGTTGTTATTACTGTTCATCTGTATAGTTTGTTAGTATTACTGTTCATCTGTAAAGTTTGTTAGTATTTCTGTTCATCTGTCTGCCTGTCTCCTTGATAGTGACTTAGTTTGCTTTTAGTTGATATTTGCTCAGCTGTTGTTTGAAAAAGCTCTTGTCAGCAGGGACAGTTTGTAGTTGATATTCGCTCAACTGTTGTTTGAAAAAGCTTTTGTGAGCAGGGACAGTTTGTAGTTGATATTTGCTCAACTGTTGTTTGAAAAAGCTCTTGTCAGCAGGGACAGTTTGTTTGTAGTTGATATTTGCTCAACTGTTTATGAAAAACCTCTTGTGAGCAGGGACACAAGTAAGCAAAGAAAGGAAAAGAACACCCAGAAATGCTCAAAAAGAAAGCACCTGTGCATTGTTAGTTATGATTGCCTCTTTTCCATATTGGTTTGATGATTAAGGACAGGGGTGCTGTTTGAGTAATTTGGTTTCTCATTGTATTTCAGGCTTTCATATTCTGAGCATTCTGACAATTGCAGATTAAACTTTTTATTCTAAAGGATGAAACTGGTGTAAGTTTTCTTTAAATTTTCTGTAGAACTCCACTATTAGAAGGGAATACATGTGTCAGAATGAAGACCTGCTTTATATGTCATGTTTTATTTACAGTCTGATGGCCTCTGGATCAGCAGGCCGTAGGGCTAACAGATTTGATTATCTGCTTTTAAGATATAATCATCACTGGATGTAGGATTAGAGAGATGTGAGAATCACACAAACCGAACCATTCTCAGTTTCCATGAAATGGAATTACAATTTTTACCCAAAATTCTACCTGTTTCTTTCAAATCATTACTGATTAAAAAAACAAAAACCTACCATTTGCATTCTTCAGACTTCTAAAGCCCACACAAAAATTTTCTTTCCATGGTTGCAGCCAGACTGATTCATACAAACTGCACACCTGTCCATGTATGCTCTTCTCAGCTGACTGTTTGAGATAAATGCAGCACGGCCTTATTCTTTGTGTATGTCTTTAATTTGACAATATTCGGCAGCCTTCATTCTCTGTGGATATCTTTAGTTTGATAAATACAGTACAGCCTTCATTCTCTGTGGATATCTTTAGTTTGATAAATACAGTACAGCCTTCATTCTCTGTGGATATCTTTAGTTTGATAAATACATTACAGTCTTCATTCTCTGTGGATATCTTTAGTTTGATAAATCATTACAGTTATCCAGCTTCTACAGCTTCATCTCTGTGGATTCTTTAGTTTGATAAATACATTACAGTCTTCATTCTCTGTGGATGTCTTTAGTTTGATAAATACAGTACAGCTTCATTCTCTGTGGATGTCTTTAGTTTGATAAATACATACAGTCTTCATTCTCTGTGGATGTCTTTAGTTTGATAAATACATTACAGTCTTCATTCTCTGTGGATGTCTTTAGTTTGATAAATACAGTACAGCCTTCATTCTCTGTGGAATTCTTTAGTTTGATAAATACATACAGTCTTCATTCTCTGTGGATGTCTTTAGTTTGATAAATACATTACAGTCTTCATTCTCTGTGGATATCTTTAGTTTGATAAATACAGTACAGCCTTCATTCTCTGTGGAATCTTTAGTTTGATAAATACAGTACAGCCGTCATTCTCTGTGGATGTCTTTAGTTTGATAAATACATTACAGCCTTCATTCTCTGTGGATATCTTTAGTTTGATAACATACAGTACAGTCTTCATTCTCTGTGGATATCTTTAGTTTGATAAATACAGTACAGTCTTCATTCTCTGTGGATATCTTTAGTTTGATAAATACAGTACAAGCCTTCATTCTCTGTGGATATCTTTAGTTTGATAAATACATTACAGTCTTCATTCTCTGTTGATATCTTTAGTTTGATAAATACAGTACAGCCTTCATTCTCTGTGGATATCTTTAGTTTGATAAATACATTACAGTCTTCATTCTCTGTTGATATCTTTAGTTTGATAAATACAGTACAGCCTTCATTCTCTGTGGATATCTTTAGTTTGATAAATACAGTACAGTCTTCATTCTCTGTGGATATCT
Source organism: Monoplex corrugatus (assembly GCA_030674185.1). Lineage (NCBI taxonomy): Eukaryota > Metazoa > Mollusca > Gastropoda > Littorinimorpha > Ranellidae > Monoplex > Monoplex corrugatus. Next base: position 2,141,234 of record CM060309.1, on the reverse strand, counting down.
TTAGTTTGATAAATACATTACAGTCTTCATTCTCTGTGGATATCTTTAGTTTGATAAATACAGTACAGCCTTCATTCTCTGTGGATATCTTTAGTTTGATAAATACATTACAGCTTCATTCTCTGTGGATATCTTTAGTTTGATAAATACATTACAGTCTTCATTCTCTGTGGATATCTTTAGTTTGATAAATACATTACAGCCTTCATTCTCTGTGGATATCTTTAGTTTGATAAATACAGTACAGTCTTCATTCTCTGTGGATATCTTTAGTTTGATAAATACATTACAGTCTTCATTCTCTGTGGATATCTTTAGTTTGATAAATACATTACAGTCTTCATTCTCTGTGGATATCTTTAGTTTGATAAATACATTACAGTCTTCATTCTCTGTGGATATCTTTAGTTTGATAAATACATTACAGTCTTCATTCTCTGTGGATATATCTTTAGTTTTGATAAATACAGTACAGCCTTCATTCTCTGTGGATATCTTTAGTTTGATAAATACAGTACAGCCTTCATTCTCTGTGGATATCTTTAGTTTGATAAATACATTACAGTCTTCATTCTCTGTGGATATCTTTAGTTTGATAAATACATTACAGCCTTCATTCTCTGTGGATATCTTTAGTTTGATAAATACATTACAGTCTTCATTCTCTGTGGATATCTTTATTTTGATAAATACATTACAGTCTTCATTCTCTGTGGATATCTTTAGTTTGATAAATACATACAGTCCTTCATTCTCTGTGGATATCTTTAGTTTGATAAATACAGTACAGTCTTCATTCTCTGTGGATATCTTTAGTTTGATAAATACATTACAGTCTTCATTCTCTGTGGATATCTTTATTTGATAATACAGTACAAGCCTTCATTCTCTGTTGTGATACTTTATTTGATAAATACAGTACAGCCTTCATTCTCTGTGGATATCTTTATTATTGATAAATACATTACAGCCTTCATTCTCTGTGATATCTTTATTTGATACAATACATTACATTCTTCTTCTGTGGATATCTTTATTTGATAAATACATACAGCTTCATTCTCTTGTGATATCTTTAGTTTGATAAATACATACAAACCTTCATTCTTTGTCTATGTCTATAATTTGATAAATACAGCACAACCTTCATTCTTTGTCTGTGTCTTTAATTTGATAAATAGAGCACAACCTTCATTCTTTGTCTGTCTTTAATTTGATAAATACAGCACAGCCTTCATTCAGTCTGTGTCTATAATTTGATAAATACAGCACAACCTTCATTCTCAGTGTCTTTAATTTGATAAATACAGCACAACCTTTATTCTTTGTCTGTGTCTTTAATTTGATAAATACAGCACAGCCTTCATTCTTTGTCTTTGCCTATAATTTGATAAATACAGCACAGCCTTCATTCTTTGTCTATGTCTTTAATTTGATAAATACAGCACAACCTTCATTCTTTGTGTCTTTAATTTGATAAATTCAGAACAGCCTTCATTCTTTGAGTGTGTCTTTAATTTGATAAATACAGCACAGCCTTCATTCTTTGTCTATGTCTTTAATTTGATAAATACAGCACAACCTTCATTCTTTGTCTGTGTCTAATTGTAATCAGCACACCTTTAATCTTTCTGTTCTTATTTGATAAATACAGCACAAACTTCATTCTTTGTCTATGTCTATAATTTGATAAATACAGCACAGCCTTCATTCTTTGTGTCTTTAATTTGATAAATACAGCACAGCCTTCATTCTTTGTCTATGTCTATAATTTGATAAATACAGCACAGCCTTCACTCTCTGTCTGTGTCTTTAATTTGATAAATACAGCACAACCTTCATTCTTTGTCTATGTCTATAATTTGATAAATACAGCACAGTCTTCATTCTCTGTGTCTTTAATTTGATAAATACAGCACAGCCTTCATTCTTTGTCTATGTCTATAATTTGATAAATACAGCACAGCCTTCATTCTTTGTCTGTGTCTTTAATTTGATAAATACAGCACAGCCTTCATTCTTTGTCTGTGTCTTTAATTTGATAAATACAGCACAACCTTCATTCTTTGTCTGTGTCTTTAATTTGATAAATACAGCACAACCTTCATTCTTTGTCTATGTCTTTAATTTGATAAATACAGCACAACCTTCATTCTTTGTCTGTGTCTTTAATTTGATAAATACAGCACAGACTTCATTCTTTGTCTATGTCTTTAATTTGATAAATACATTACAGCCTTCATTCTTTGTCTGTGTCTTTAATTTGATAAATACAGCACAGCCTTCATTCTTTGTCTATGTCTTTAATTTGATAAATACAGCACAGCCTTCATTCTTTGTCTGTGTCTTTAATTTGATAAATACAGCACAGCCTTCATTCTTTGTCTGTGTCTTTAATTTGATAAATACAGCACAGCCTTCATTCTATGTGTCTTTAATTCGATAAATACAGGACAGCCTTCATTGTTTGCCTATGTGTTTAATTTGATAAATACAGCAAAATTTGATAGATACAGTTCAGCTTAATTCTTTCTGTCTTTAATTTGATAAATACAGCAGACTTCATTCTTGGTCTATGTCTTTAATTTGATAAATACATCAAAATTTGATAAATATAACACAACCTTCATTCTCTGTCAGTGTCATTAATTTGATAAATACAGCACGGCCTATGTTCTTTGTCTGTGTCATTAATTTGATAAATACAGCACAACCTTCATTCTTTGTCTGTGTCTTTAATTTGATAAATAAAGCACAACCTTCATTCTTTGTCTGTGTCTTTAATTTGATAAATACAGCACGGCCTACGTTCTTTGTCTATGTCTTTAATTTGATAAATACATAAAAAATTGATAAATAGAGTACAGCCTTCATTGTTTGTCATCATCATCAGGTGCCCTGCCGCATGGCGTTGGCGACCATGGACTTCCAACCATCTCTATCTCTCGTTGCCCCCAGCATCTCCCCCACCCTCTTCCTCCCCAGCCACTCTGCAAGTCCGTCCAGCATTCTCTCCCTGGGTCTACCTGGTGTTCTCTTTCCCTCCAGCTTTCCCGTTGTGACCAGGTGCTCCAAATCCCCCTTCCTCATAAAATGGCCTATAAATGTTGCTTGTCTTTTCCTAATCTTCCTTATGAGTGATCTATTTGTGTCTGCCTCCATCAAGACTGTCTCATTTGTTTTCTTTGCTGTCCATGGAACTCTCAACATTCTTCTGAGAAACCACATCTCGGCTGCCTCGATCCTGCTCTGGCTTTGCTTGCTGACTGTCCACGCCTCGCATCCGTACAACAGTATTGGTTCTATATAACATTCAAGGACTCTCTTTCTGATGTTAATTGATAGGCATTTGTTGGTAAGAATGCTTGTCATCTTCCTGAATGCTGTTTTGGCTTGGCCGATTCTGCCAGCTATTTCCGATGTGCATCTGCCGTCTGATGAAATGACTGTTCCCAGGTATTTGAACTTATTAACCTGTGTCAAGGTTGTGTTATTCGCTGTTATTTTGCATGAGGGGATTTCATGTTTTTTACTGATCACCATGACTTCAGTCTTCCTGCTGTTTAGTTCCAACCCCTTACCTTTGCTTTCTGTTTCTAGTATATTCACAAGGTTTTGTAGGTCCCTTTCATTTTCTGCAATTAGCACGGTGTCATCTGCGTACCGAATGTTATCATTTTCCCTCCAACCTTTAATCCAGGGTCTTCTTCTAGGTTTCTCATGATGTTTTCGCTATATAGTGAAAACAGATCTGGTGACAAAACACAACCCTGTCTGACTCCTCTTTTGATGTTTTGAAAAGAGCTTATATTGTTTTCTATTCTCATTGCAGCTGTTTGTTCCCAGTCCATATTCCTGATTATTCGTAGATCTTTTCCATCGACATTGAGTCTCTCCAGTTGGTTGATCAATTCATCATGTCATACCCGATCGAAAGCCTTGGTATAGTCAACAATGCATAACTACAAATCCTTATTCATCTCAATTGACCTCTCTATGATAGTTCTTAGGATGTATATGGCATTAATAGTTTCCTTTCCCCTCCACAAATCCACACTGTTCTTCTGCTATTTCTCTTTTGATTCTGTTCCTTGTCCTCATCATGATTATTCTTAACAGGATTTTTGTTACATGACTCATCAAACTGATTGTGCGATGGAGTTCACATTCTATAGCCCCTGTCTTCTTTGGAAGTGCAATGAAAATTGATTTTGACATATCTTTGGGGATTTTTCCAGTGTCATGAATTTCATTTAGGAGGACTGTTATTTTTTCTATGCCAAATTCCTCCAGGGCTTCAATCATCTCTGTAGTAATGTTGTCTGGTCTTGGGGCTTTTCCTGGTTTCATCTTTTTCAGTGCTGCTCTAACTTCATCTTTCATTATGGGTGGTCCTTCAAATTTCTTTTTTATAATGTGTTCTTCGTTTCTGTCATCCTCAAAAAGGTCTTTAATGTACTCTCCCCATCTGTCTAATATTTTGTCTTTTTCCATGATAAGCATGCCATCTTTCGATTTTAAGCAACCAGTTGATGTGCATGTATTTTTCCTGTGCACAATTTCTTCAATTCGTCTGTACATACCCTGAGGATCCATTTTGTGTCGTTCTTCTATCTCTTTGCATTTTGTGTTCAGCCAAGCTTCCTTAGCTTCATTGCACCTATACCTGATTTCTTTGTTTATCTTCCTGTATATCCTCGTTTCTCTTTGCCTTCCTCCTTTCCTCCATCAGGCCCAAAATTTCATTAGTCATCCAACTCTTTTTTGCTTTTCTATTTGCCTTAGGGATTTCTTCACAAGCTTCATTTATAGAACTTCTCAACTTTGTCCATTGTTCCTCACTGTCACTGTCTTCCAGAGCACTGAATTTGTTTTGAACATGTGCATTAAATTTTTGACGTATCATTTCATCTGACTTTAAGAGTCCAAGGTTTAGTTTGATGTTGCTTTTGGTCTGTTTCCTTTTCCTCAGTTTCAGCCTAAACATTCCCATTACCGGATTGTGGTCACTGTTGCAGTCTGCGCCTGGTAGTGTTTTTGCTGACAGTAAAGAATTTCTAAATCTTTTGTTGATCAGGATGTAGTCATTGTTTGTGGATGTCTTTAATTTGATACAGTACAACCTTCATTCTCTATGTCTTTAATTTGATAAATACAGTACAGCCTTCATTCTCTATGTCTTTAATTTGATAAATACAGCGCAGCCTTAATTCTCTATGGCTTTAATTTGATAAATACAGCGCAGCCTTCATTCTCTATGGCTTTAATTTGATAAATACAATACAGCCTTCATTCTCTGTGTCTTTAATGTGATAAATACAGTACAGCCTTCATTCTTTGTCAGTGTCTTTAATTGATATATGCAGCACAACCTTCATTCTTTGTGTCTTTAATTTGATAAATACAGCACAGCCTTCATTTTTTGTCTGTGTCTTTAATTTGATAAATAAAGCACAGCCTTCATTCTTTGTCTTTAATTTGATATAGTACAGTCTTCATTCTTTGTCTCTGTCTTTAACTTGATAAATATGGCACAGCTTTCATTCTTTGTCAGTGTCTTTAATTGATAAATGCAGCACAACCTTCATTCTTTGTGTCTTTAATTTGATAAATGCAGCACAGCCTTCATTCTTTGTCTATGTCTTTAACTTTATGAATACAGCACAGCTTTCATTCTTTGTGTATATCTTTAATTTGCAGATAGCAAAATCGTGGACCACAAGGGGAATAAAGACATTTGAAAAGCTAACATCCCAACGACTCATGAAGGTGGCATTTGTGTCTTACGATAGTAGTGCCATGTCACATAGAGTGACCTTATATCAGACGTAAGTTGTATATGTGTTTCTTTTGTTTCTGTTTTGTTTCTTTCTCTCATTTTTGTTTTTTTTCCTTCTCCTTTTCTTTTCTTCTTTTCCTCCTTTCTCAGTATGCATTATAAATGAAAGAATGTAAATTATTTGATTTTTCTGATACTGACCAGAAAAACATGGACCAGAAAATAGCTCGGTGTAATGTTTTATGATGGCAACAATGACCAAAATAAGGCACCGTGTGATTTATGTTTATGATGTCTCTAGTGCTACCTTGTTTTTGTTCATATTTCCACTGCTTTAGCATATTAATTATTTATATAATTCTGCCAAATTATTTTGATTCATGTTCAAATTGTTTTGAAAATGAAATTCATGATTTTGTTTACATTGTTTATGATGTTTGCAAACAGTGAAACTGAATCATTTGCATTGAAATGAGTAATTCTGCCAGCAGGAAGGGGTTGAACTGTTTGCTAGGGGGTGGGTAGTATGAGGCCCTAGCATCATGATTTCAGTCTTCCTGATTGTTCATTTTCCTTTCTTTTCACTAATTTTCTTCTTGATTGTTTATTTTCCAGTGATGCATTGCTAAGTACAATATTATGCAGATACATTGTTGCAGCCCCGCAAGCGACATATGGGTGTCTTCCTTGCAATATTTCAAGCAAACAGAAAGGCAAAAGGAAGCAGATGAAATAGACCTTTTACTGTCTGGTCCAAAACACAAAAATGAAACAGAAACCTTTGAGGAAGACGCACTTAAATTGCTGCGGGTTGGGGACAATACTCTCACATTGTTCTGTCAGTATTTAACAGATTGGTTGGGGTGGGTGGGGGGTGGGTGAGCTTTTGTTTTGCACAGGAATGAAACTCAGGAACTCTTGCTTCCCAAACAGGTATTTTTACCAGTTGGCCATCGTTCCACAAGTTCACTAATGAAGAAGTGTGAAATAACTGATGTTTGAGCACCACCTGTAGACAGCAGAAAGGTTCATCAGCTGGGCATGCTTTTTCTCAGATGATATCTGAATTGACTGGATTAAAGCTTAATTTTTTGGGCATAACAATAGAGAGTTATTCACTGTATCTTGACTGATGGACACACTTGTACATCTATTTATGCTCACATGTGTTCTTGTGTGCTCAGCATATGTCAACACTTGCATGCAGACACATATATACACATATCGATACCTTAGAGCGACAATGGTCTATCTCAAAAATATTTCATTTTTCAATTTTTTGATATGTGGAGACATTACTATAAAATTGATGATAATGAAGTGCCAAAGAAGCTGTTCATCAAATTTCAAAGTTAGACTATAAAAACCCTTGTTGCACAAAATGAGTTTACAGGCTCTTCATGGGGAAGAATGGATCACTGTGAAATATTGCCTTCTTCTCCCCATATATAGTTCTCTTTCATTGCATTTTCCCAGCCCATAAGGTCCTATTCCACACTCTCTGTCCTATTCCACACTCTCTGTCCTCACCTTCGCCCACTTTGGCATTCATGTCTCCCATTATTATGCAAATTTCTCTTTTCAGTATTTTATCCCTGGCAGTTTGTAGGTCACTATAGAATTGTTCTATCTCTTCATCTGAGCTGGTGGATGTGGGGGCATATGCCTGGATGATGTTTTAATTAACAGTTAACAGTCGGTCATTGATTGTGTTATAACTTTTCAGTGCTGCAGCATGTTGTTTATCCAGTATGATAGCAATCCGGTACATGCCTTTTTTTTCCCACTGTAGATGATAGTATGCTCGCCATTGGTGAACTTTCCCTCACCGCTCCATCTGGTCTTACATAATCCTGCACTGCTGCATTTTCCCAGCCATTCTGACATCCTTTAGTTGCGAGCCAGCATCGCCTGCGAGTGCTATTTTTAGCCAGGCAGGATCAACCAAAGTCTTTTCTCTGTAGTGTGTCTTTGTGCTTAAGCAGTGGGACGGGTGAAAAGGGTGTGGGGAGTCGAAGGGAAGGGGAAAGATAAGCGCTATTAATAGCCGGCAGGGCAGAGCCAACTAAAGTACCTCGGATTTGTGTGCTGTGCCCGTGATGTTCATACCTGGCCTGCTCTTTCAAGCTCCGGCAACAGGAGATGAAGCTTTCCCAGTTCTAGTAATGTTTGCACATTCCACGTTCAGTGTTGATGAGCCCTTTCTTTTTCTTTTTGTTGACTTTTATCATAGAGTCTACAAGTATTCTTCGACAACTGCTGTCAGATACAGACGTATCGTCCTCATAGAGTCTCTACAAGTATTCTTCGACAGCTGCTGTCAGACACAGATGTATCGTCCTCATAGTCTCTACAAGTATTCTTCGACAGCTGCTGTCAGACATAGACGTATCGTCCTGATAGAGTCTCTACAAGTATTCTTCGACAGCTGCTGTCACATACAGACGTATCGTCCTCACAGAGTCTCTACAAGTATTCTTCGACAGCTGCTGTCAGATACAGACGTATCGTCCTCATAGAGTCTCTACAAGTATACTTCGACAGCTGCTGTCAGACACGGACGTATCGTCCTCATAGAGTCTCTACAAGTATTCTTCGACAGCTGCTGTCAGATACAGACGTATCGTCCTCATAGAGTCTCTACAATTATTCTTCGACAGCTGCTGTCAGACACAGACGTATCGTCCTCATAGAGTCTCTACAAGTATACTTCGACAGCTGCTGTCAGACACAGACGTATCGTCCTGATAGAGTCTCTACAAGTATACTTCGACAGCTGCTGTCAGACACAGACGTATCGTCCTCATAGAGTCTCTACAAGTATACTTCGACAGCTGCTGTCAGATACAGACGTATCGTCCTCATAGAGTCTCTACAAGTATACTTCGACAGCTGCTGTCAGATACAGACGTATCGTCCTCATAGAGTCTCTACAAGTATACTTCGACAGCTGCTGTCAGACACAGACGTATCGTCCTGATAGAGTCTCTACAAGTATACTTCGACAGCTGCTGTCAGACACAGACGTATCGTCCTCATAGAGTCTCTACAAGTATACTTCGACAGCTGCTGTCAGACACAGACGTATCGTCCTGAGAGAGTCTCTACAAGTATACTTCGACAGCTGCTGTCAGACACAGACGTATCGTCCTCATAGAGTCTCTACAAGTATACTTCGACAGCTGCTGTCAGATACAGACGTATCGTCCTCATAGAGTCTCTACAAGTATACTTCGACAGCTGCTGTCAGATACAGACGTATCGTCCTCATTGCTGCCTTTCACATCCTTGGATCCTCTCTGCCCAGTAGCCAGTGAGTTCTGTTCTTCTCTGGGGGTCTCAGAAGACATAGAATTGTGACTTTCTCCTTTTTTTGGTGTCATTTTGTGCACTTTTTGGCAAAAATACTTGAGGTGGGTTGCCATTACCTTTCTCAAGCGCGGTGCACATACTGTGCAGGTGTCCTGGCCATTGTTTCCTTGGAAATCTTCTGCCCACGACCGTGAAGTAGAAGCTGATTGTTGTGCAGCACTCTGCCTTCGCCTCCTAATTCATCCATCCCCTGCTTCCAGGACTTCAGTGGTTAGAGTTATGGTACCCCTGCTTGCCTGACAGTATTCATTGTAAGGTTGTGGGACCACTTTATAGAAGTATAGGTACCACCCTGTAACTCGGCCTTCCCTGGAATACTGACGCTGTTTGGTCCGTGGCTGCTTATTGGGTATTCGCAGCTGGTCCCGCATCTGGGGGTCATTCCCCTATCCGACACCTGGGAATGCGTTGGGTCGGGGACAGTCACCCCATGATTAACCCAACTTTATCAATCTACAAACAAGTTATGTCATTGTGAAGCTGTTTTTACCACACTAAGATCAGCTGTTGTTCTGTATTTGTTCAGGCAACACTGGAATATTTCTCTGGAAAACTGTTTTTACCCCTGAAAGACTTGGCTCAGCTACTGTGCTTGTGCGCGCAACACTGGACTATGGCTGTGGTGTGTGTTTTTTGCCTGTGAACTTCACTGTTCACGGACTGATTGCATTTTGCCATATCATCTTATAGATCCCAAACAATATTTTTGTTTGAACTACAGTTTATATGTATGCAGTTTTGTACATCATGATATGGATAATGGGCTGTTGATTAAATGTAGGGTTGTTGCCTAAATTTGTGTCTGTATTCTTGGAGTGTCCTTTCATGCAAAATTGGAACATCTCATAGGAATCCTTTGTTGCTCACACCCTATGTCGTCTTCCTGAAACAAACATTAAGCAGCAACGGACTTTTGGTTTTAAAATGATTTAAAATTTTTTTCAGTTTAACTCATTGACGTTGAGCCGCTTCATGTGAAGCGGCCGTCTGTGACATAAATGACATGCCGCTTCCAGGGAAGCGGCGGATGTAATTAATTTTCACTGTGTGAAGCAGCCTTGCTATTCAAGGGAAATCAACCAGTCATCAAGTTGAAACCTTCCACTACACAGTTCCTTCCCTTAGACTCTCTGCCAACACTTTTCCTTGTCTGAATTGGGTTTGGTTTTGCTGTACCCCAAGTGACTGACTGATAATTTTTTTTTATTTTGTGGCATAAGTGACTATGAAAAGGATCAAACTGACTGAAATTTTACTGTTCAAAGCTTCTCCTGCCATCATTTGACCCAAAAAGACTAAAGTTAGGAAAATATTTGACGATGAACTGATGTTGCATGTGTGTAAATTTGACTTCAGAACTTTTTTATTTTTTGCATTTACATAGCATTTTGACCTGACATTTTGGAAAGTTTACCTGAAATACTTGCACAAGTTGGTTTCATTTCTAAAAAGTAGACATAATGAGCTTTCTAAAAATGTATAACTTTGTTTTTATTGCAAATAGAAGGGGCTCAGAATTTTTGTAAAACTGCTAAAAATAGTGCGTCTCAGGAAATTGCTGGGGTCCATTTAGCCGCGTTGTCAATGAGTTATAAGTGGCAATTATTTTGAGGTACACACCTGGAAACAAAATTTTCTACATTCTCACCAATATGTGAATATTTTGCTTGAGAATCTGATTTTTTGTGAGCTTCCAAACTTTTCAAGCGAATGTATCTGAATATTCAAAATGGCAGCCATTGAGATATAACTTTTTTGCTCTAAGGTATTGATATATACATACATGTACATATGCATGCACATACAGACATATACAAGAATCCAAATATACAAAATGATACACTCACTGACAATTGAGATAAAAGCTGTAATATAATATCATAATATCACATGACATGTGTCACAAGATTTGAAAAAATGGAAATTAAACCAAAACAAATCAAAAGTTAGTCAGTTCATGTGAAACAAATAAACATTTGCAATTGATTCATGTAAACCATATCCATGAAAGTGAAATCATATCAAACTTATGTTCTTGCATGCAGAAACTTTTATTATGGATTTCTCCATTGATCTTTATTGACAGAATTCAGATGGGTACCTCACATCAATTTAGATTACCAGATTAACACTGATTTGTTGTTGTTGTTTTGTTTAAGTCGTATTCATATTTTGTAAGTTTCTGTGGATAAAAAGATTGATAGTCTCAAAGCATTTGTCCAATTACAGTGATGCTGCTGCACGATCTGTTACGCACTATATGCTGGATGCAGAAACTGGTCTGGTAAGATCTTTTTATTTTTAATTACTTTTTGAAGAGAATTGTGTTCTCCTGTAATGAATGTAGTGTGGATGCTCATTATTTCATGAAAGAAGTGTATTATAGCAAATAGAACTGCAAAGAAAGTTGTGTGCATACTTGACAGAAGTTGTATATAATTATATTAAATGGAACAGTCAGGCAAGGCATTTATTAAAGAAATAGTCATACTGTGTGTATAAATCATTTGAAAGTTATATTTTTGTTGGCTTGTGTTCAGTTTGTATATCTTAAAGTCCTAGAAAGTTAGACAAATTAACAGTGAATATGTAAGAGTTTGTGAAGGTCTAGTTATTGGCATCAGAATGGTCTGTAGTTTTGCAATAACTTGAAAGCTGAAATGCCCAATGGAAAGCATATTTGCAAATCGAAGGAGAGGTCTTTACAAATTGCTAGAGTGCTGGCATTTTGACGTGTAAGAAAATGTTTCACAGCAACACAAGATCAGTAAAGCTTCTATAGTACAGTTTGTTTGTTTCACAGCAACACAAGATCAGTAAAGCTTCTATAGTACAGTTTGTTTGTTTCACAGCAACACAAGATCTGTAAAGCATCTATAGTACAGTTTGTTTGTTTCACAGCAACACAAGATCAGTAAAGCTTCTATAGTACAGTTTGTTTGTTTCACAGCAACACAAGATCAGTAAAGCTTCTATAGTACAGTTTGTTTGTTTCACAGCAACACAAGATCAGTAAAGCATCTTTAGTACAGTTTGTTTGTTTCACAGCAACACAAGATCAGTAAAGCTTCTATAGTACAGTTTATTTGGAGGGGAGGGCCACATACTTCATGATGAATGACTGTAGTGTGAACTCTATAGGTGTGGAATCTGTCTCCCACTATGTTACTGATGGTGTAGTTGCCAATCTTCTGGATAATAATTCCATTTGTGTCTAGCACGATCAGTCCATGTCAAAGCATGCCCGCACGATCGGTCCGTGTCAGAGCATGCCCGCACGATCGGATCCCGTGTCAGAGCATGCCCGCACGATCGGTCCATGCCAAAGCATGCCCGCACGATCGGTCCGTGTCAAAGCATGCCCGCACGATCAGTCCGTGTCAGAGCATGCCCGCACGATCAGTCCATGTCAGAGCATGCCCGCACGATCAGTCCATGTCAGAGCATGCCCGCACGGTCAGTCCGTGTCAAAGCATGCCCGCACGATCAGTCCGTGTCAAAGCATGCCCGCACGATCGGTCCGTGTCAAAGCATGCCCGCACGATCGGTCCATGTCAAAGCATGCCCGCATGATCGGTCCATGTCAGACCATGCCCGCACGATCAGTCCATGTCAAAGCATGCCCGCACGATCAGTCCGTGTCAAAGCATGCCCGCACGATCAGTCCATGTCAGAGCATGCCCGCACGATCAGTCCGTGTCAAAGCATGCCCGCACGATCAGTCCATGTCAGAGCATGCCCGCACGATCGGTCTGTGTCAGAGCATGCCCGCACGATCGGTCCATGTCAAAGCATGCCCGCACAATCAGTCCGTGTCAAAGCATGCCCGCACGATCGGTCCATGTCAAAGCATGCCCGCACAATCAGTCCGTGTCAAAGCATGCCCACACGATCAGTTCGTGTCAAAGCATGCCCGCACGATCAGTCCGTGTCAAAGCATGCCCGCACGATCAGTCCGTGTCAAAGCATGCCCGTTGAACTTTACATAGAAAAAGGAAGGGGGAGGTTGCCCTGTTTATACATTGACACAATATAAACATAGATACACTCATCAGAGTAGTATAAACACACTTCATCAAAAATGACAACAGGTAATTACATGACATCAGAAATAGGTAGTAGTCATCATCATCATGTGCCCTGCCGCATGTAGTTGCTGATGATGGCGCCCCACACGAATCTATCCCCTGCCGCATGTAGTTGCTGATGATGGCGCCCCACACGAATCTATCCCCTGCCGCTGTAGTTGGTGATGATGGCCCCCCACACGAATCTATCCCCTGCCGCATGTAGTTGGTGATGATGGCCCCCCACACGAATCTATCCCCTGCCGCATGTAGTTGCTGATGATGGCTCCCCCACACGAATCTATCCCCTGCTGCTGTAGTTGCTGATGATGGCTCCCCCACACGAATCTATCCCCTGCTGCTGTAGTTGCTGATGATGGCCCCCCACACGAATCTATCCCCTGCCGCTGTAGTTGCTGATGATGGCCCCCCACACGAATCTATCCCCTGCCGCTGTAGTTGCTGATGATGGCCCCCCACACGAATCTATCCCCTGCCGCTGTAGTTGCTGATGATGGCCCCCCACACGAATCTATCCCCTGCCGCATGTAGTTGCTGATGATGGCCCCCCACACGAATCTATCCCCTGCCGCATGTAGTTGCTGATGATGGCCCCCCACACGAATCTATCCCCTGCCGCTGTAGTTGCTGATGATGGCCCCCCACACGAATCTATCCCCTGCTGCTGTAGTTGGTGATGATGGCCCCCCACACGAATCTATCCCCTGCCGCTGTAGTTTGCTGATGATGGCCCCCCACACGAATCTATCCCCTGCTGCTGTAGTTGGTGATGATGGCCCTCCACACGAATCTATCCCCTGCTGCTGTAGTTGGTGATGATGGCCCCCCACACGAATCTATCCCCTGCCGCTGTAGTTGGTGATGAATGGCCCCCCACACGAATCTATCCCCTGCCGCTGTAGTTGCTGATGATGGCCCCCCACACGAATCTATCCCCTGCTGCTGTAGTTGGTGATGATGGCCCCCCACACGAATCTATCCCCTGCCGCTGTAGTTGCTGATGATGGCCCCCCACACGAATCTATCCCCTGCTGCTGTAGTTGGTGATGATGGCCGTCCACACGAATCTATCCCCTGCTGCTGTAGTTGCTGATGATGGCCCCCCCACACGAATCTATCCCCTGCCGCTGTAGTTGGTGATGATGGCCCCCACACGAATCTATCCCCTGCCGCTGTAGTTGGTGATGATATACCCCCCACACGAATCTATCCCCTGCCGCTGTAGTTGGTGATGATGGCCCCCCACACGAATCTATCCCCTGCCGCTGTAAATACTTCTCCCACAGTCTCTGTTGTTTGCCACCCTGCAAGTCCTGGTTCTACCTGGTGTTCTCTTTCTCTCCAGCTTTCCTGTTGTGACCAGGTGTTCAGATTCCCCTTTCCTCATAATATGTTTATAAATGTTGTTCGTCTTTTCCTAAATGTTGTTTGTCTTTTCCTAATCTTCTTCATTAATGATCTTCTTGTGTCTGCCTCCTTCATGATTGTGTCATTTGTTTTCTTTGCTGTCCATGGAACTCTCAACATTCTTCTTACAAACCACATCTCAGCTGCGTCAGTTTTGTTGTGGCTTTGCTTGTTGACAATCCACACCTCACAACCGTACAACAATTTCTGTTGTATATAACATTCAAGAACTCTCTTCCTGATGTTAATTGATAAGGCATTTGTTGGTAAGAACACTTTTCATCTTCTTGAATGCTGTTATCGCTTGTCTGATTTTGCCGGCTATTTCTGATGTACATCTACCATCTGGTGAGATGACCATTCCCAGATATTTAAACTTATCAGCCCGTCTCAGAGTTGTGCCATTTGTTGTTATTTTGCACGAGAGGATTTCATGTTTTTTACTGATTACCATGACTTAAGTCATCTTGTTATTATTTAGCTCCCGCCCTTTATTTTTGCTTTATCTTTCTGTTATTATTCACAAGGTTTTGTAGGTCTTTTTCGTTTTCTGCAATTAGCATGGTGTCATCTGTGTAACAAATGTTTATCATTCTTCCTCCAACCTTTATTTCAGGGCATTCTTCTAGGTTTCTCATGATGGTTTTGCTGTCAAGTTGAAACAAATCTGGTGACAGAGCACAGCCCTGCCTGACTCCTCTTTTGATATTTTGGAAAGAGCTTATATCGTTTTCTATTCTCATTGCTGCCATTTGTTCCCAATATACATTTTGATTATTCACAGATCTTTTCCATCAGTATTGAGTCTTTCTATTTGGTTGATTAACTCTTTGTGTCTTACCTGATCAAGAGCATCGGTATAATCAACAAAGCATAAAAATAAAGCCTTAACTCACTCGGGGTGGAGAGTTTTCCCCCTTGTTTTCCCCCACAGATGGCCCATTTTGAAGGGTTAGGAAAAAAATCACAAAAAATACAAAACATAAGGAACGAAATGAAACTTTCAGATCTGAATATTTACATGCTGGGTAGTTCATGCCAAAATATTGAAGTTCTTCCTTGAATATTTCTTCTTCATGTGTCATGTTGAAAATACCCCAAATTTTGTGGTCAGGATCACCGTACAGTCACACACTTTGATCAGCTCCATGAACACACAGTCAAAGGTGACAAGGTCTTTGTATGCACAAAACAACATGAATAAAGTAGAGTTTGCTCAGGGTAAAAAAAAAGATTATTAGATTATTATAGTGATATATGAATAAATGTTACAAATTGTTACACAGGGAATTATGGGGGCGTGGTACTCAAATGAGACATGCAGGCCACAAGAGCCAGAGAACGGAAGCAAAGTGGGAGAAAAACTAAAATCTTCGTGCCAGTCATGCATAGGAAAGTGAATAAAACCTCCATCAGACATGCGATTCACTGTGCTTGGCCCGCTGTCCGCTCGCTTCTCGTGACGTGTACGCCCACCTCCCTCTCCCACTTTACTGTCATCTGAAACTGTGTCACTGTCAGTAACTCCTTGCTGGCAGCTTCCATCGCTTGATACACTTTCACCATTATCTTCATTATACTCCTCGATGTCCAATCCTTCAGTCTGAAGCACTTCAATCACTTCAGCAGCAGTAAAACGCCGCCGTCGCGATCTACTTTGTTCAAAAACTCGTACTCGCCTGCAACGCCATTTTCGACATGAATGCAGATTAGCCAGTCGTCGTGTAGGGTGCCGAAGTCAATCGTTTCCCGACGAGTGTATGGCACTACGTTTGCAGTGACCAGTGTGGCTATGGTAGGCGTGCAAGGTCTAAAGGGGAGCGACGGAAAAAGTTTTAATTATCGAAACTGCTATCGCGTTCCGTTGTACGGAACCGTGCCTTTCATCACAACTGCTATAGCGTTCCGTTGTACCAAGTGAGTTAATTCAACTCTGTTGACCTCTCTATGATAGTTCTTAGGATGTATATGGCATTAATAATTCCTTTACTTTCGACAAATCCACACTGTTCTTCTGCTATTTCTCTTTTGAGTCTATTCCTTGTCCTCATCTTGATTATTCTTAATAGGATTTTTGTTACATGACTCATCAAGCAGATTGTATGATGGAGTTTACATTTGGAAGTGCAATGAAAATTGATTTTGACATATCTTTGGAGATTTTTCTGGTATCATAGATTTGATTTAGGGGGACTGTTATTTTTTCAGTACCGAAATCTTCTAGGGCTTCAATCATTTCTGTTGTAATATTGTCTGATCCTGGGGCTTTTCCTGGTTTCATCTTTTTCAGTGCTGCTCTAACTTCATCTTTCGTGATGGTTGATCCTTCAGCGTTCTTTCTTATAATGTGTTCTTCGTTTCTGTCATCGCTGAAAAGGTCTTTAATGTACATGTACTCTCCCCATCTATCTAATATTTTGTCTTTTTCCATGATAAGCGTACGATCTTTCGAATTTAAGCATCCAGTTGATGTGTGTACCTTTTTCCTGCAGACAATTTCTTCAGTTTTTCTGTACATACTCTGAGGAACTGTTTTGTGTGGTCTTCTATTTCTGAGCACTTTGTTCCCAGCCAAGCTTCCTTAGCTTCATTGCACTTATTCCAGATTTCTTTATCCTCTTGTGTATTTCCTCTTTTCCCTTTGCCTACCTCTGTTCTTCCATCAAGCCTATAATTTCTTTTGTCATCCAGTTCTTTTTTACTTTTCTTTCTACGTCAGGGATTTCTTCACAAGCTTCATTTATCAAGTTTCTCAACTTTGTCCATTGTTCCTCACTGTCACCAACGTCCTCCAGTGCACTGAATTTGTTTTGAACATGTGTGTTAAATTTTTCATGGGTCGCTTCATCTGTCTTTGAGAGTCCAGGATTTTTTTTAAAACTTGTTTTTATTCATTTTCAGATATATAGATCTTACAAACATCTTGAAATGTACACAATGCATAATCAACAGATCTAACAAAATGTAGAAAGAACAAGCATTCATTGCAATACATATATATATCCGCACACATACATATGCCTATACATACACATGTACATATACACACACATATACATGTATACACACATCTACATCTACATTTATATATATATACATATATATGCACATACACACACACACACATAATATACATACACACATATGCACATATACATACATACACATATACATATGTATACACATACACACACATAGACACATACATATACATACACAAACATATACACACATATATACACACATATACACATACATACATATACATACATACACACACATACATGTATATCCATATGTCTAACTGAAGCATATGAAGAGACATAGATAAATTCGCATTTTAAGAAGAAAATTACGCGAATGTATACATGCATGTGTAACAATAGGGAAAAAAATCACACACACACACACACACACACACACACACACACACACACACACACACACACACACACACACAACACACACTCTCTCTCTCTCTCTCTCTCTTTTTCACACACACACACACATACACACACACAACACACACACACACACTCTCTCTCTCTCTCTCTCTCTCTCTTTCACACACACACACACACACACACACACACACACACACACACACACACACACACACACACACACACACACACACAATCAATCAAGTAAGCAAACAAAAACAAATAATTGGACGAACAGTATCGAAATCCAACAGCTTCATACCTCAAGGATAACTGCATGCTGGGTTTTCTTTCCTTCTAATGATGTCCATGGGAAAAAAATCTTTGAACAGAGGATGTTTGTTATTTATAGAAAGAGGCATGTCCTCTATATTCCATCACGATCTATTTTTGTTATAACATGATCTTTATTTATTAACTCATTAGCCATTCTGCTGAACATTGTTGAGATAATTGTTTATGTGTCAAACATCAGAGGTTTATAGTAAGACCACTTTGATACGAATGTTGTATAGCACATATTCACATATGCTATGTGTCTTTCTATCATGAACCTCCGTTTAAGCTGTTGTAAGAGCACATGAAAGATAGGTTGTACTTTCTCTATTTGACATTTATATAAGAAGAATTTTGCAAAAATAAGAAGAAAATCAAATGTATCATCTGTTTTCTTCAATCTCAAATGACGTGTATGTACACATTTTTCATTTAACGAAGATTCCAAAGAATACCAAAATTGACGAACCGCGTTACATCGCCAGAATAAATGCTGAATATCCTCAGGTTCTCTATTGCAAAAAGTACATTTATCGTTGTTACTGATTTTCATATTCATGTGTTTTGTTTGTTGCAATAATTCTGTGAACTATCCGGATTTGAAACCATTTTAGTTTGATATCACTTATTTTCTGGATCTTATTGAAAACAACTTTCCAGTTTATATCTGTTGGTAGTTTTGTGTTCCACTTACTACAACATTTTTGGTCTTGATCGTTGTTAGTATATCGTAGTATGGTTTCGTTCCTTTGTGGCTTGAATAAATGATCTGAAGGGACTTCTTCAAATTTAAAGCATAGTTATTATGAATATCAATGTCCATTTTTCTTATGTATTTTTTAATCGCTTGAATTACTCCAAAATAGGTGATAAAATTCGAAATTAGTCCATATGAAGTTCCGAATTCATCATATGTCAGAAAGTGACCATTGTTTTTCATAAGATGAGAAACACAGAAGATACCTTTTTTAATCCATTTTTGGTATAAGATTGTTTTATTTCCAATCTGTATATTGTCGTTACAAAATATAGGTTCAGTAGCAAACTCTTCAGAAGTTGCTGGGTGTATTTTTTCTGTTAATTCTTTATAGGCATTTAACACGTGTCGCCAAAACATGTTGACTTTGGTTTTAACTGGTAGACATGATCCATACATATTGAGGTTGTCCATCATGGGAAACATAACAGTTATAATGTTTTTCCATTTATGGTTTGTATTGTTTAATTTCTGTATCCAGATAATTTTTAGCGTGTTTATAAACTGCTTTATGTCAATCAAACCAAGCCCTCCTTTATGAACACGTTTTACTGCAGACTTTCTATCAATGCGGTCTGGTTTTCCTTTCCATATAAATTTGAAACACAACTTTTGTAAGTTTTTAATAAAGCTGTTAGGTGGATTAGGAAGAAGCATCCACAGATGTATGATTTTAGATAAAATCGAAGATTTTAGAACAGCTATTTGTCCCAGTGGGGTGATTAATCTTTTTATCCATATCCTAAATAACTTTAATATTTCTGAAAATTTATCATCATAATTAAGTTTTTCACAGTCTGTCAGGTCTGCGGTAAACCAAACACCCAAAATTTTAAATTTTGATGGATTCCATTCCATTTTTAGATGTGGTAGATATTTGGTTGTGGAATTTTTCTTATTTCCAAGCCATATAGCTTGTGTTTTACTGGTGTTTATCACTAAACCAGATTTCTGTCCAAACTTATTCAATGTGTTAATAGTTTCTTCAAAAGAAGTTGCATCACCTTGTGTTATGATTTGTGTATCATCTGCATATTGCGAAATCTTTTGTGTACAGTTGTTAATAGTTATACCTTTTATCTTATCATTTTCTCTTATCATGATTCCAAGAATTTCTACACACAATATAAATAAATAAGGTGAAATGGGGTCTCCTTGTCGACATCCTCTCTCAATTGGAATCCATGTGGAAGTATTTCCGTTTACAAGAACAGTTGATTTTATTTTACTATAAAAAGTGTGGATCCATTGACAGATGTCCGGACCAAACCCAAATATTTTCAAAACTTCCATCATGAAGTTCCAGTCTAAAGAGTCAAACGTCTTTTCAAAGTCAATACAAAGAAGTAAACCTTGAAGATTATTGTAGTTCAAATAATGAATAGTGTCATATATTAATCTAATATTGTCCCCTATAAATCTGTTTGACATAAAACCGGTCTGATCTTCGTTAATAAGAGAAGGGAGGACCGATTTGAGACGATTGGCTATGCATGAAGCACCAATTTTATATATGACGTTAAGCAATGATATTGGTCTCCAGTTTTTAATGTATTCCCTTGGTTTATCACCTTTAGGAATGCAAACTATCAGACCCTCTTTCTGAGTTACAGATAATTCACCTTTTTTAAAACCTTCATTCAACGATCTGACAACGAACGAACCTATTTTATTCCAAAACACTTTGAAAAATTCTGCAGTAAATCCATCAGAACCTGGGCTTTTATTATTTTTCATATCTTTTAGCGCTTGTCTTGCTTCATTTAGAATAATCTGTCCTTCTATTTCATTTGCTTCATCATCTGATAGTGTTGGAATATCATTTACCAGGTCTTTCATTTCAGATTCGCCTGATATTTTCTTACTGTATAGATCTTTATAAAAATGTTCAACTTCTTGAATTATTTCGTTCTGCCCAACTTTTTCTATTCCATTTGAAACAAGTTTTGTTATAGATTTACTGATAAAGTGTCTTTTCGAGGTTACAAAAGTATCAGTATGTAGATATTTTTTCACCCTCTGCAATCCATCGAGCTCGAGATCGTAGAAGAATGCCATCCATTTTCTTTTTTCTTATTGCAATCAGATTGGCTTTACATTCTTCCAAGTGTTTATTCTGTTGGTCAGATTTACTTGTTGTTTGCTCTAGATGCTGTATTTCTGCCTCTAGCTGATTCTCGTTTTCTGTGCTCTTACGTTTTTTCATTGACGCATATGCAATGGTTTTTGATCGTATTTTCATCAAAAGGACATCAAGGAATAACTGGTCTGATATTGTGAACTGAATATCTGTTTGAGGAATGTTTTCAATTTCTTTTTGATTGTATACCAGTACAGCATATTCCTCAGTTACATTTTTAATTTCAGTATTAATTTCTTCTATATATTCAACATCTTTTAATAGGGAACTATTAAATTTCCAAAATGTCTTTCGTTTTATTTCTTTTGCAAACGAAAGTTTCAAAGTGATCATTGAATGGTCTGAATGGTAACCATAAACAATTTCAGCTTCTTTTACATTTTGTATAACATTTTCAGAAATAAGAAAGAAATCCAGATGGCTTTGTTGAAATGGTGTTGGTCTGCGCCATGTATATCTTCTTATCTCTGGATTAATCTCTCTCCAAATATCAATTAAATCCAAGTTCATGGCAATTTCTTCAACTTTTTCTCTCGCTTTTGGGTTATTGACGTGTTTATAATTGTAACAATCCATGTTGATGTCAAGTACAAGGTTCCAGTCACCCCCTATGATTACATGCGGAGATCCTACTTCTTTGATGTGTTGTTCTAACTTCTCGTAAAATTCTGGTGTGTCTTTGGGCCATAAATATTGACAAATAGAAAATCTTTATTCATCGTTGTGAGGGAAACAGATATAAAATTACCTTCTGTATCTTTGTAGACTTTCTTTATTTTAAATTCAAAATTATTATTAAACATTACTGCTACTCCTCTGGATTGAGAACTGTAAGAAGCAAAGTAGCATGTATATCCCCATTCAGATTTAATGTATGGTTCTAGCTTTAAGTCAAAGTGTGTATCTTGTAAGAAATAAATAGAATGATTTTTTTTGTTTGAGATATTGAAACACATCTCTCCTCTTTTGAGGATTTCCAAGACCTTGACAATTCAGTGATGCAATGCTAAGGTTCTCCATTATAATTATAAATTGGCATATAAATATTCAAACCTTTTTGTCAATTATATATGTAACAAAACGAGAATACTATCTCAACACAATTATCAATATTACAACAATAATGAATACAAACATCTTCGTTGTAATGAAGTGTACACATGGTTTCATGGAAAAAGTCATTCATTGGCGTAGCTAAACACAACATAACAAGAAAAATCATGAAACAGCAAACAGCTAAACCAGCTTTACAAGTAAAAAGCATTTCAATCAAAGAAACATATACAGACATTACATAAAAAAAAAACCAAGCAAACAAAAAACGATAACCTTTTTTTTTTTTTTTCAGTGATCGTCACTGGTGAGCGAAATGTACAATGCTGAAACAAACGATTAGTTTATCTAATACGTGCATGATCCTGTGAGTGGACGCTCATCTTTGTGGGCACGTGTTCATCCACATGCACACACGATCAGAACAACAATGCCTACACGCACGCACACACACCCGTTCCCCACCCGCAACACTCCCCACGCATTCACTCCGCACATCGCCCCGCCACCCCCGGCCACCGGCAAAGGCGACCCCACACGAACTCCGATGCCGTGGGGGAGAGAGGCGTTACAGACCCCAGCTCCCCCAGGGGATGAGCACTATAGGGGTGGTACACATCTCTTCCTCCTCACTGCTTTACCTTCCTAAATTCTAAAGAAAGGAAACAATTTTATGAATTAGAGGCTTCAGGCACAAAGTTTTGCACAAGCGAATCTAATGCGAACTAGTGTAATCATCATATTGGGTGGTGTTTTACTACTGACCAAGCAGGCTTATATTAGGTCAGTTACATCATCTTTTTAAACACCTCATCGATATTGGTGTCTATATCATTGCGGGCTGTTTGTCCGTTTTTGAGCTTAGCTAAAATTTTGCCGTTGGCCGACCATGATGCCATTGTGGCAGTGTGATTTTTGACCTTCATCAACAATTTATAGTTGGCCTGTGTGAGGTCTTCCCTGATGGATACTCCAGATTGTTTAAGTTTTCTGCGTGATGTCAACACGGCAGATTTAAGTTGCCTGGAGTAAAAACGGACAATGATAGGTCGTGGTCTATCTCTTCCTGGTGGTGTGCAATTTCAATGTCAGTGTCTTTCACTGGAACACCAACTTTACTGGTAAACACATCAATACATTTTTTTACACAGTCATGAACTGTTTCCACTTCCCCGTTTCTTCCCGCTTCTTTCACCCCAAACACCCGTAAGTTCCACGATCTACCATGCTGTTCCTGGTCGTTCAGTGCTTTCTTCAAGTCATTGTTCTCTTTCACACATTGATTCAATTGACCCCGTAAATCATTATTGTTCCTTTGCAGTTTAACCACTTGTTCTTTAAGCATATCTTTCTCATTGGCAAGATCAAACACGGCACTTTCCATTTTAATCAATACGACTATTCACAGCTGACACTATTTTGTCCATATCTGCTCGAAGCTGTGAAATGTCTTGTTTTGTTGATAACAGTTCTATTCGTTTGCCAAACTCTTCAGTAATACACGCCACATCCATATCTAGTTGAGTAACCGGTTCCGTAGCTTGTCTCTTTTTCTTTCTCTCCTATCTTGTTCTGTCAACTAGTTCCGGGCTGTTATCAGTGTCACTAGTGGAAGAGGTAGAATACTGTTTTCTCTTAACTTTTTTGCTGGCACTGAAATATTTCGGAATACCACTCATACTGATGATCTAGGGTTATGTTCATTTTCCACACAATATGATAATGCATATGGTAATAATATTTTATATTGTACAGTCAAACACGTCACAGGGATTTATATTCACATGAATTGTTCGCCATAGTGTCAAACACAAAACACTGTAACTTTATAACCTGCGAACAACACAACACACATCCCGCTCGCACACAGACGAACGGAGCACGATTCACTGCATTCTGGGTACTGCACCTGTGATACACAAAATGTCAACACACTGAAGTGTAAGATATCTTCTGGTCTGTCAAATCTGCAATACTTCACCAAAAACTTATAAAAATACACCTTCAAAATCGTCTCCACAAGACCAGTACACCAGTACCACTATCAATCGCAACCATACAGTATTTTTTAAATAGTACTATCCAGAACCAAGAGAATCTAACAGTACGTGCTCGTACGTTTCGTGAGCGATCAAGAGTCCAGGATTTAGTTTGATGTTACTTTTGGTCCGTTTTCTTTTCTTTAGTTTTAGCCAAAATCTTCCCATTGCAGGATTGTGGTCACTGTTGCAGTCTATGCCTGGTAGTGTTTTTGCTATCAGTGAAGAATTTCTGAATCTTTTATTTATTAGGATGTAATCAGTTTGATTTTTAGTATTATCTCCTGGACTCATCCATGTCCATTTTCTTCTGATAGATTGCTCAACTCCTGGACTCATCCATGTCCATTTTCTTCTGATAGATTGCTCAAACCAGGTGTTTACTACTAGTACTATCAAGTCGTTCATCTGTGCCCATTCCACAATTTTCTCATCCCATTCATTTTGTGTGCCAAGGCCATGAGGAACATATTTTGCCTACACAGAGATCATATGATGCCCCTTTGTACATAACATCACACGATGTTGCAAGCTTTGTAAAGGGAAAAAACCTGAGAAGGAATATTTTGCCTACACAGAGACAACATGGTGTCCCTTCGTACATAACATCACACGACGTTGCAAGCTTTGTAAAGGGAAAAAACCTGAGAAGGAATATTTTGCCTACACAGACATGTCACAAGATATCACAAACTTTGTCTCACCTGTCTCACCTGTCTCACCTGTCGGTGTCATCGGGTTTGGTGTTGGCCTCTGCACATCTGGATGCCACCATCTCCCTCCAGACTGCTCTGTCTTGACTTTTGTGGACAAATGTTTGAATGTTTAGGCCACTGATGTTGGTTATGTTCTCGATGTATGAGATTGGAGGTCTGCCTTTCTTCCTTTTTGCCACTGTTTTTCCTTGAAAGATGGTTCCATGAGGTCCTTGCCTTGTTGCATGACACATGGACAATGTATTTTAGTCTTCTCTTGTTGATGTCTGCTAGTAGTTTTCTGGTGGTATCAAGTTCTTTCAGGACACTTTCATTAGTTCTTCTGTCTGTCCGTTTGACATGTAGTAGTCTCCTAAAAAACACATCTCCGCTGCCTCGATTCTTCTGCAATCAGTTTTTCTCAGAGTCCAGGCTTCGCAGCCATAAATCATGACTGGCCAGATCAAGCATTTTAGATGTTGTTGTTTTTCAGGCCATTGGGTATGCCTCTGTCTTTCCAGATGTTGTTGAGTTGGAATAGTTTTTGCTTTGCCATTCCAATTTTTATTTTGATGTCTTTGGAGCAGGTTCCATCATTAGTTTTTACAGAGGCAAGATACTGGAAATCCTTAATATTTTTGAAAGGAACTTTAATTGTGATGTCATGGTTGTTTTCAGTGTCTTTGCTTTTGATACATAGCACTTTTGTTTTCTTAGCATTGAAGTTTAGGCCAGTCTTTTTGCCTGCTGCATCTACCTTGTATAGAATTCTTTTTGTGCTGGTAATGTTGTTTGCTAACAGTGCAGTATCATCGGCACAGCACAGGTTTGTAAGATTTTTTCCTCCCATCTTTATGCTCATGCCTTCTATGTCAGAATCTCTCATGACTTATTCCATGTTGATGTTAAGAGATACAGTGAGAGGATACAACCTTGTCTGACTCCCCTGTGGATGTTGAAGAATTCACATTCTGATTGTTCCATCTAACTGTAGCCTTTTGGTCTTTTTATATTGATGCAATTAATGCAGTGATGTGTTTGGGAAAGCCCATTTTGACCATTGTGCCAAACGGATGGAGATGAATAACACTGACCAAGGCCAGGAATTAAACCATAGTGCCAAGGACATCCACGCTGACGGTTCTGATGCGGATTTTGCACAAGCTCTTAACGCCAAACGTGGAAAACTCAATTTGCCGCCTGCCGGTGCAAAAGAACAATGGGAGAAATTAGATGAGGAACTTGTCCTTAAGCTGAATGCGCTAATAGGGAACAGTACGCTGGAACACAAACTTGACACATACGGAGACATCATATACTCTATCTGCAGGGACACTTATGGAGTGAAGCAGCCAAAGACAAAAACGCCTCCCCAGAAATCCAGAAGACAGCAACAGATGGAGAGCATCCGGAGGGAGAAAAGGAAGCTTAAAAAGCGAATGAAAACTGCCTCAGAATTCGAGAAGCAAGGGCTCCTGGAACTCTGGAAAGATCTAAAGGCCAAACACAATGCTCTCAGCAAAGTGGAATCAACAAGGCGAAGAAAGAGCAAAAAGAAGAAGACTCAAGATCGTTTCTTCAAAGATCCCTTTGACTTTTCAAGAAAGCTGTTTGAACAACCCAAATCAGGGACTCTCACAGTGGGCAAGGAAACCCTAGAGCAGCATCTCAGGGAAACATATTCCGATTCTCAGCGCGAGGCACCACTTGAAATCCAGAATCTGGTTTGGCCTGCAGCGCCAGAAGGAAAATTCAATAACAAACCACCAACACTGGATGAAGTGAAGAACGTAGTAAAGAAAGCCAGAGCCAAGTCAGCACCTGGACCAAACGGAATACCATACCTGCTCTACAAGAAATGCCCAAAAGTGCTCGAGTGGCTCCACAAGATGATTCGATCAGCATGGAGGAACCAGAAGATCAGCGACCAATGGATGAGAGCTGAAGGAGTGTACATTCCGAAGGAGCAGAACTCCAGCAGCATCAATCAGTTCAGGCCAATATCACTTCTGAACGTCGAGGGGAAAATCTTCTTCTCTGTTATGGCAGCAAGATTGACAAAATACCTGACTGAAAACAAGTATCTGGATATGTCAGTCCAAAAGGGAGGCATACCAGGAATGCCTGGATGCTTGGAACATGCCACGTTGATTTGGGATGCCATCCAAAAAGCAAGAACAGACAAGAGAGACATTGACGTAGTTTGGCTTGATCTGGCGAATGCATATGGATCAGTTCCACACGATATGATCCAGCTGGCTCTTAAAATGTATCACATCCCAGAAAACATCCGAACAATGCTGAGGAAGTATTTCCAAGGGTTCTCAATGCGGTTCTCTACCAAAGAATACACCACGGACTGGATAGACCTAGAGGTGGGCATTGCAATGGGCTGTGCAATCTCTCCCATACTGTTCGTGTTGGCAATGGAAGTCATCTTGAAAGCTGCAATGAAGAGTTCAGGTCCAGTGAATCTGGGAGATGGATACCAGATGCCTCCTCTGAAAGCTTTCATGGATGACACAACAGTCTTGTCCACGGATGAGGAAGAGACACACCAAATCTTAAAGCAGCTGGATGAGCTGGTGGCCTCTTCAAGAATGAGGTTCAAACCTAAGAAATCCCGAAGTCTCTCACTGCGAAAAGGAAAAGTGGCAGATTCAGTCAAATTCATGGTAGCCAACCAAGCCATCCCCACTGTCACAGAAGAGCCAGTAAAAAGTCTCGGAAGATGGTATGATGACTCTTTGAAAGACACACAAAGGGGATGTGAAACCAAGCAAACAGCAGAAGAAGGCCTGAAGAAAATAGATAACTGCGGACTGCCAGGCAAATACAAAGTCTGGTGTCTACAGTTCATGCTGATACCAAAGCTGCTGTGGCCACTGCTAATCTATGACATTTGCACCAGCACAGTCGAAGCAATGGAAGCCAAAATCAACAAATACACAAGAAAATGGCTCGGTGTCCCACCTGGTCTCACTGATGTTGCATTCTACTGTCGTCAAGCAATGCTGAAGCTACCTCTCAAATCCATAGTGGAGGAATACAAAGTTGGAAAAGCAAGACTGTTGAGCATGCTGGAGGAATCGGAAGACAATATCGTGAGATCAGTTCATCCAAAGCTGAGAACTGGCAGAAAGTGGAAAGTCCAAGAGGCTGTAAACAATGCCAAGAGAAACCTCAGCATCAAAGAAATAATTGGACACACGCAAACCAACAGACAGGGACTGGGAGCAACAAAAATGCAGTGGTGGTCCAAAGCCAAAGGGAAGGAAAAAAGAGACATGATCATACAGGAGTTGAAGGAAGAAGAAGATGTCAAAAGAGTGCAGAAGGCAGTCCAGCAAGGTCAACAGGGGCAATGGACAACATGGGACAGTGCACTCCAAAGAAGTCTCAGCTGGAACGATATGTGGCACATGGCTCCTCTAAGGATAAGCTTCCTCCTCAGATCTGTATATGACCTGCTCCCCTCGAATGCAAACTTAGTGAAATGGGGGAAAGCAGACGACCCAGCATGTCCGCTCTGTCAGAAGAAACAAACAGTGGAACATGTCCTAAGCTCTTGCAAAGTAGCGCTAGCCCAAGGAAGGTATACATGGAGGCACAACCAAGTTCTGAAAGTGATCACAGATGTGGTTAGCGAAAAAACCATGACCCCAAACGCACCAATTGCTATGACAACGTTCTACAAAGCAGGAGGGAAACAGGTCTGGCCCGAAAGTGCTATGACAACCAGCACATTGCCAAAGGGTCTTCTGGATGGAGCAGTCGACTGGGAGTGTACAGCAGACCTCCCAGAGTGGAGAAATTACCCAGATGTCATCAGCAAGACAGGCATGAGACCAGACATCGCTCTCCACTCTGACTCCTCGAAACAAGTGATTCTGATAGAACTCACTGTGCCATACGAAAGCAGAATGGAAGAAGCACATATCTACAAGACCGAAAAATACGCCGGTCTTGCCAGCACCCTGAAGAAAGCAGGTCTGCGGGTCAAAATCTTCGCCATAGAGGTCGGGGCAAGAGGGTTTGTGGGCACCTCCGCTTATGATCTCATGAAACAACTCGCCATTTCTGGGAAGAAGAGAACTAGAGCCCTTAAAGCGATGGCAGAGGCAGCAGAAAGGAGCTCAAGCTGGATCTGGGCAAGGAGGAACGAAAAAAGTGAACTTCATAAGGATTAAATTCCCTACAGATGATGTGTGCCCCGTTAGCACATTGGTAAAACCGCGTACCGCAGTTCTGAAGCGCAGAATCGCCCAGGTTCGATCCCCGGCGTGGGAAAAAAAAAAAAAAAATAGACAACAGCAGAAGGGCATCCAGGAGTCATGACCTGGATGTGGCCCGGCCCCCCGAGAGTGTAAGGAATTCAGGGCCGAAACACTTGTCTAAAGGGGGTTACTTCTCTGAAGACCTTCTGTTGTCTAGCTCTCCCTAGAGTTTCTTTCTACCACTGTCAAATGCTTTTTTAAAGATTATGAAGGTGACAAAAGCTGCTTTTTCAGTGCTTTTTATTTTCTCTGTGGTGTTTGTAGCACAAAGAGCATATCAGTTGTGCCTCTGTTGGATCTGTAGCCTGCTTCGCAGTCAGATAGTTCTTCTTCTGTCTTGGGCTTCAATCTGTTGAGAATAATTATGAGCAAAATCTTACTGGCGTGGTTCTGTAGTTGTTGCAATCTTTGACATTTCCACTCTTGTGAAGCATCACAAATTCCTGAAGTTTGTAAAGGAAAAAAAAATGATAAGGAACAAGATATTTTGCCTACACAGAGATAATATGTCGTTTTGTACATAACATCACATAATATCGCAAACTTTGTAAAGAAAAAAACATGAGAAGGAACAAGATATTTTGCCAATACAGAGATAATATGATGTCCCTTTGTACATAATATCACATGATGTCACAAACTTTGTAAAGGAAAGAACCTGAGATGGAATAAGATATTTTGGCAATACAGAGATATGATGTCCTTTTGTACTAAACATCACACGATATCAGAAACTTTGTAAAGGAAAGAACCTGAGAAGGAACAGGGTATTTTGCCAATACAGAGATATTATTCACACGATATCAGAAACTGTGTAAAGGAAAGAACCTGAGAAAGAACAAGATATTTTGTCTACACAGAGATAATATGATGTCCCTTTGTACATAATATCACATGATGTCACATACTTTGTAAAGGAAAGAACCTGATAAGGAACAAGATATTTTGCCTACACAGAGATATGATGTCCATTTGTACATAATATTACATGATGTCACATACCTTGTAAAGGAAAGAACCTGATAAGGAACAAGATATTTTGCCTACACAGAGATATGATGTCCATTTGTACATAATATCACATGATGTCACATACCTTGTAAAGGAAAGAACCTGATAAGGAACAAGATATTTTGCCTACATAGAGATATGATGTCCATTTGTACATAATATCACATGATGTCACATACCTTGTAAAGGAAAGAACCTGATAAGGAACAAGATATTTTGCCTACACAGAGATATGATGTCCATTTGTACGTAACATCACATGATGTCACATACTTTGTAAAGGAAAGAACCTGATAAGGAACAAGATATTTTGCCTACATAGAGATATGATGTCCATTTGTACATAATATCACATGATGTCACATACCTTGTAAAGGAAAGAACCTGATAAGGAACAGATATTTTGCTCAGAATAATATGAAAACATTTTCAGCAGGTCCAGTTGGTATGTCTTAAGACAGAACTGGTGAATCAAACACACTAAATACAAGAAAATGAAAGAGGAGACTTTGTACATAACTTCACGATTTTTTTGTCTGCAAATTTTAGAGCTGTTTTAAGAAAACTAAAGCAACCTACTGCTGCTGTGTAGGCACACAGTGTAAAGAGAGCTGACAAAATGACGATTAGAAGCACTTGGATAATGTCTGATTGTAAATGTTTTACTATTATACCTAATTGTATGCGTCTTACTGCAATGTCTACCCACTCTAACTTTTCAAACGTGTCCGAAGCAGAAAATTCACATTGTTGTTGCAAAACAGCTCATGAATCATGTGTTGCAAACATAACAAGCTATCAAAAATGAATAGTTTATAAGATGACATACCAAAACAGCACCCAAATAGTTTGTAAGATGACATACCAAAACAGCACCCAAACAGTTTGTAAGATGACATATCAAAACAGCACCCAAACAGTTTGTAAGATGACATACCAAAACAGCACCCAAACAGTTTGTAAGATGACATACCAAAACAGCACCCAAACAGTTTGTAAGATGACATACCAAAACGGCACCCAAACAGTTTGTAAGATGACATACCAAAACAGCACCCAAACAGTTTGTAAGATGACATATCAAAACAGCACCCAAATAGTTTGTAAGATGACATACCAAAACAGCACCCAAACAGTTTGTAAGATGACATACCAAAACAGCACCCAAACAGTCGTTTGTAAGATGACATACCAAAACAGCACCCAAACAGTTTGTAAGATGACATACCAAAACAGCACCCAAACAGTTTGTAAGATGACATACCAAAACAGCACCCAAACAGTTTGTAAGATGACATACCAAAACAGCACCCAAACAGTTTGTAAAATGACATACCAAAACAGCACCCAAACAGTCGTTTGTAACTTCACAGCAGTCACAACTTTTTACCGTACTGCAGCATCCTCTAAAAACCAAACATGGCATCAAATGATCTTTCATTTGACATAAGAAGAACCAATGCCAGTTGACCATTTTTTTAAGTGAACTGGCTTAAAATCAAAAGGTGGTATGCTTATCATGGAAAAAGACAAAATATTAGACAGATGGGGAGAGTACATTAATTTAAAGCCCTTTTTATAGATGACAGAAATGAAGAACACATTATAAGAAAGAACATTGAAAGACCACCCATAATGAAAGATGAAGTTAGAGCAGCATTGAAAAAGATGAAACCAGGAAAAGCCCCAGGACCAGACAGTATTACTACAGAGATGATTGAAACCCTGGAGGAATTCGGTATGAAAAAATAACAGTCCTCCTAAATGAAATGTATGACACTGGAAAAATCCCCAAAGATATGTCAAAATCAATTTTCATTGCTCTTCCAAAGAAAACAGGGGCTATAGAATGCAAACTCCTTCGTACAATCAGCTTGATGAGTCATCAGTATCATGTGCCCTGCCGCATGGTGTTGGCAATTGATAAGTTTTAAATATCTGGGAACGGTCATCTCACCAAACGGCAGATGCACATCAGAAATAGCCAGTAGAATCAGCCTAGCCAAAACAGCATTCAAGAAGATGAATGCCTGTCAGTTAACATCAGAAAGAGTTCTTGAATGTTATATAGAACTGATAATGTTATATGGTTTGAGGCATGGACTATCAACTGCAAAGCCAGCACAAGATTGAGGCAGCTGAGATGTGGGTTTTAAGAAGAATGTTGAGAGTTCCATGGACAGCAAAGAAAACAAATGAGACAATCTTGATGGAAGCAGACACAAGAAGATCATTGATAAGGAAGATTAGGAAAAGACATGCAACATTTATAGGCCATTTTCTGAGGAAAGGGGAATTAGAACACCTGGTCACAACAGGAAAGCTGGAGGGAAAGAGAACACCAGGTAGACACAGGGAGAAAATATTGGACGGACTTGCAGGGTGGCTGAGGACAGAGAGGGTGGAAGATGTGCTTGCAGCGACAAGGGATAGATACATATGGAGGGTCATGATCGCCATTGCCACGCGGCAGGGCACATGATGGTGATGATGATGAACTGACTGTCTTGCTAAATGTAATAAAGAACATTCAGGTACAGGAGCTCAGGGGATTCTATGTGCGTGTTCTGAATACATTTGGGATTAGTAAAGTTGATATATGAGGGAAAAACTGTTCTCTTACATAACAGTTCATAACTTCACATAACAGTTCATAACTTCACAACAATCACAACTTAGTATAGTACTACAGCATTCCTCGAAAAAGCAAAACATCGTTTGAAATAAGAAGAACCAAATGTCACATATGACGATCACTTTCTAAGTGAATGTGACTTGCTAAATTCAGTAAAGATATCTTTAGTATAGTATGTAACTTCACAACATTCTGAGGGACAATCTGCCTTTTCCTCAGAAAACCAATAAATCTATTGATTGATTTTCACAGCTGGTATACAGAAGCTATGGGGATCGTCTGTGCATGTTTTGCATACATGTGGAATTAATAAAAAAAAAATTTCAGGAAAAAATATCAGCCTGTTCTGTAAAATGTTCATAACTTCATTTACAGCAAATGACATCTTTCACAACACTGTGGGCTAAAAGGCATAAGCCACTGTCATAAATAATATAGATATAATTAAAATAGTTATGACAGGCTGTTAACAAACTGTAGAGTCAATAGCAGACATGTGTTTGTACTAAAAGCATCAACTAAAATTTCTTTTTTTGTTCATAACATCACAACAGATGATGATACTACATTTTTGCGTGAGATTATGTACATCATGCAAGTTGTTAGCAAATTTACATCAGGTTTAAGGTAAAAAGCATTTTATTTAAGAATTCTCTGAAAATAACAGTGACCTGCAAAAGGCGTCATTTTAATCAGATTTAACATTAGTATCATGTGATTTACTCTCAGTATGTTATGTTCATAACTTCATAAAATCCAGACTATGCAGACTTTACAACATTGGCCAAAAGCCATGAAAAAGTTTGAAACAATTATTGAAACAATCCAAGAGCAACAACTTGTCAACAGAACTCTTTTTCTAACATTATTCTTAAAACTGCTTTTGTGTACAATGGTTTTGTATACTATGATTTTCGTTCTTGTGAAGTTGCGCACTGACCCAACAATATCAAGGCCAGTTCATGCAGGGACCAAGTATCACAAATCGGTGCTTTTTATTAACTTCATGTATGTAATTGATGAATATACATAAACTCAGACGTCACAGGTGAACATCACCACCATGACAGACCGATCAGTCCTCACAAACACAAGGCAAAACATTAAACTAAAGAACTAAGCAAGTTTGAAAAGTAAGGCTAAATGGGTGTAAACTATCAGTTGTAACAACTATAAGAGGACAGCAACGGACACGGCAATATGTTAAAAGAAAAACAAGCCACGCTGGCCAGATTGTGTTGTACATAAAGTGGGAAAATGATTCATGACAAAAACTTGATTTGCTTTTCTCTCTTCATGCAGCTGTATTGAGTGATTGTCACTTCAAAGTGCAAAAGTTAAAAAATGTGGTCAGCATGGGAAAGCTGAAGTGTCCTTCTGCAGGAAAAAAAATAACGCACATAATGCAGCGTTCATGACAGACAGCAGAAGCTGAATTTCATGGTAGATTGTGCACACTGTAAGCCTCACATTACTTTTTTAAATAAGACAAACAAACTTACAGTAATTTTGTAAAGAATCAGTTATTTATACTTTGTGCATTTTTCCTGAGTTTTTACTGAATCAACAATTCTTATGTGCAAGGGAAATCTCATGACAAATAGTTATGTACTCTTACCAGATTTTGCTGGGAACTTATTGACTTCTTGCACCCTCCATTCACAGAAATTGAAGTGTGAGGGCTTTATGCATTCATTGTAATGTTTAGCAAGTCCCAAACATTAAAAGTTGCTTTTACTCATTATGGTATGTTGATAAATTGATTGTGCATACTCTTTCAAGTATCACAGAAACAAACTCTGACGGTTGTGTAAAGAGATGAGGAAAACAAAAGGATTTTCTGAACTGTTATAAGTTGGTGTGGGGAAAAATGCAACCAGGTGCAGAGGTGATTTATTTCTCTTTCACATAACATTAATTTTGTGACTATATTTGCAATATAGATAACGTAGAGTCAGCTCTAAGCATGGATAGTAGTGTGCACAACATGTTTGATGCCATTTTGTAGCTGTCACTACGTGCATATGCACATGAAAACTTAACACATGTACTGATTTTTATTTAATGTGGTCTTAACGCAATTAGGTGATTAATAACATACTGTGGCATGCACTTAGCATCCATAAAAGAATCTGTAGAATCCAAATTGTCTAAGGCCATGTTTCATGTTTTTTTTAAAGCGACTTGTAATAAGTAGACAACAATGTTTGGCTGCAGGACAAAAGGAATGACACTGTACTGTGGTGACACTGTCTACCCAGGAAGGGAAACCTGAATTCAGCCTGGAAAGATCGATTATGACAATATTTTGATATATTGCACTATGATGCAGTGATATTACAATTCCTGTTTTGAACCTTTTGGGATTGTCCTTCATGATTTTCATTGATTTGTCTCTTGTAGGGTTGCAGTCGATTGATAAATTATATCTACTGTGTGGGGTTATGATTGATAAATTATATCTACTGTGTGGGGTTATGATTGATAAATTATATCTACTGTGTGGGGTTATGATTGATAAATTATATCTACTGTGTGGGGTTATGATTGATAAATTATATCTACTGTGTGGGGTTATGATTGATAAATTATATCTACTGTGTGGGGTTATGATTGATAAATTATATCTACTGTGTGGGGTTATGATTGATAAATTATATCTACTGTGTGGGGTTATGATTGATAAATTATATCTACTGTGTGGGGTTATGATTGATAAATTATATCTACTGTGTGGGGTTATGATTGATAAATTATATCTACTGTGTGGGGTTATGATTGATAAATTATATCTACTGTGTGGGGTTATGATTGATAAATTATATCTACTGTGTGGGGTTATGATTGATAAATTATATCTACTGTGTGGGGTTATGATTGATAAATTATATCTACTGTGTGGGGTTATGATTGATAAATTATATCTACTGTGTGGGGTTATGATTGATAAATTATATCTACTGTGTGGGGTTATGATTGATAAATTATATCTACTGTGTGGGGTTATGATTGCTTGACTGATTAATATTACTTTGTCAGTGGATTTTTTTCTCTTCTTTTTGGTAGCCAACTGAGGAAGATGTGAAGGAATATGCAAAGGATGTTGTCCCGATCACGTTTGAGGCTCTTTATGGAAACAGCATAGACAGTGAGTGCATGTTTGTGCGTGAATTTTATCGTCTGTATTGTAAACTAATGTATTCTTGAGGGTCATCCAGTAAATAGTGAGAACAGTAAAAATAATGTCTATAAAGATACAAAGAAAGAGTTGATCAGTTTTTGTCTACACACCTTTGCTGTAACATCCCTCTTCTTGGCTGACTAGTTCCAGTCTGTTTGGGAAGGTCTGAAGTGCCAGTTACTAGGCAGCCAGAGTTGATATGTTATGCTTGCTTGGCTACCCTAAATTCCAAGTCATCTAAAAAAAGGTGTAGAAACATACACCACACATGGGTTCTTTCAACTGAAGTTATAGATCTAAGCCTAGAGAATTCATATGTGGAGAATAAGTGGTGTGTGGCTGAGCATCCCATTGATATGTCATCATAAGTGGCTGATGTGTGGCTGGTGTGTGGCTGAGCATCTCATTGATGTGTCATAAGTGGCTGGTGTGTGGCTGAGCATCCCATTGATATGTCATCATAAGTGGCTGATGTGTGGCTGGTGTGTGGCTGAGCATCCCATTGATGTGTCATAAGTGACTGGTGTGTGGCTGAGCATCCCATTGATATGTCATCATAAGTGGCTGGTGTGTGGCTGAGCATCCCATTGATGTCATTGTAAGTGGCTGGTGTGCAGCTGAGCATCCCATTGATGTCATCGTAAGTGGCTGGTGTGTGGCTGAGCATCCCATTAATGTCAATCGTAAGGCGCTGGTGAGTGGCTGGCATCCCTATTGAATGTCATCTAAAATGGCTGGTGTGGACTGAGCACCCATTGATATAATCATATTCATAAGTGGGTGGTGTGTGGGTGAGCATCCCATCGATGTCATCATTGAGTGGCTGGTGTGTGGCTGAGCATCTCATTGATAAGTCATAAGTGGCTGGTGTGTGGCTGAGCATCCCATTGATATATCATAAGTGGCTGGTGTGTGGCTGAGTATCCCATTATATGTCATCATAAGTGCAGGTGTGTGGCTGTGAGTGGTTGAGCATCCATGATGTCATCATAATGGCTGGTGTGTGGCTGAGCATCCCGTTGATATGTCATCATAAGTGGCTGTGTGTGGCTGAGCATCCCATTATATGTCATAAGTGGCTGGTGTGTGGCTGAGCATCCATTATATGTCATAAGTGGCTGGTGAGTGGCTGAGCATCCCATTGATATGTCATCATAAGTGGCTGGTGTGTGGCTGAGCATCCCATTGATATATCATAAGTGGCTGGTGTGTGGGTGAGCATCCCATTATGTCATCATAGTGGCTGATGTGTGGCTGAGCATCTCATTGATAAGTCATAAGTGGCTGATTTGGGGTGTGTGTGGCTGAGTATCCAAATTTATATATCATAAGTGGCTGGTGTGTGGCTGAGCATCCCATTATATGTCAACATAAGTGGCAGGTGTGTGCTGTATGTAATTATCTGTGAATATGGTGATAGTTGGTGGCTGTTGATTGTGTCTGTGGTGTGTGGCTGAGCATCCCATTGATATGTCATAATGGCTGTGTGCTGTCATGTGTGGCTGGTGTGTGTGATGATCAAAAGGCTGAGCATCCCATTGATATGTTCATAAGTGGCTGGTGTGTGGCTGAGCATCCCATGATAATGTCATCATAAGTGGCTGGTTGTGGCTGAGCACTATTGATATTCATAATGCTATGTATGATGGCGTGCTATATCAAGTCTCGGTAGGCTAGACTATAGTTGGTCTGGTGTGTTTATATCCTGTTGATTGCAGGTGGTGGGTGTTGGTATGGCCGATCCGATCCAGAATGTACATGGGCCTGTGGCAGGGTGGCTACATATTGATAGTTCATGACGTGGTCTGTTGCCCGGGCATCAGCCATTGATATCGTTCATCATTTTGTGCTGTCTGGTGAGCTGTACTTATATCTATTGTTTACGATATCTGGAGAGACCTTTTGCACGTTGCGCTCCTGGGTGTATCCGTCGAGCGCTGTTGACTGCCAGTCTGTCGCATTGTGCGTATGTTCAAGGCACTATTAGGTCCCTCTTGCACCATTCTCGTCTTTTTTTTTTGGAAATTTTTGCACAGCTTCTAGGTGACGTTCTGCCTGTTGGTGATGAACGTATTTCCCTTTGCAGCCTGTGTACTTTCCTACCAGTTAGTAGGAGGTCTTTAGGGATCCGTCCGTCGTCCATGCGCACGGCATGGCCAAGCCAGCGCATATGTCTCTGTTTCAGCAGCGTGTACATGCTGGTGCATCCAGCTCTTTCCAGGACAGTGTTGTTTGGGACCTTGTCCTGCCAGGTGATGTTTAGAATGCGTTGGAGGCTACGCATGTGAAAAGCATTGAGCTTTTGCTCCTGTCGGGCACGCAAAGTCCAGGACTCGCTGCCATACAGAAGGGTGCTCACAATGCAGACTCTGTAGATCTGGATTTTTGTGTGCTCAGTCAGCTTCCTGTTGTTCCATGCTTTCTTTGTCAGTCTGGTCATGGTGGTACTGCCTTGCCGATGCGCCTGTTGAGCTCTGTGTCAAGTGAGAGGGTGTCTGAGATTGTTGAGCCCAGATAAACAAAGTATGGACGACATCCAGTTCATGGTCATTGATGCTGATGGCTGGGGGAGAGTCAACATCCTGTCCCATGACCTGTTTTCTTCAAGCTTATGGTAAGCCCGAAGTCTTGGCAGGCATCGCTGAAGCGAGTCATGAGCTGCTGTAGGTCTTCAGTTGAGTGGGCGGTTACTGCTGCGTCGTCTGCAAAGATGAAGTCACGCAGGCACCTCAGCTGGACTTTAGTCTTGGCTCTTAGTCTGGAGAGGTTGAAGAGTTTACCGTCTGTCCTGGTTCGGAGGTAGATACCTTCAACTGCAGGACCGAATGCGTGTTTCAGCATCACAGCAAAGAAGATTCCGAACAGGGTGGGAGCCAGGATGCAACCCTGTTTCACTCCGCTCCGTATGTTGAAGGCAGCTGATGTTGAGCCGTCAAAGACGAAAGTGCCTTTCATGTCTTCGTGGAAGGATCTGATGATGCTGAGAAGTTTGGGTTGACATCCAATCTTGGGAAGGATTTTGAAGAGGCCATCCCTACTGACCAGATCGAAGGCCTTTGTGAGGTCTATGAAGGCAACGAAGAGTGGCTGCCTTTGCTCCCTACATTTCTCCTGAAGTTGTTTGACGGAGAAGATCGTGTCTATAGTGGATCTGTTGGCATGGAACCCGCACTGCGATTCAGGGTAGACTTGCTCTGCGAGTACCTGGAGCCACTTCAGTACTACTCGTGCAAAGACTTTCCCAACTGTTTTCATTTTTCTGTTGCCTGGTGCACAGTTGTCGACCCGCTCATCATAAGTGGCTGGTGTGTGGCTGAGCATCCCATTGATATGTCATAAGTGGCTGGTGTGTGGCTGGTTTGTGGCTGAGCATACTATTATGTCATCATAAGTGGCTGGTGTGTGGGTGAGCATCCCATTAATATGTCATCATAAGTGGCTGGTGTGTGGCTAGTTTGTGGCTCAGCATCCGATTGATATGTCATAAGTGGCTGGTGTGTGGCTGAGCATCCCATTGATATGTCATCATATTTGGCTGAGCGTCCGATTGATATGTCATAAGTGGCTGGTGTGTGGCTGAGCATCCCATTGATATGTCATCATAAGTGGCTGGTGTGTGGCTGAGTATCCGATTGATATGTCAACATAAGTGGCTGGTGTGTGGCTGAGCATCCCATTGATATGTCATAAGTGGTTGGTGTGTGGCTGGTGTGTTGCTGAGTATCTCATTGATATGTAAACATAAGTGGCTGGTGTGTGGCTGGTGTGTGGCTGAGTATCCCATTGATATGTAAACATAAGTGGCTGGTGTGTGGCTTAGCATCCCATTGATATGTAAACATAAGTGGCTGGTGTGTGGCTTAGCATCCCATTGATATGTAAACATAAGTGGCTGGTGTGTCTGTATATCCTGTTGATATGTGATCATTGGTGGCTTGTGTGTGGCTGGTTTGTGGCTGAGCATCCCATTGATATGTCATCATAAATGGCTGGTTTGTGGCTGAGCATCCCATTGATATGTCATCATAAATGGCTGGTGTGTGGCTGAGCATCCCATTGATATGTCATCATAAATGGCTGGTGTGTGGCTGAGCATCCCATTGATATGTCATCGTAAGTGGCTGGTATGTTGCCAAGCATCACATTGATATGTCATCATAAGTGGCTGGTGTGTGGCTGAGCATCCCATTGATATGTCATCGTAAGTGGCTGGTATGTTGCCAAGCATCACATTGATATGTCATAAGTGGCTGGTGTGTGGCTTAGCATCCCATTGATATGTCATCATAAGTTACTGGTGTGTGGCTGAGCATCCCATTAATGTCATAAGTGGCTGGTGTGTGGCCCTGGAGGAATTTGGAATTGAAAAAATAACAGTCCTCCTAAACAAAATTGATGACACTGGAAAAATCCTCAAGGATTTTCATTGCACTTCCGAAGAAGACAGGGGCTATAGAATGCGAACTCCATCACACAATCGGTTTGATGAGTCATGTAACAAAAATCCTATTA
Source organism: Monoplex corrugatus (assembly GCA_030674185.1). Classification (NCBI taxonomy): domain Eukaryota; kingdom Metazoa; phylum Mollusca; class Gastropoda; order Littorinimorpha; family Ranellidae; genus Monoplex; species Monoplex corrugatus. Next base: position 2,100,569 of record CM060309.1, on the reverse strand, counting down.
AAAATAATCATGATGAGGACAAGAAATAGAATCAAAAGAGAAATAGGAGATGAACAGTGTGGATTTGTGGAAGGGAAAGGAACTGTTAATGCCACATACATCCTAAGAACTCTCATAGAGAGGTCAGTCGAGATGAATATGGATTTATATTTATGCTTTGTTGATGATACCAAGGCTTTCGATCTGGTAAGACATGAAGAATTGATCAACCAACTAGAAAGACTCGATATTGATGGAAAAAATCTACGAATAATCAGAAATATGTATGGGAACAAACAGCTGCATTGAGAATAGAAAACGATATAAGCTCTTTCCAAAACATCAAAAGAGGATTTAGACAAGGTTATGTTTTGTCACCAGATCTGTTTTCACTTACAGTGAAAACAACATAAGAAACCTAGAGGAAGACCCTGGATTAAAGGTTGGAGGAAAAATGATAAACAACATTCGATATGCAGATGACACAATGCTAATTGCAGAAAATGAAAGGGACCTACAAAACCTTGTGAATATACTAGAAGTAGAAAGCAAAGGTACAGGGTCGGAACTAAACGGCAGGAAGACCGAAGTCATGGTGATCAGTAAAAAACATGAAATCCCCTCCTGCAAAATAACAGCAAACGACACAACCTTGAGACAAGTTGATAAGTTTAAATACCTGGGAATGATTATTTCACCAGACGGCAGATGCACATCAGAAATAGCCAGCAGAATTGGCCAAGCCAAAACAGCATTCAAGAAGATGACAAGCATTCTTACCAACAAATGCCTATCAATTAACATCAGGAAGAGAGTTCTTGAATGTTATATAGAACCAATACTGTTATACGGTTGTGAAGCCTGGACAGTCAACAAGCAAAGCCAGAACAAGATTGAGGCAGCTGAGATGTGGTTTGTAAGAAGAATGTTGAGAGTTCCATGGACAGCAAAGGAAACAAATGAGACAGTCTTGATGGAGGCAGACACAAGAAGATCATTGATAAGGAAGATTAGGAAAAGACAGGCAACATTTATAGGCCATTTTACGAGGAAAGGGAATTGGAGCATCTGGTCATAACAGGAAAGCTGGAGGGAAAGAGAGCACCTGGTAGACCCAGGGAGAAGATATTGGATGGACTTGCAGAGTGACTGAAGACAAAGAGGGTTAAAGAGGTGCTTGAGGCAACAAGATAGAAACAGATGGAAGGCCATGATCGCCAACGCCATGTGGCAAGGCACATGATGATGATGATGATGAGTTGGCTGGGCTATGAACAATATGAACCTGATTTAGGATGAAAAATCTTTCAGTAGTAAGTTTGAACTGATGGGGGCTTTTAATCCAAAGCCTTCTAGTGATCAGTTTATTTTGGTAGTCATTGTACTATGGCAATTCAGGCTGTTGTCTTGAGTGGTGTGTTTATTGTTCTTTAACAAATGATGTATGAAGCCTTTTTTTCAATCAGTGGTAATTTTTTCTCTTTTGTTGTAAAGGTGAGCAGTCTTGGGAGATGGTGTTTGGCATCAGCAACGTTAGTGGTACATTTACAGAAGAGACAAGAAATGACCAGCAGTCCAGTGTTAGTTCTAGTGAGCCTCCACCTAGCATTTCCCAGGGTCAGCTGGGGTATGCTGACCAGCATGATCAGAATCAGGGTCACAAGCCTGCAAGCAGGATGCATGTAGACTCAGAACACACATCTACTTCTGATAACCCAGAGGCAGTTGTAGTGCCCAGGTTTGATGTAACTGGTCTGAAGCAGCGGCACATGCCGTCTGCTGAGGAATTACAGAGAGAGCAGGACACAGTGCGCAAAGCGATGCACAGAGCCAAGCTGCAGAAGGACATGATACAAGTCCACCAAGACCTGAACAATTTGCAGAGCACTTATGGGCAAGGACAGGAATGGGGTGAGCATAATGTTAGATTACTGCATGTTTTGTTTATCATTTCATGGTGTGTTGTAATGTGTCTGTCATTTTAGACCATACACAGTGTCTATCTGTGAAAGGGCATGATGGAATTCTGTGCAGGCTTGATCCTTGAATAAGGATAGTATTGCTTTGGTAGTAAGGTGAGCGTTATCCTGATTCATCAACTAGTGATCTGGATATTCTAGTAGGTTAGTACTTCTTGGTAATCAGACTGGTAGGTTAGTACTTTTTAGTAATCAGACTGGTAGGTTAGTACTATCAGACTGGTAGGTTAGTACTACTTGGTAATCAGACTGGTAGGTTAGTACTTTTTGGTAATCAGACTGGTAGGTTAGTACTTTTTGGTAATCAGACTGGTAGGTTAGTACTTTTTGGTAATCAGACTGGTAGGTTAGTACTTCTTGGTGATCAGACTGGTAGGTTAGTCCTTTTTGGTGATCAGACTGGTAGGTTAGTACTTCTTGGTGATCAGACTGGTAGGTTAGTACTTTTTGGTGATCAGACTGGTAGGTTACAACTACTTAGTAATCAGACTGGTAGGTTAGTACTTTTTGGTAATCAGACTGGTAGGTTAGTAGTTTTTGGTGATCAGACTGGTAGGTTACAACTACTTAGTAATCAGACTGGTAGATTACAACTACTTAGTAATCAGACTGGTAGGTTAGTACTTTTTGGTGTTCAGACTGGTAGGTTAGTACTTGGTAATCAGACTGGTAGGTTAGTACTTGGTAATTCCATCTCTTACCCACTGGATGAGGCGGCAGGGAAGTTTTTAGTCCCGTTTTTATTATCCATTGTTTGGTGTCTGTGATTTGTCTGTGACCGTGCGTTCGCGCTTGACAAAGGCTAGTTGGCCGAAAATTTGCGCTTGTTTTGTTTTGTCTTGTTGGAGACGCGCTTACATTGGTTTTCTTGTTCTTCTGGTTTGTGTTTGCTTGGCGCGGGCAGTCATTCTTGTTTTGGATCTTGTAATATACCCCAAGACTGCGTTTTATCTGTATAAGTGTCTTGTACTACGTCTTGTTTTTATTTACTACATTTTAAAATTGTTTTAGCCTCTTTTTATCCTCTTGCTTTTATCTCAGATTCTTACAGAATGTCACATTTTCCAACCTACTTACATTCCCGTCTTCTGTCTGGTTTCCGATCTCTTCCTCCTCCGCTTTTTTCACTCGCTGTATCCTATTCTAAAATCTGTTTCACCAAAACAAAAACAAACAGTCATTTATACTTTCTGCGTTGTTGCTTACGCAGAAACTTCATCCCGAAAGGGTTTCAACTCAAACACACTCCTTCCGACAGTGAAAATAAAAAACTTTTGCAGGCCACTAAAAATATCCTTCTTAAAGCAAGCAAACAGATCATGAAAACCCACATAGTACACTTAGAACGCAAACTGTCCATCGCCGACAAATCTCAGAAATACTTCAGTTCTGTAATCAGCAGAACACTAAACCCAACTCTCAGTCTCTTCATTAAAACCAACGTCATCAATTTCAATGCGTCACTACAAAAACACATGCAAACCATAAAAGACAAAAAATTAACCAACTTGAACAAGACTGCAAACCCGTCTGCACCGTTCTTGACACCTATCAGCAACCCAGCCCCCTCTCCACCTTCCTCTAGCTCTGCACGTCACCCCCTTGTACATTGCATTCCTTCAAACTTACCACTCTCTGAGGCGGAAGTGTCAGCCCTTTCAAAGGGCCTCAAATTTGTCCCTTTAAAACCATCCGCCAGTAAATACCAAACTATCAATAGCTGCCAACGATTTTTTAGATCCCTACGTTGGATGGCAGTACTGGGACATCCTCCCAAACAAAAATTGAATCCTGATGCTGACTTATTTACAAAACTTTTCCATAAGCCTGCTCATCGGGAACCTCCCCGCAACACCTTTCCCGAAGTTGAACATTACATCAACAAATGCCACCAAGAAATAGACTGTCTCAACATGCGACCCAAGAAACATTCCAACATCTCCAAAATCTCCAGAGAAGAAAGGGACGCACTACACTCCCTCAAAAACAGAGACGACATTGTCATCAAACCAGCAGACAAGGGGGTGCAATTGTAGTCTGGGACAGACATCTGTATATCAAGGAAGCCCAGAAACAACTCCACCATCACGCCTTCTACAAAAAGTTGGACCAACCTGCCCACATGACCAATCATGCCAAGATATCCAAACTTATCAACAATCTCATAACCTCTAAGCAGCTGCCCCCCACTGCCAGACTACTCATCAAACAACTTCCAGTCCAATCACTTTTTTATTTACTTCCCAAAATACATAAAGCCAACAATCCTGGCCGTCCTATCGTGTCAGCTTGCAACTGCCCCACTGAAAACATTTCTCAGTTTCTTGACCACATTTTGCAACCTATAGTCCAGGCTTTGCCTACCTTCATCAAAGACACTAACCATACTTTGAATCTGATTCAAATATTAAATGAAGACCACACCTTCAAACCCCAATACCTGTTCACTTTGGATGTGACCTCTCTGTACACCAGCATACCCCACTCCGACGGGTTAAAAGCTCTCCAACATTTTCTGGACAAACGACGTGACCAAACATTGTCCACTTCAACCCTTGTCCGACTTGCCGAACTGGTTCTTACCATGAACACATTTTCGTTCGGAGATGAGACGTTCTGGCAAGTTAGCGGAGTCGCCATGGGTACTAAGATGGGCCCCAGCTATGCCTGCTTATTCATGGGATATTTGGAGGAACATATCCTACAACAATACAAGAAACCCAAACCTGAATTATACAAAAGATACATAGACGATTGCATTGGCATGACATCCCTCGATCATGACCAACTTTTACAATTCATCCACTACGTCCAAACGTTTCACCCATCCATCAAGTTCACATATGAAATTTCAAACACATCCATAAGCTTCCTGGATATCGAAGTTTCCCTTCAATCTGAACAACTAGTCACTACAGTCCACTACAAACCTACAGACTCACATTCCTACATGGACTACCAATCAGCTCACACTTCCAACACCAGAAACAGCATTCCCTACTCGCAGTTCTTGAGACTACGACGCCTCTGCTCAAACGAAGACAATTTTCAGGACAAAGCAGTTGAAATGACTAGATTTTTCCTGCGCAGACATTACCCACCCGAGGTCATCAATGAAGCCCGGAAAAAAGTCAGCTCTGTCTCTCGGCCAAATGCCCTCCATTCAAAGCCCAAAGCTGTCACAGAGGATCGGCCAGTCCTCGGTCTAGTTTACCACCCGTCCGTGCACCTCATAAAAAGGATCATCTTGTCCAGCTGGAACATTTTGCGATCCAGTCCCACTACAGGTGAAACCTTTGACAAGCGCCCTTTGATCGTCTACAAGAGAGACACCAATCTCCGCGACTTGCTGGTGCATTCGAATCTCAGCAAACCAGTCAGCCAACCTCCAGGAACCTCTCCATGCAACAAACCTAAATGCAAGACTTGTCCTTTCTTGTGCTCAGCCACCACAGTCAAAGGCCCCAAATCTCATATGAGAATTACAAAACATTTCAACTGTCAAACTTATAACATTGTCTACTTGATCAGCTGCTCTAAATGTTCCCAATTGTATATTGGTGAAACTGGACGCACCCTTGACACACGTTTCAAAGAACACTTGGCTGATATCCGCCACCAAAGGGATAAAACTATCCCCAATCACTTCAACCAATCAGACCACTCAATCAATGACATCCGAGTGAAAGGTCTGTGGCTTCTACACAATAACAGCACCATAGACAGGAAAGACAGAGAATCCCACCTCATAAATAAACTTGGAACACGCAAACCACATGGTCTTAACGACAAATCATGAGTAACAAAATTCAGACATGCCGTTTCATGTCTCTTCCTGTTCCCACGCCTACCAGATTCTTGGCACCGGGCACAATCTACTCCCTTATCTCTTGCCCTGTGCCTTCTTCAGAACAGGGCTATACCGATATAGCATGGCCACTTCTCAAAATTGCAGAACTCATCTCACTTCCCTTTTGACATCACAGTTGCCTCCCCTCTCCCCTTTTCTTACTACTGCTCATGATGACATGGGCATTCCATCTCTTACCCACTGGACGAGGCGGCAGGGAAGTTTTTAGTCCCGTTTTTATTATCCATTGTTTGGTGTCTGTGATTTGTCTGTGACCGTGCGTTCGCGCTTGACAAAGGCTAGTTGGCCGAAAATTTGCGCTTGTTTTGTTTTGTCTTGTTGAAGACGCACTTACATTGGTTTTCTCAGACTGGTAGGTTAGTACTTCTTGGTAATCAGACTGGTAGGTTAGTACTTTTTGGTGTTCAGACTGGTAGGTTACAACTACTTGGTAATCAGACTGGTAGGTTACAACTACTTGGTAATCAGACTAGTAGATTAGTATTTCTGGGTAATCAGATGAGCATTATTCACCATAGTCCTTAATCATGAACAAATTTTTTTATGTGTGTAATTTTAGCCACAAGGAAACAAATTTACAACAGAAGTAAAATAATGGAAATGCTCCCCCCCCCCCCCCCTTTTTTTTAAAAAAAAATTTTTTTTTTAACCATCTGTCCTCACTGCTTCAGAACTGCTAATTTTGGCTCTTGAACATACTGCCAGGTTCAGGTTCGTTTCATTTCTGTACCAGTTCCAGAAACTCAACAGAAGCTACCAAGTATCAAAGTCATGAGGCCATTTACCAGAGGAAATTCAGCACTACAGCTTGGTCACTTAATTGGAGATCAGTAATAGTAGCTTAGACCTTAAATATTTAGAACATGGTAGTACCCATGAATCTTCACTAGAGATTTGACATGGTAAACACAACCATAGCAACTGAAAACATACATAAACTGATGTCACCAGAGATCTGGGCACAGAGAACAACTGAATTGAAACATTTTAATCATGATGATTTATGAGGATGATGGTGATAGTGACATGGAGTCCCATTTTGATTTGCAGCACCTGCCACTTTCATCGGCTGGATGCTACATTTGTGAAGTTGTCTACGCGCGCGCATGCAGGCGTGTGTGCGTGCGTGTGTGTGTGTGTATTGTTGTTGTTGTATAAGTATTGTGTCTCTTTAGTGTGTGTGTGTGTGTGTTTGTGTGTATGTGTGTGCGCGCTTGTGTGTTGTTGTTGTATAAGTATTGTGTCTCTTTAGTGTGTTGTGTGTGTGTTGTGTGTGTGTGGTGTGGTGTGTGTGTGTGTGTGTGTGTGTGTGTGTGTGTGTGTGTATGTGTGAGTTAGTGAGTAGAAGGCAGATGTTGTATGTTTGATGTTACAGTAAAATGTAGTGTGATGTGTATGATTGGGTCCATTGTATTGTGCACAAAAGTGTGTTCAGTGTTAAAAATGATTGTATTATCAGTGCACATATATATTTTTGTAAAGTTTTGTGTATGGCATGTAATGTCATTGTATATGTTGTAATTAGTATAAAAACCTGAATATTTATGATTTCATAATATGGTAACCTGTGCCTTTAATTAATGAAACAAATAGTGTCAAGCAAGCCTAATAAATGCAGGCATGTGTGGTGTTGCTCAGGAAAATGTAGCAACAATTTAGCACATTCAACAGATCAGAGCCATTCAGGACCCCACAGTAGTATTTTTTATCTTTGTCGTAGCCTTTAGCACACTCAACAGACGACAGCTATCTTTGTCGTAGCCTTTAGCACACTCAACAGACGACAGCTATCTTTGTCGTAGCCTTTAACACACTCAACAGCTATCTTTGTCATAGCCTTTAGCACACTCAACAGACGACAGCTATCTTTGTCATAGCCTTTAGCACACTCAACAGACCACAGCTATCTTTGTCATAGCCTTTAGCACACTCAACAGACGACAGCTATCTTTGTCATTGTCTTTAGTACACATAACAGACGACAGCTATCTTTGTCGTAGCCTTTAGCACACTCAACAGCTATCTTTGTCATTGTCTTTAGTACACATAACACGACAACTATCTTTGTCGTAGCCTTTAGCACACTCAACAGACAACAGCTATCTTTGTTGTAGCCTTTAGCACACTCAACAGACAACAGCTATCTTTGTCATGGCCTTTAGCACACTCAACAGACGACAGCTATCTTTGTCATTGTCTTTAGTACACAAAACAGACGACAGCTATCTTTGTCGTAGCCTTTAGCACACTCAACAGCTATCTTTGTCGTGGCCTTTAGCACACTCAACAGACGACAGCTATCTTTGTTATTGTCTTTAGTACACATAACAGACGACAGCTATCTTTGTCGTAGCCTTTAGCACACTCAACAGCTATCTTTGTCGTAGCCTTTAGCACACTCAACAGACCACAGCTATCTTTGTCATAGCCTTTAGCACACTCAACAGACCACAGCTGTCTTTGTCGTAGCCTTTAGCACACTCAACAGACGACAGTTATCTTTGTCATTGTCTTTAGTACACATAACAGACCACAGCTATCTTTGTCGTAGCCTTTAGCACACTCAACAGACGACAGCTATCTTTGTTGTAGCCTTTAGCACACTCAACAGCTATCTTTGTCATAGCCTTTAGCACACTCAACAGCTATCTTTGTGGTAGCCTTTAGCACACTCAACAGACCACAGCTATCTTTGTGGTAGCCTTTAGCACACTCAACAGACCACAGCTATCTTTGTCCTAGCCTTTAGCACACTCAACAAACCACATCTATCTTTGTCCTAGCCTTTAGCACACTCAACAAACCACAGCTATCTTTGTCCTAGCCTTTAGCACACTCAACAAACCACAGCTGTCTTTGTTGTAGTCTTTACCACACTCAACAGACCACAGCTGTCTTTGTCGTAGTTTTTAGCACACTCAACAGCTCACAGCTATCTTTATTGTGGCCATTAGCACACTCAACAGACCACAGCTATCTTTGTCGTAGCCTTTAGCACACTCAACAGCCCACAGCTATCTTTGTGGTAGTCTTTAGCACACTCAACAGACCACAGCTATCTTTGTCGTAGCCTTTAGCACACTCAACAGCTATCTTTGTGGTAGTCTTTAGCACACTCAACAGCTATCTTTGTCGTAGCCTTTAGCACACTCAACAGACCACAGCTATCTTTGTCATAACCTTTAGCACAGCAGACCACAGCTATCTTTGTCATAACCTTTAGCACACTCAACAGCTATCTTTGTGGTAGTCTTTAGCACACTCAACAGCTATCTTCGTCATAGCCTTTAGCACACTCAACAGACCACAGCTATCTTTGTCATAGCCTTTAGCACACTCAACAGACCACAGCTATCTTTGTCATAACCTTTAGCACACTCAACAGACCACAGCTATCTTTGTCATAGCCTTTAGCACACTCAACAGACCACAGCTATCTTTGTCATAACCTTTAGCACAACAGACCACAGCTATCTTTGTCATAACCTCTAGCACAGCAGACAACAGCTATCTTTGTCATAGCCTTTAGCACACTCAACAGACCACAGCTATCTTCGTCATAGCCTTTAGCACACTCAATAGACCACAGCTGTCTTTGTCGTAGCCTTTGCACACTCAACAGCTATCTTTGTCATAGCCTTTAGCACAGCAGACAACAGCTATCTTTGTCATAGCCTTTAGCACACTCAACTGACCACAGCTATCTTTGTCATAGCCTTTAGCACACAACAGCCCACATTTATCTTTGTCATAGCCTTTAGCACACTCAACAGCCCTCAGCTATCTTTGTCATAGCCTTTAGCACACTCAACAGCTATCTTTGTCATAGCCTTTAGCACACTCAACAGACCACAGCTATCTTTGTCATAGCCTTTAGCATACTCAACAGACCACAGCTATCTTTGTCATAGCCTTTAGCACACTCAACAGCCCTCAGCTATCTTTGTTGTAGCCTTTAGCACACTCAACAGCTATCTTTGTCATAGCCTTTAGCACACTCAACAGCTATCTTTGTCATAGCCTTTAGCACACTCAACAGCTATCTTTGTCATAGCCTTTAGCACACTCAACAGCTATCTTTGTCATAGCCTTTAGCAACTCAACAGCTATCTTTGTCATAGCCTTTAGCACACTCAACAGCTATCTTTGTCATAGTCTTTAGCACACTCAACAGCTATCTTTGTCATAGCCTTTAGCACACTCAACAGCTATCTTTGTCATAGCCTTTAGCACACTCAACAGCTATCTTTTTCATGGCCTTTAGCACACTCAACAGGTATCTTTGTCACAGCATTTAGCACACTCAACAGCTATCTTTGTCATAGCGTTTAGCACACTGAACAGCTATCTTTGTCATGGCGTTTAGCACACTCAACAGCTATCTTTGTCATAGGCTTTAGCACACTCAACAACCCACAGCTATCTTTGTCATAGGCTTTAGCACACTCAACAGCCCACAGCTATCTTTGTCATAGCCTTTAGCACACTCAACAGAACAGCTATCTTTGTCATAGCCTTTAGCACACTCAACAGCTGTTTTTGTCATAGCCTTTAGCACACTCAGTAGCCCACAGCTATCTTTGTCGTAGCCTTCAGCACACTCAAGAGCCCACAGCTGTCTTTGTCGTAGCCTTTGGCACACTCAACAGACCACAGCTATCTTTGTTGTAGCCTTTTTGGCACACTCAACAGACCAGAGCTATCTTTGCTGTAGCCTTTAGCACACTCAACAGACCACAGCTATCTTTGTCATAGCCTTTAGCACACTCAACAGACCACAGCTGTCTTTGTCATAGCCTTTGGCACACTCAACAGACCACAGCTATCTTTGTCATAGCCTTTGGCACACTCAACAGACCACAGCTATCTTTGTCATAGCCTTGAGCACACTCAACAGAAACAGCTATCTTTGTCATGGACTTAGCACACTCAGTAGCCCACAGCTATCTTTGTCATAGCCTTTAATAATAATAATAATAAGAGACCATTTATAAGCGCACATCTCTGCCTACGGCGGAGCTTATGACGCTTTACAATCATTCACTCACAATATTTCAATCTCTCGGACCTCACGTACATACACTAAATACACAATACAAAGTAATAGAATAAATCCATAAAAATACTACATACGCTACAATCATACACGGATTCTCACGCAAGTCCAAATGCACCCCACAACCCCCACGGCTATACCCCAAAGTACTGTGAGGCACATTGGGTTCTATAATCACCCACCCCCACCCCCCACCTACCTACTATAACATACACACACACTAACACACCTTTTCTACTATTAGGCTGGGGGGAAATGAGGTTGAACTTACTGATAATATTTTTGAAAGAGGTGAGTTTTTAGAGCTGTTTTGAAAGAAGAAGTCGATTTTAGGTGTCGGATTTCAAAGGGAAGAGAGTTCCAGATTGTGGGGGCTGCGAAGGAGAAAGAGCGATGTCCAAATGTTTTTGTGCGTATGCGTGGAACACGGAGCAATCTGGTATCAGTAATGGAGCGGAGATTTCTAGAAGGAGTGTACACAGAGAGAAGATCAGCCAGGTAGCGAGGAGAGAGATCAGAGAAAAAAGAGTGGCATAGTGAGGCAAGCTTATAGTCAATGCGAGCTTGAACAGGCAACCAGTGAAGGGATTTGAGAATAGGTGTGACATGATCATGCTTGCGGGAACGAGAAACAAGTTTAGCGGCAGAGTTTTGTACTTTTTGAAGTTTGTCTAATTGATTTTGAGAACAGCCAGAAGAGGGAGTTACAGTAGTCTAATTTGGAGAGAACAAAGGCAGAAAGAAATGTTTTGGTAGCGTCTTCTGAAAGTAAGTGGCGAATATAACTAATGCGTCTAAGGTCAATGTATGCTTTGCGGCAGACTGTCTGTACATGTGTTGAGATACTCATGTCTTTGCTGAAGTGGAAGCCAAGATTTCGTGCGGTAGAGGAAAAGGGAATATCTGTTGATCCAACGGTAAGAGATGTAGGAGTGGTCGACGGCAGAGACTTAAAAGAGGAAGAACAGAGGACAGCTTCAGTTTTCTCGTCATTTAGTTTTAGCTTGTTTTCGAGCATCCAGATTCGTATGTCGGTGATATAAAGTTCGAGAGAGGAAATGGCTGGGTTTATGTTCTCGGGAGGAGTAGAGAGTTCAAGTTGAGTGTCATCTGCAAATGATTGATGTTCAGGAGAGTGAGACTGTATCAGGCCGGCAAGTGGTTGTGTATAGAGGACAAAGAGCACGGGGCCCAACACAGATCCCTGTGGGACCCCGTACAATAGTTCTTCAGATGTAGAGTTGAGGTTATTGACAAAGACTGATTGTGTTCTTTCTGTGAGGTATGAACGGAACCAGGAAAGAGCGGTGTGAGAAATGCCGTAACTGTATTGGAGTCTGTTAAGCAAAATGGTATGGTCTATTGTGTCAAAAGCAGCTGAGAGGTCCAGTAAAGTTAGTAGAGAGACGTTTCCAGAGTCAAGAGCTAAAAGGATGTCATTAGAAATTTTGAGGAGCGCAGTTTCAGTACTGTGATGAGGACGATAAGCAGACTGAGAAGGAGAGAAGAGGTCGTAGTCATTAAGATATGTAAGTAATTGTTGGAGAACGACTTTTTCAAGAATTTTGGAAAAGAATGATAGGTTAGAAACCGGTCTGTAATTTTTCAAGTTGTTTGGGTCCAAGGATTGTTTCTTGAGGAGAGGTTTTACAACAGCTATTTTAAGACTTGATGGAAATATACCGGAAGAAAGAGAGGAGTTGATGATTACAGTGAGAGTTGGGAGCAGATCATCAAGAAACTGGAGAAACAGAGGGGTAGGAATGGGATCGAGGGAACATGAAGTGGGTTTTGATTTGAGAATGATGGTTTTAAGTTCAAACTCAGTAACAGGGTTAAACATGCAGAAAGTTGAAGTGGGGGTGGTGGAGGTAGGTCTTTTTACCAAAGGGGACAACGTGGCCTGATCTAATTCTTTTCTGATGTTTTTTACTTTGTCGAGGAAATACTTATTAAACACTGAAGGTAGGTCATTTAAAGGGTATGTGTTGGGAAGTAGAGATTTTTTGCTGCGGCCTAGCAATCTGTCACAGACATTGAACAATTTTCTTTGGCTTGTAGCGGAGGCGATTTCGTTTAGATAGAAGAGAGATTTAGCCTTTAGAATAATTTTTGAAACTGCCTTTTTTGCTGTGTTGAAAATATGTTTAGTGATCGTAATAGGGTTTTTGAGCCATCTGCGCTCAGCCCAGTGTCTGTGCTTTTTCGCTGCCTCAAGGTCGTCTTTAACCGCGGCAAACCAAGGCTCAAGGCGATTGGTGCGCATCTTGCGACGACGTAGTGGTGCGTGTTTGTCAAACACAGACACGAGGGCAGAGCTCAAGTGGTCAACAGAGGGGCAAAGGTCAGGGGTCACGAGAATGCGAAGGTCGGAACTGAATGAAACGCTGTCGATCGCACGTACGTTGCGCGACTCAGAGTACTCTACGGGATCAGACGGCACAGTGACAGACAGTTCAGCCACAACACAGTAGTGATCGGACGACAGTGAATGGGTGACGTGCGTGGAGCGTAAAATGTTGTCGGTAGGCCGAAACACTACCCAATCAAGAATGTGGCCATGCTTTTGTGTTGGCTCAGAGACGGCTTGAGAGAAACTAAACATGTCAAGATAACTTTTGATTTAGCACACAACAGCCCACATTTATCTTTATCATAGCCTCTAGCACACTCAACAGCCCTCAGCTATCTTTGTCGTAGCCTTTAGCACTCTCAACAGCTATCTTTGTCATAGTCTGTAGTACACTCAACAGAGTTCTCTTTGTCATAGCCTTTAGCACACTCAACAGACCACAGGTATCTTTGTCAGAGCCTTTAGCATACTCAACAGACCACAGCTATTTTCGTCATAGCCTTTAGCACACTCAACAGCCCTCAGCTATCTTTGTTGTAGCCTTTAGCACACTCAACAGCTATCTTTGTCATAGTCTTAAGCACAATCAACAGCCCACAGCTATCTTTGTCATAGCCTTCAGCACGCTCAACAGCCCACAGCTATCTTTGTCATAGCCTTCAGCACACTCTATAGACCACAGCTATCTTTGTCATAGCCTTAAGCACACTCAACAGACAACAGCTATCTTTGTCATAGCCTTTAGCACACTCAGCAGCTATCTTTGTCATAGCATTTAGCACACTCAACAGCTATCTTTGTCATAGCATTTAGCACACTCAACAGCTATCTTTGTCATAGCGTTTAGCACACTCAACAGCTATCTTTGTCATAGGCTTTAGCACTCTCAACAGACCACAGCTATCTTTGTCGTAGCCTTTAGCACACTCAACAGCCCACAGCTATCTTTGTCATAGCCTTTAGCACACTCAACAGCTATCTTTGTCATAGTCTTTAGCACACTCAACAGCTATCTTTGTCATAGCCTTTAGCACTCTCAACAGACCACAGCTATCTTTGTCGTAGCCTTTAGTACACTCAACAGCCCACAGCTATCTTTGTCATAGCCTTTAGCACACTCAACAGCTATCTTTGTCATAGTCTTTAGCACACTCAACAGCTATCTTTGTCATAGCCTTTAGCACTCTCAACAGACCACAGCTATCTTTGTCGTAGCCTTTAGCACACTCAACAGCCCACAGCTATCTTTGTCATAGCCTTTAGCACACTCAACAGCTATCTTTGTCATAGCCTTTAGCACACTCAACAGCCCACAGCTATCTTTGTCATAGCCTTTAGCACACTCAACAGCTATCTTTGTCATAGCCTTTAGCACACTCAACAGCTATCTTTGTCATAGCCTTTAGCACACATCAACAGCTATCTTTGTCATAGTCTTTAGCACACTCAACAGCTATCTTTGTCATAGCCTTTAGCACACTCAACAGCTATCTTTGTCATAGTCTTTAACACACTCAACAGCTATCTTTGTCATAGCCTTTAGCACACTCAACAGCTATCTTTGTCATAGCCTTTAGCACTCTCAACAGACCACAGCTATCTTTGTCGTAGCCTTTAGCACACTCAACAGCCCACAGCTATCTTTGTCATAGCCTTTAGCACACTCAACAGCTATCTTTGGCATAGCCTTTAGCACTCTCAACAGACCACAGCTATCTTTGTCGTAGCCTTTAGCACACTCAACAGCCCACAGCTATCTTTGTCATAGCCTTTAGCACACTCAACAGCCCACAGCTATCTTTGTCATAGCCTTTAGCACACTCAACAGCTATCTTTGTCATAGCATTTAGCACACTCAGTAGCCCACAGCTATCTTTGTCGTAGCCTTCAGCACACTCAAGAGCCCACAGCTGTCTTTGTCATAGCCTTTGGCACACTCAACAGCCCACAGCTGTCTTTGTCATAGCCTTTGGCACACTCAACAGACAACAGCTATCTTTGTCATAGCCTTTAGCACACTCAGCAGACCACAGCTATCTTTGTCATAACCTTTAGCACAACAGACCACAGCTATCTTTGTCATAACCTCTAGCACAGCAGACAACAGCTATCTTTGTCATAGCCTTTAGCACACTCAACAGACCACAGCTATCTTCGTCATAGCCTTTAGCACACTCAATAGACCACAGCTGTCTTTGTCGTAGCCTTTAGCACACTCAACAGCTATCTTTGTCATAGCCTTTAGCACAGCAGACAACAGCTATCTTTGTCATAGCCTTTAGCACACTCAACTGACCACAGCTATCTTTGTCATAGCCTTTAGCACACAACAGCCCACATTTATCTTTGTCATAGCCTTTAGCACACTCAACAGCCCTCAGCTATCTTTGTCATAGCCTTTAGCACACTCAACAGCTATCTTTGTCATAGCCTTTAGCACACTCAACAGACCACAGCTATCTTTGTCATAGCCTTTAGCATACTCAACAGACCACAGCTATCTTTGTCATAGCCTTTAGCACACTCAACAGCCCTCAGCTATCTTTGTTGTAGCCTTTAGCACACTCAACAGCTATCTTTGTCATAGCCTTTAGCACACTCAACAGCTATCTTTGTCATAGCCTTTAGCACACTCAACAGCTATCTTTGTCATAGCCTTTAGCACACTCAACAGCTATCTTTGTCATAGCCTTTAGCAACTCAACAGCTATCTTTGTCATAGCCTTTAGCACACTCAACAGCTATCTTTGTCATAGTCTTTAGCACACTCAACAGCTATCTTTGTCATAGCCTTTAGCACACTCAACAGCTATCTTTGTCATAGCCTTTAGCACACTCAACAGCTATCTTTTTCATGGCCTTTAGCACACTCAACAGGTATCTTTGTCACAGCATTTAGCACACTCAACAGCTATCTTTGTCATAGCGTTTAGCACACTGAACAGCTATCTTTGTCATGGCGTTTAGCACACTCAACAGCTGTCTTTGTCATAGGCTTTAGCACACTCAACAACCCACAGCTATCTTTGTCATAGGCTTTAGCACACTCAACAGCCCACAGCTATCTTTGTCATAGCCTTTAGCACACTCAACAGAACAGCTATCTTTGTCATAGCCTTTAGCACACTCAACAGCTGTTTTTGTCATAGCCTTTAGCACACTCAGTAGCCCACAGCTATCTTTGTCGTAGCCTTCAGCACACTCAAGAGCCCACAGCTGTCTTTGTCGTAGCCTTTGGCACACTCAACAGACCACAGCTATCTTTGTTGTAGCCTTTTTGGCACACTCAACAGACCAGAGCTATCTTTGCTGTAGCCTTTAGCACACTCAACAGACCACAGCTATCTTTGTCATAGCCTTTAGCACACTCAACAGACCACAGCTGTCTTTGTCATAGCCTTTGGCACACTCAACAGACCACAGCTATCTTTGTCATAGCCTTTGGCACACTCAACAGACCACAGCTATCTTTGTCATAGCCTTGAGCACACTCAACAGACAACAGCTATCTTTGTCATGGACTTAGCACACTCAGTAGCCCACAGCTATCTTTGTCATAGCCTTTAATAATAATAATAATAAGAGACCATTTATAAGCGCACATCTCTGCCTACGGCGGAGCTTATGACGCTTTACAATCATTCACTCACAATATTTCAATCTCTCGGACCTCACGTACATACACTAAATACACAATACAAAGTAATAGAATAAATCCATAAAAATACTACATACGCTACAATCATACACGGATTCTCACGCAAGTCCAAATGCACCCCACAACCCCCACGGCTATACCCCAAAGTACTGTGAGGCACATTGGGTTCTATAATCACCCACCCCCACCCCCCACCTACCTACTATAACATACACACACACTAACACACCTTTTCTACTATTAGGCTGGGGGGAAATGAGGTTGAACTTACTGATAATATTTTTGAAAGAGGTGAGTTTTTAGAGCTGTTTTGAAAGAAGAAGTCGATTTTAGGTGTCGGATTTCAAAGGGAAGAGAGTTCCAGATTGTGGGGGCTGCGAAGGAGAAAGAGCGATGTCCAAATGTTTTTGTGCGTATGCGTGGAACACGGAGCAATCTGGTATCAGTAATGGAGCGGAGATTTCTAGAAGGAGTGTACACAGAGAGAAGATCAGCCAGGTAGCGAGGAGAGAGATCAGAGAAAAAAGAGTGGCATAGTGAGGCAAGCTTATAGTCAATGCGAGCTTGAACAGGCAACCAGTGAAGGGATTTGAGAATAGGTGTGACATGATCATGCTTGCGGGAACGAGAAACAAGTTTAGCGGCAGAGTTTTGTACTTTTTGAAGTTTGTCTAATTGATTTTGAGAACAGCCAGAAGAGGGAGTTACAGTAGTCTAATTTGGAGAGAACAAAGGCAGAAAGAAATGTTTTGGTAGCGTCTTCTGAAAGTAAGTGGCGAATATAACTAATGCGTCTAAGGTCAATGTATGCTTTGCGGCAGACTGTCTGTACATGTGTTGAGATACTCATGTCTTTGCTGAAGTGGAAGCCAAGATTTCGTGCGGTAGAGGAAAAGGGAATATCTGTTGATCCAACGGTAAGAGATGTAGGAGTGGTCGACGGCAGAGACTTAAAAGAGGAAGAACAGAGGACAGCTTCAGTTTTCTCGTCATTTAGTTTTAGCTTGTTTTCGAGCATCCAGATTCGTATGTCGGTGATATAAAGTTCGAGAGAGGAAATGGCTGGGTTTATGTTCTCGGGAGGAGTAGAGAGTTCAAGTTGAGTGTCATCTGCAAATGATTGATGTTCAGGAGAGTGAGACTGTATCAGGCCGGCAAGTGGTTGTGTATAGAGGACAAAGAGCACGGGGCCCAACACAGATCCCTGTGGGACCCCGTACAATAGTTCTTCAGATGTAGAGTTGAGGTTATTGACAAAGACTGATTGTGTTCTTTCTGTGAGGTATGAACGGAACCAGGAAAGAGCGGTGTGAGAAATGCCGTAACTGTATTGGAGTCTGTTAAGCAAAATGGTATGGTCTATTGTGTCAAAAGCAGCTGAGAGGTCCAGTAAAGTTAGTAGAGAGACGTTTCCAGAGTCAAGAGCTAAAAGGATGTCATTAGAAATTTTGAGGAGCGCAGTTTCAGTACTGTGATGAGGACGATAAGCAGACTGAGAAGGAGAGAAGAGGTCGTAGTCATTAAGATATGTAAGTAATTGTTGGAGAACGACTTTTTCAAGAATTTTGGAAAAGAATGATAGGTTAGAAACCGGTCTGTAATTTTTCAAGTTGTTTGGGTCCAAGGATTGTTTCTTGAGGAGAGGTTTTACAACAGCTATTTTAAGACTTGATGGAAATATACCGGAAGAAAGAGAGGAGTTGATGATTACAGTGAGAGTTGGGAGCAGATCATCAAGAAACTGGAGAAACAGAGGGGTAGGAATGGGATCGAGGGAACATGAAGTGGGTTTTGATTTGAGAATGATGGTTTTAAGTTCAAACTCAGTAACAGGGTTAAACATGCAGAAAGTTGAAGTGGGGGTGGTGGAGGTAGGTCTTTTTACCAAAGGGGACAACGTGGCCTGATCTAATTCTTTTCTGATGTTTTTTACTTTGTCGAGGAAATACTTATTAAACACTGAAGGTAGGTCATTTAAAGGGTATGTGTTGGGAAGTAGAGATTTTTTGCTGCGGCCTAGCAATCTGTCACAGACATTGAACAATTTTCTTTGGCTTGTAGCGGAGGCGATTTCGTTTAGATAGAAGAGAGATTTAGCCTTTAGAATAATTTTTGAAACTGCCTTTTTTGCTGTGTTGAAAATATGTTTAGTGATCGTAATAGGGTTTTTGAGCCATCTGCGCTCAGCCCAGTGTCTGTGCTTTTTCGCTGCCTCAAGGTCGTCTTTAACCGCGGCAAACCAAGGCTCAAGGCGATTGGTGCGCATCTTGCGACGACGTAGTGGTGCGTGTTTGTCAAACACAGACACGAGGGCAGAGCTCAAGTGGTCAACAGAGGGGCAAAGGTCAGGGGTCACGAGAATGCGAAGGTCGGAACTGAATGAAACGCTGTCGATCGCACGTACGTTGCGCGACTCAGAGTACTCTACGGGATCAGACGGCACAGTGACAGACAGTTCAGCCACAACACAGTAGTGATCGGACGACAGTGAATGGGTGACGTGCGTGGAGCGTAAAATGTTGTCGGTAGGCCGAAACACTACCCAATCAAGAATGTGGCCATGCTTTTGTGTTGGCTCAGAGACGGCTTGAGAGAAACTAAACATGTCAAGATAACTTTTGATTTAGCACACAACAGCCCACATTTATCTTTATCATAGCCTCTAGCACACTCAACAGCCCTCAGCTATCTTTGTCGTAGCCTTTAGCACTCTCAACAGCTATCTTTGTCATAGTCTGTAGTACACTCAACAGAGTTCTCTTTGTCATAGCCTTTAGCACACTCAACAGACCACAGGTATCTTTGTCAGAGCCTTTAGCATACATTTAGCACACTCAGTAGCCCACAGCTATCTTTGTCGTAGCCTTCAGCACATTCAAGAGCCCACAGCTGTCTTTGTCATAGCCTTTGGCACACTCAACAGCCCACAGCTGTCTTTGTCATAGCCTTTGGCACACTCAACAGACCAGAGCTATCTTTGCTGTAGCCTTTAGCACACTCAACAGACCACAGCTATCTTTGTCATAGGCTTTAGCACAGTCAACAGACAACAGCTATCTTTGTCATAGCCTTTAGCACACTCAGTAGCCCACAGCTATCTTTGTCATAGCCTTCAGCACACTCAAGACCCCAAGCTGTCTTTGTCATAGCTTTGGCACACTCAACAGACCACAGCTATCTTTGTCGTAGACTTTGGCACACTCAACAGAACACAGCTATCTTTGCTGTAGCCTTTAGCACACTCAACAGACCACAGCTATCTTTGTCATAGCCTTTGGCACACTCAACAGACCACCGTTTTCTTTGTCATGGCCTTTGGTACACTCAACAGACCACAGCTATCTTTGTCATAGCCTTTAGCACAGCAGACAACAGCTATCTTTGTCATAGCCTTTAGCACACTCAACAGACCACAGCTATCTTTGTCATAGCCTTTAGCACAACAGACCGCAGGTATCTTCGTCATAGCCTTTAGCACACTCAACAGACCACAGCTATCTTTGTCATAGCCTTGAGCACACTCAACAGACCACAGCTATCTTTGTCATAGTCATTAGCACACTCAAAAGACGACAGCTATCTTTGTCATAGTCTTTAGCACACAACAGCCCACATTTATCTTTGTCATAGCCTTTAGCACACTCAACAGACCACAGCTATCTTTGTCATAGCCTTTAGCACACAACAGACCACAGCTATCTTTGTCATAC
Source organism: Monoplex corrugatus (assembly GCA_030674185.1). Lineage (NCBI taxonomy): Eukaryota > Metazoa > Mollusca > Gastropoda > Littorinimorpha > Ranellidae > Monoplex > Monoplex corrugatus. The sequence continues at coordinate 2,079,963 of CM060309.1, read as the reverse complement.
CCTTTAGCACACACAACAGACCACAGCTATCTTTGTCATAGCCTTTAGCACACTCAACAGACCACAGCTATCTTTGTCATAGCCTTTAGCACACTCAACAGACCACAGCTATCTTTGTCGTAGCCTTTAGCACACTCAACAGCTATCTTTGTCGTAGTCTGTAGTACACTGAACAGACCAGTTGTCTTTGTCATAGTCTTAAGCACACTCTACAGACCACAGCTATCTTTGTCATAGTCTTAAGCACACACTTAACAGACCACAGCTATCTTTGTCATAGTCTTTAGCACACTCAACAGACCACAGCTATCTTTGTCGTAGTCTGTAGTACACTGAACAGACCAGTTGTCTTTGTCATAGCCGTAAGCACACACTTAACAGACCACGGCTATCTTTGTCATAGTCTTGAGCACACTCAACAGCTTTCACATAGCGTTTAGCACACTCAACAGCTATCTTTGTCATAGGCTTTAGCACACTCAACAGCCCACAGCTATCTTTGTCATAGCCTTTAGCACACTCAGAGCTATCTTTGTGATAGCCTTTAGCACACTCAACAGACCACAGCTATCTTTGTCATAGCTTTAGCACACTCAACAGACCAGCTAACTTTGTCATTGCCTTTAGCACACTCAACAGCTTTGTCATAGCCTTTAGCACACTCAAAGCTATCTTTGTCATAGCCTTTAGCACACTCAACAGACCACTGCTATCTTTGTCATAGCCTTTAGCACACTCAACAGCCCACAGCTATCTTTTTCGTAGCCTTTAGCTCACTCAAGAGCCCACAGCTGTCTTTATCATAGCCTTTGGCACACTCAACAGACCACAGCTATCTTTGTCGTAGCCTTTAGCACATTCAACAGCCCACAGCTATCTTTGTCGTAGCCTTTAGCACACTCAACAGACCACAGCTATCTTCGTCATAGCCTTTAGCACACTCAACAGCCCACAGCTATCTTTGTCATAGCCTCTAGCACACTCAACAGACCACAGCTATCTTTGTCATAGTCATTAGCACACTCAAAAGACGACAGCTATCTTTGTCATAGTCTTTAGCAAACAACAGCCCACATTTATCTTTGTCATAGCCTTTAGCACACTCAACAGCCCTCAGCTATCTTTGTCGTAGCCTTTAGCACACTCAACAGACCACAGCCCTCTTTGTCATAGCCTTTAGCACACTCAACAGCCCACAGCTATCTTTATTGTGGCTTTAGCACACTCAACAGACGACAGCTATCTTTGTTGTAGCCTTTAGCACACTCAACAGGCCACAGCTATCTTTGTCATAGCCTTTAGCACACTCAACAGACCACAGATATCTTTGCTGTAGCATTTATCACACTCATCAGATGACAGCTTTCTTTGTCATAGCCTTTAGCACACTCAAAAGACCACAGCTATCTTTGTCGTAGCCTTTAGCACACTCAACAGACCACAGCTATCTTAGTCATAGCCTGTTGCACACTCAACTGACCACAGCCATCTTTGTCATAGCCTTTAGCACACTCAACAGGCCACAGCTATCTTTGTCATTGCCTTTAGCACACTCAACAGCCCACAGCTATCTTTGTCATAGCCTTTAGCACACTGAACAGACGACAGCTGTCTTTGTCATAGCCATTAGCACACTCAAGAGCTATATGTGTCATAGACTTTAGTACACCTAACAGACTACAGCTATCATTGCCGTAGCCTTTAGCACACTCAGCAGACCACTATCTTTGTTGTAGTCTTCAGCACACTCAACAGACCACAGCTATCTTTGTTGTAGCCTTTAGCACATTCAACAGCCTACAGCTATCTTTGTCATAGCCTTTAGCACACTCAACAGCCCACAGCTATCTTTGTCATAGTCTTTAGCACACTCAACAGACGACAGCTATCTTTGTCATAGCCTTTAGCACACTCAACAGCCCACAGCCTTTAGCACACACAGCAGCCCACAGCTATCTTTGTCATGGTCTTTAGCACACTCAACAGACGACAGCTATCTTTGTCATAACCTTTAGCACACTCAACAGCTATCTTTGTCATAGTCTTTCGCACACTCAACAGCTATCTTTGTCATGGCCTTTAGCACACTCAACAGCTATCTTTGTCATAGTCTTTAGCACACTCAACAGATGACAGCTATCTTTGTCATAACCTTTAGCACACTCAACAGCTATCTTTGTCATAGTCTTTCGGACACTCAACAGCTATCTTTGTCATGGCCTTTAGCACACTCAACAGATGACAGCTATCTTTGTCATAACCTTTAGCACACTCAACAGCTATCTTTGTCATAGTCTTTCGCACACTCAACAGCTATCTTTGTCATGGCCTTTAGCACACTCAACAGACCACAGCTATCTTTGTCATAGCCTTCAGCACACTCAACAGATGTCTTTGTCATATGCTTTAGCACACTCAACAGATGTCTTTGTCATATGCTTTAGCACACTCAACAGCCCACAGCTATCTTTGTCATGGCCTTTAGCACACTCAACAGATGTCTTTGTCATAGGCTTTAGCACACTCAACAGCTTTTTGGTAGCCTTTAGCACACTCAACAGCTGTCTTAGTCATAGTCTTTAGCACACTGAACAGACGACAGCTATCTTCGTCGTAACCTTTGGCACACTCAACAGACCACAGCTATCTTTGTCATAGTCTTTAGCACACTCAACAGGCGACAGCTATCTTTGTCATAGCCTTTAGCACACTCAACAGCTATCTTTGTCATAGCCTTTAGCACACTCAACAGCTATCTTTGTCATAGCCTTTAGCACACTCAACAGCTATCTTTGTCATAGCCTTTAGCACACTCAACAGCTATCTTTGTCATAGCCTTTAGCACACTCAACAGCTATCTTTGTCATAGCCTTTAGCACATTCAACAGCTATCTTTGTCATAGCCTTTAGCACACTCAACAGCTATCTTTGTCATTTAACACACTCAACAGCTATCTTTGTCATAGCGTTTAGCACACTCAACAGCTATCTTTGTCATAGCGTTTAGCACACTCAACAGCTATCTTTGTCATAGCGTTTAGCACACTCAACAGCTGTCTTTGTCATAGCATATAGCACACACAACAGCTATCTTTGTCATAGCCTTTAGCACACTCAACAGCTATCTTTGTCATTTAGCACACTCAACAGCTATCTTTGTCATAGCGTTTAGCACACTCAACAGCTATCTTTGTCAAATTCTTAGGACACTCAACAGCTTTGTCATAGCCTTTAGCACACTCAACAGCTATCTTTGTCATAGCCTTTAGCACACTGAACAGCTATCTTTGTCATAGCCTTTAGCACACTCAACAGCTATCTTTGTCATAGCCTTGAGCACACTCAACAGCTATCTTTGTCATAGCCTTTAGCACACTCAACAGCTATCTTTGTCATAGCCTTTAGCACTCTCAACAGCTATCTTTGTCATAGTGTTTAGCACACTCAACAGCTATCTTTGTCATAGCCTTTAGCACACTCAACAGCTATCTTTGTCATAGCCTTTAGCACACTCAACAGCTATCTTTGTCATAGCGTTTAGCACTCTCAACAGCTATTTTTGTCATAGCATTTAGCACACTCAACATCTATCTTTGTCATAGCCTTTAGCACTCTCAACAGCTATCTTTGTCATAGCGTTTAGCACACTCAACAGCTATCTTTGTCATAACCTTTAGCACACTCAACAGCTATCTTTGTCATAGCCTTTAGCACACTCAACAGCTATCTTTGTCATAGTCTTTAGCACACTCAACAGCTATCTTTGTCATAGGCTTTAGCACACTCAACAGCTGTCTTTGTCATAGCCTTTAGCACACTCAACTGCTGTCTTTGGCATAGGCTTTAGCACACTCAACAGCTGTCTTTGTCATAGGCTTTAGCACACTCAACAGCCCACAGCTATCTTTGTCGTAGCCTTTAGTACACTCAACAGATCAGAGTCAATCAGGACCCCCACAGTGAGTCATCAGTCCATCGCACTAACTCTTTGCCATGGCAAATGGTCCAAGTGTGCACCAACTGTGTATATGTCTGATGTGTAAATCTGTTGTTGGATTATTATGGTTTACAGTGTCCAAGCTCTTGTTTTCCCAGGATGTTCAGACCTTCAGCTTGCATACCTTGGAATGGGTCCGGTGACCCAGAGGTCCCCAGTGCCTGGCTGTGAGGTTGAGGACAGAGAAAAATCTACAGCTAGATGTGGTACGGCAGCTTCTGATCTGGAAGGTGATGTCGGCATTCTGTCACTGTATCCTGAAGACAAGGGTTTGAAGCCATGCCAGGACTACATATTCCCAAAACAAAGTAAATAACAGTGATAGCATTTTATCTGCAGTGTTGACATCTAGCTTGGCATTTGACATGACATTTGTGCCAACAGTCTAGACTGACTTTGTAGATAAAACAGTTTAATTGTTTCCACTGACAGATTCTGTAGAAACAAACTACATGCTGTTAACATGAGTATTTGCTTAAAGATTCTTTAGAATGATGGTGCAGGTTGCTGCAGTTCAGGCGGATGTTTGTTTTGAACTGTAGTGATAATGTATAATCTAGTAACTGCTTGATGAGCTGCTTGTTTGATATTCACTGCTGTTGTGAAATGCCAAAACATTACAGGTTACTTGATGTACCACTTTAATGATAATAGTAATAATAATGATAATAATAATAATAATAATAATTTTTATGTTCACTGCTGTTATGAAATGCTAGGAGTGTTCATCATGTGATGGTGCTTTATATAGTGTTTTGTAAGTGAAATTATTGCTGTAAAATTGGATGGCAAGCCATTTGATATCAGCATCATCCAAGTTTATTATGCACCAGCATCCGCAAGTACTCAGGATGGAATTGACAACTTCTGTGAAGTATTAGAGATGGCCAAGGCTCAATGTAAATCACAGGAAGTTACAATAATAATGGGAGATTTTAATGCTAAAGTGGGAAAGGATAGGGTAGAGGATATAGTTGGACCTCATGGCCTTGGTACACAAAATGAAAGGGGAGGGAAACTTGTTGAAGGGGCACAGATGAATGAGTTCATAGTAGGAAAAACCTGATTTGAGCAGCCTAATAGAAGAAAATGAACTTGGATGAGTCCAGGAGATAATGTACCAAAAATCAATTTGACTACATCCTGATCAACAAAAGATTTAGAAATTCTTTGCTGACAGCAAAAACACTACCAGGTGCAGACTGCAGCAGTGACCACAGTCCTGTAATGGATTTAGGCTGAAACTAAGGAAAAGAAAACAGACCAAAAGTAACATCAAAGTAAATCTTGGACTCTTAAAGACAGATGAAGCGACACATAAAAAATGTAACATACATGTTCAAAACAAATTCAGTGCTCTGGAAGACATTGGTGACAGTGAGGAACAATGGACAAAGTTGAGAAACTCGATAAATGAAGCTTGTGAGGAAATCCTTAGAGTAGATGGAAAAGCGAAAAAGAACTGGATGACAACAGAAATTGTAGGCTTGATGGAAGAACGGAGGAAGGCAAAGGGAAAAGAGGAAAGATACAGGAAGATAAACAAAGAAATCAGGAATAGGTGCAATGAAGCTAAGGAAGTTTGGCTGAAAAAAAAGTGCAAACAGATAGAAGGCCAACACAAAACATATCCTCAGGGTATGTACAAAAGAATTAAAGAAATTGCCCACAGAAAAGACATGCACATAACTGGTTGCTTACAATCGAAAGATGGTACGCCTATCATGGAAAAAGACAAAACATTAGAGAGATGGGAAGAGTACATTCAAGACCTTTTTGAAGATGACAGAAACAAAGAACACATTATAAGAAAGAACATTGAAGGACCATCCGTAATGAAAGATGAAGTTAGAGCAGCATTGAAAAAGATGAAAGAAGGAAAAGCCCCTGTGAAATTTATGACATCGGAAAGATCCCCAAAGATATGTGAAAATCAATTTTCATTGCACTTCCAAAGAAAACAGGGGCTTCTGAATGCGAACTCCATTGTACAATCAGCTTGATTAGTCATGTAACAAAAATCCTATTAAGAATAATCATGATGAGGATAAGAAATAAAATTAAAAGAGAACTAGCAGAAGAACAGTGTGGATTTGTTGACGGTAAAGGAACTAGTAATGCCATATACATCCTAAGAACTATCATAGAGAGGTCGATCAAGTTGAATAAGGATTTATATATATGCTTTGTTGATTATACCAAGGCTTTCGATCAGGTAAGACAGGAAGAATTGATCAACCAACTAGATAGACTTGATGGAAAAGATCTACAAATAATCAGAAATATGTATTGGGAATAAACAGCAGCAATGAGAATAGAAAACGATGTAAGCTCTTTCCAAAATATCAAAAGAGGAGTCAGGCAAGGTTGTGTTCTGTCACCAGATTTGTTTTCTCTTTACAACGAAACCATGACAGACCTAGAAGAATGCCCTGGGTTAAAGATTGGAGGAAAAAGGATGAACAACATTCGTTACACAGATGATGACGCCGTGCTAATTGCAGAAAATGAAAGGGACCTACAAAACCTTGTGAATATGATAGAAAGCAAAAATATAGATTGGAGCTAAATAGCAAGAAGATGGAAGTCATGGTAATCGGTTAAAAAAATGAAATCCCCTCATGCAAAGTTTTAAGTATCTGGGAATGGTCATCTCAACATATGGCAGATGCACATCAGAAATAGCCAGCAGAATCGGCCAAACCAAAACAGCATTCAAGAAGATGAAAAGCATTTTTACCAACAAATGCCTATCAATGAACATCAGGAAGAGAGTTCTTGAATGTTATATAGAACCGATACTGTTGTATGGTTGTGAGGCGTGGACAGTCAACATGCAAAGCCAGAACAAGATTGAGGCAGCCAAGGTGTGGTTTCTAAGAAGAATGTTGAGAGTTCCATGGACAGCAAAGACAAACGAGACAGCCTTGATGGAGGCAGACACAAGATCATTGATAAGGAAGATTAGGAAAAGACTTGATGGAGGCAGACACAAGAAGATCATTGATAAGGAAGATTAGGAAAAGACAGGCAACATTCATAGGCCATTTTATGAGGTAAGGGGAATTAGAGCACCTGGTCACAACAGGAAGGGTGGAGGGAAAGAGAGCACTTGGTAGACCCAGGGAGAAAATATTGGACGAACTTGCGGGGTGGCTGATGACAGAGAGGGTGGAAGATATGCTTGCGGCGACAAGGGATAGATGCATATGGAGGGCCATGATCGCCACCACTATGCGGCAGGACACATGATGAGATGATGATGAGTATTACGTTCATTATGATTATCATTAATAGCTCAGGAAGTGCTTATTTAGGTAAATATTTTTTACCTGATATGAATTATCACAAGACCTTCAGCAAGATGATCCCGACTTAAAGAAATATTTCTAATTTGTTGTTGTTATTATTCTTGAAATCAGCCAAGGAATCACCATCAACAACTGCCTCAGTTGCACCTGGGTCACCTGCACAGGATACAGCAGTCAGTCATGACATAGAAACTACAGGTGACAATCATTGTTTTGATGAAGATGTAAACGTCAGTCATTCTGACCACACGGAAGGTGCCTCATCTTGTCCAGCACATGGAGTCAGCAGTGATGAGCAACAGTAAGTCATATTTTCATCTCCATTGTCTTTTAAAAAGGGAGGTTAAGAAAATGTGTCAGCAAGATTTTCTTAGCTGTTTGTGAGTGATCTTCTTCTACCATTTTTTTGTTTGTTTGTTTCAGTAAATATACACATAAATGGTCTGATATTTGGACAAAAGTAGTCCAAAATGCAAACATGTTTTCTCGAAGATGTCCTGGCTGTTTGTTGCCAGATTGTAAGTGGATAGAAAAATGTTTTGTGTGCTCAGAAAACATTCTCATAAAGGACTGGTCAAAAATCAAGATCACAACTACTCATTATCATATAAGTGTTGACAAATGTCAGCAAAGATTCTCAGTCATGTAAAAATGGATTATAACAGTATAATGATAATATCAGTTTAATGGTGCCTTGTCAAAAGCATGCTAATTGCATTTGACAGTAATTTAACAGCATTAAACTTTAACAACAGACATTGACAAAACATGAAATGAAAGTAATTGTTAAGATGCAAAATAACAAAGTATAAGGAGAAAACAGTTAATACATTTGACAATGACACAGTATTTTAGGATGACATGTCCAATACAAGTGAAAATTCTGATCAATTTGACCTATTTTTATGCGGTTTTAATTTATTGCATGATTCAGATCTTTATATGCCATGATCCAGATTGGATTTACTTTTATGCCATTGTTGTTTAGCTTTTTTTTAGGATGTCATTTTCATGTACTTAAGAGTAAATATAAATGTATGGACCATTTATCTTTGGCCAGTATTTTTTCTTTCATTTGTTTAAAATATTGTTATTCTGCATTCATCTTTAGTGCGATTGTATATGTTTAGCAATCACCATGTTCCCATTTTTTTTCTACCCACGATTTCTTCATGTTCGGCTTAGCTGGCCCTTCGATTCATGATTTTCATGCTGCTGGATTTTATGTTCTATGAAGGTGTGTCTGCCTCTTTCTTTTTGCCGTGGTCTTGCTTGAAAGACAGTCTTCATAAGTCAGTCTCTTGGTTTTGTAGCGTATGCCTCATATCTTAATTTTCTTTCATTCATTAACGATAGTTTTCTTGCTGTTCACAATTCGTTTAGTATGCTTTCCTTTGTTCTTCTGTCTGCGCAGCTGACCCTGAGTAGCCTCCTAAAAAAAAAATCATCTCAGCTGCTTCAATTCTTTTGTATTCATCTTTCACTTTGTGTGAAAGATTCACAGCCATATAACATAATGGGCCATACTAGGCATTTCAGTATTTTCATTTTCATATGGAGAAGAAGGCTACGATCTTTCCAGATGTTGTTTAGTTGGATCATTCTGCTTTTAGCCATGCCTATTCTTGTTTATATATCTTTGGTACATGATCCATCATTTGTTTTGACTGAGCCTAGATGTTTGAAGTCTTTGACATTTTCTAAAGGAGTTTATCAATCTTTATTTCATGCTCTGTTTGGCAACTGATTTCAGCAACATACAGTACTTTTGTCTTTTTGGTATTAAATTTGAGACCGGCTTTTCTTCCTGTTTCATCTACTCTGTGTAGAACTGTCTTCATGCTAGTGATGTTGTGGGTTAGCAGTGCTGTATCATCTATGCAGAACTGTCTTCATGCTAGTGATGTTGTGGGATAGTAGTGCTGTATCATCTATGTAGAACTGTCTTCATGCTAGTGATGTTGTGGGCTAGCAGTGCTGTATCATCTATGTAGAACTGTCTTCATGCTAGTGATGTTGTGGGCTAGCAGTGCTGTATCATCTATGTAGAACTGTCTTCATGCTAGTGATGTTGTGGGCTAGTAGTGCTGTATCATCTATGTAGAACTTTCATGCTAGTGATGTTGTGGGCTAGCAGTGCTGTATCATCTATGTAGAACTGTCTTCATGCTAGTGATGTTGTGGGCTAGCAGTGCTGTATCTATGTAGAACTGTCTTCATGCTAGTGATGTTGTGGGCTAGCAGTGCTGTATCATCTATGTAGAACTGTCTTCATGCTAGTGATGTTGTGGGCTAGCAGTGCTGTATCATCTATGTAGAACTGTCTTCACGCTAGTGATGTTGTGGGCTAGCAGTGCTGTATCATCTATGTAGAACTGTCTTCATGCTAGTGATGTTGTGGGCTAGCAGTGCTGTATCATCTATGTAGAACTGTCTTCATGCTAGTGATGTTGTGGGCTAGCAGTGCTGTATCATCTATGTAGAACTGTCTTCATGCTAGTGATGTTGTGGGCTAGCAGTGCTGTATCATCTATGTAGAACTGTCTTCATGCTAGTGATGTTGTGGGCTAGCAGTGCTGTATCATCTATGTAGAACTGTCTTCATGCTAGTGATGTTGTGGGCTAGCAGTGCTGTATCTATGTAGAACTGTCTTCATGCTAGTGATGTTGTGGGCTAGTAGTGCTGTATCATCTATGTAGAACTGTCTTCATGCTAGTGATGTTGTGGGCTAGCAGTGCTGTATCATCTATGTAGAACTGTCTTCACGCTAGTGATGTTGTGGGCTAGCAGTGCTGTATCATCAACGTAGCACAGATAAGTTATATTTCTACCACCAATCTTAAGACCCATGTCTTCAATATCAGACTCTGTCATTACTTTCTCTGTATATATGTTGAAAGGTAAGGTGAGAGGATGCATCCGTGCCTGACTCCATTCAAGATATTGAAAAATCCACATTTTTGATGTCCCATCTGATAGCTCCCTTTTGATCTTCATAAAGTGAGGAAGTTAGTTAGATGATGTGGTTTGAAAAGCCCATTTTATGCGTTGTGTCAAAAAGATGCTGGTGGATTATGCTGTCAAAGACTTTGCTGTAGTCTATGAAGGTGATAAAAAGTTCTTCATTCATACTTTTCTCTTTCTCAATGACGTTGAAGCACAAATAACATGTCTGTTGTTCCTCTGTTTATTCTGTAACCTGCCTGACAGTCTGATAGTTCAAACTCTACTTTTTGTTTCATCCTGTGTAAGATTATGATCAGCAGGATCTTACTTGCATGACAAATAAGGACTATTGTCCTGTGATTATTGCAATCTTTTACATTTCCGCTCTTGTAGAGCATGACAAATTCTTGTGATTTCCAGTCTGTTGGCCATTAACTGGTCTTCCGGATTTTGCAGCATAGGTAATGCATGGCTTTCAGCCCACCTTCTCCTGAATGCTTCAACAGTTCTCGTGGAATGTTAACTTCACTGATGAGGGGTTCTGGCACTGACTCAAATTGTTTACTCAGACAATATATGTCATCAGTTATTTCCGCTTACCAAAGTGCACATGTGATCATGTCCCATGTTGCTTTTTTTCCCCCACATTGAATAATGTGAGAAATCACAGTCATCATTTTCTTGAATGCTGTTTTGGCGTGGCAGATTCTGCTGGTCATTTTTAATGTGCCATCCGGTGAGATGACTGTTCCCAGACAGATTGTTTCTGATGTTCTGCTGTCCCGTGATTCCACAGCCTTTGAAAATATGTTAAGGTAGCATTGTATATTCCATCACCGATGCGGTGTTTTCGCTGCCAAAAATTTGGGCATATCAGAGACAGATGTACCGACACAGAAAAGTGTGCCATTTGTGCCAAGGAAGCATATGAAGGAACATGTGAAGGACCACCAATGTCTAATTTTGGAGGTTGCCACCCTTTGTCCTGCAAAAGCTGTCCCATATGGCAGATAAAACATAGAATACGAGTGAAAACGGAAAAAAGGATACCCTTCCATGAGGCCAAACGATTAGTGGAAGCCAGCAGCTCATCTGCAATGAAAAGCTATGTATCAGCTGTCAGGAAAGTGAATCAAGTTTCCATTGCCTGTCAAGCGGATCTCACATATTCCAAGCCCAGTTTTGAAACGATGCAAGACATAAAGGCCCTCAGCAGGGGCGTTAAACCCACTGCTTCTCAGGCTGCTCAGCAGTCAAAATCATATAGTGCTGGACAGCCTGGGAAACCCACCCTCCTGCATCGGCCGTCCGGGAGCAGCTCCACAGTGATTGGTGGAGGTGAAGAAATCTATTCCAGCGCTTAAAGGACCTAAGCCTTCTGTACCTTCAGGCAGGTCAGCCATCAGGTCTGACTGCCTAAAAAAAAGCAGGAAAAAAAAAGAAAAGTTAATAAGCTTCATTGCAGGTTGAAGATGATGGAACAGATATGGACTGAATTTGTCTACTTTTGTTTCCACCGATAATGACTGAGAGGTGTCGATTCAGAGGAGCTCAAGCTACTTTGCCGTGATCTGCAGCCTCTTGTGCTGGTTCTACAAGAAACGTTAATGCGTGAAGGGAAATGCTTTTCTCTAATGGATTTTAACATTAATTCGAAACCAGCACAACCTAAAGATGGAGGAATAACAGGTGGAGTGTCTTTCCTCCTATACAGGTCTGTTTTGTTTAGCCCTGTTATTCTGAGCAGTTCTTTGCAAGCAATAGCAGCAAGGGTATCTCTAGACAAAACCATGACCATTTACTCTCTGTACCTACCTCCATATGTTCTAGTTTTGAAAGAAGAACTGGTTGATCTAATTGAGGAACTTCCACAACCTTTTCTGTTGTTGGGCGATTGGAATGGCCATTCCCCATTTTGGGGTAGTGAGGATACTTCAGCCCATGGTCTCTTGCTGGAAAACACCTCTGAATTGGACTTACACTGTCTAAACGATGGATCTCTGACTTATATTCATTCTGCAAATGGTGCATTTTCCTGTTTAGATCTATCAGTGTGTGATGCTTGCCTGGTCATGGACAATGAGTGTAGAGTTTTCGATGATCCGCATGGAAGTGACCATTTTCCAGCGGTCTCAACAAATACAAACGTCGAACATGAATCCCTACTGGAACACTTGAATTTTCACAAGGCTAACTGGGATTTATTCACAAGGACCATCTAGAGCAAATTAGAAGAAGAGGAAGTCCTGCAAATTGATGATCTGGTAGACACTCTAGCAATTGTCATCCTGAATTGTGCCAAAAAAGCAATTCCTACCTTCTCTAAGAAACATCACATGTGGTTTACTTCTTATGAAAACAAATAAAACAAGAATGCAGGAGAGCTCAACATCGCGTCTTCCAAACTCCATCAGCGGACAACATTTGAGCTCATCAAAAACTCCACGCAAAGTCGAGGTATGTCTTTATAAGTATATAACAAGTAAATGACGGTCTTGGGGAGACTTTTGCTCCAAACTGACATCCTGAACTCCAAAAAATAAAGTGTGTAAAATTATCAAAAATATTAAGGGAAAAACACCTGTCCCTCTGTCAACCATCAGAAACCTTCAGCTTGTCTGATTACTGACAAAAACGCTGTTTCTTACCTGTTAGCATCCACCATTGACGAACTCTTCCTCAGCCAATAAATTGGCGCTTTTCTGTAAACACATATCCCTGAAAGAAAAGAGAGCCTGTAACTTCGTCTCTGATAACACGGAAGAGTACAACCTTCCACTGACATTAGGCGAGCTAAAAGTTGATCTTCTGACTTGCTTTGACTCTTCTCCTGGCCTTGATGAAATTCATTTCAAACTTGTGAAGCATCTCCTGGAAAAGGGTTTAGAAATCCTCTTGCAAGTGTACAATTACATATGGACGACAGGATTCTTTCCTCCTTCATGGTGGAAAGCCCTGATCATCCCTGTACCTAAACCTGGAAAAGATCTATCCAATCCTTTCAATTATTGGCCAATAGCCCTAACCAGTTGTCTTTGCAAAATGATGGAAAAAATGGTCAACAGCAGACTGATGTAGAAACTTGAGAATGGCAGCATCTTAGCTAAAGAACAATGCAGTTTTCGCAAGCACCATTCCACAATAGACCATGTAATCCACCTTGAAACGATTTGTAATGCATTTCTGAACAAACTGCATGAGTTGTTGCTATCTTCTTTGATCTGGAGAAAGCATATGGTACCACCTGGAAATCAGGAATTCTTATGGATCTACACGAACTGGGTTTTCGGGGTCACCAACCCCTGTTTATCCAATTTTTTTTGGCTGAGCTCCAGTTTCAAGTGCGGGTTGGTAGTACTTTGTCGGACATCCATGAGCAAGAGCTGAGTGTACTACAAGGGAACATTCTCTCTCCTGCAAGACTGTCATACTGTAAAGTACTGGATCCCATTCACCATCGAGGGCTGCGCCTGTGTCTTGGTGCATTCAGAACAACTCCTGTCTATAGTTTATACGTGGAAGCAGGGGAGCTCACCCTGAGCAACGGTACACTGAAACTAACCTTAAAACTTGAAACTGTTCACTGAACTGGAAAACCCAGCTGATGATTGTGTCTTCAACCCCAGATTTCAAAGTGAATTTGAAAAACATCTGAAAGTCATTTCTCCATTAGGAATCTGTATCTGTCCTCATATGGAAAAGGCAGATATAAACTTTGAGGTTGTTAACGACTTCTTGAAATTTCCAGATAGCCCATCATGGACCTTGAAAACACCAAAGGTTTGTTTTGATCTTGCTTCCTTCCATACAGACAATACTAGTTCACTGGCATACAAATCGTTTTATGCGGAACTGTTTGAGAAATTTCCATCATATCACAGAATCTTCACTGATGGATCAGAGTTTGATGAAGGTGTTGCTGCTGCTGCCTTCTGTTCTGCAGTTCCCAGTTGAGCATTTTCAAAATGACAGTTCCATTTATACTGCTGAACTGACTGCTCTGGTTTTGGCACAAAAAATGGTGTCCAAATCCAAGCATAAAGATTTTCTCATTTTTTCTGACTCCCTTTCTGTACTTTGTAGGCAATTTCTGGCCGAAACATCAGTCACCCTGAGCTTCTGAAGTTCTTTGAGCTGTTTTCTACTTTTACAAGTGAGGGTCACTGGATTGTTTTTGCCTGGATTCCTGGCCATGTTCATATTGGAGGCATTGAAAAGGCTGACTACCTGGCCAAGAACGCCACAAGGGGAAAGATGTCTAAATCCTTGATTCCTTACACAGATGTCAAATCGAAAGTACACAGTTTCATGAGAAATCTGTGGCAGGAGGATTGGAATAAACAGATAACAAACTTTTCCAAATCTGCCCTAACGTGAAAGAAATTCTCCCATCTGCTGTAGGGAACCATAAGAAAGAGACAGTGTTACGTAGGTTACACACAGGTTAAACATGCTATGCTCATTCATACCTTTTAAGAAATGAAGAAGCACCGTGATGTATACCGTGTGGCGAGCCGTTGAGCACCAGACATCAGCTTCTTGATTGCTGGGACTTGTACAATGTGAGACACTAGCATTACACGGTGGACTCCTTAAAAAACCTCTCTGTGATGTCCCTGTTAACGATGTCGAGTTATGGGTGACTGATAAGAGAATGAGAGTCGACTAGAGATATTATGTAAACTGTGTGTGTAGGTGCATGTTCTATGTGTTTTCCCCAATCACACACAACCTTCCATTCAGTCACCTCCTCCACCTCTGTAAACAAGACAGCAGATCAATATTTTATAATAAAACAGGGATCCTCAGTTCATTTTTATCCACCAGATCAACAAACTCAACATAAATGTTCAACGTCCACTGTGCAAAAGAAGACAGTTATTTACTCAGTTCAGTTTTTTTTTTTCCCTTCACAAGGAAACTTTCACTGCACTAACATTTCCCGGACAGTTCTCATAATTCACAGCAATGGTATTATTGTTCAGCATTCAGTTCATCACTGTATTTAGACGTTGTTACCGCACAATCCCAGGGAGCAGTCACAGAGGCGTCATTAGTCGGAAACGCCCAGGTATGTAGCAAAGTCCTAACAGCTTAGGACCAGGGACTGGATCAGGCATCCACCCCTCAAACCAAAGTCACGTACGTATGTGGCTCCCTCGTGAACCAATCAGACCAGACAGCTCCCCACGTCAGAAGCTGCTAACATATTAGCTTACGACAAACAGATGGGTTTTTTTGTTCTCTTCAGGCAGCAAGGAAACGCGACCGCTCAATCTGGAAATCTCTGAAGAACTGAATTTAAGTTCACAGATTTTTTTCAACACACACTCCACGTTCCACGTATTCCACATTCCACACACTCCATGCTTTCAACTTCACAGCCAATCCGAAAACATTTTCTGTTTCAACCAATGAGAATAAAGACACCGAAAACAACACGGGTGCTCCAATCCACAAAAGCAAAAATGAGTCAAAACCCTACACAACAACAAAAATGCAAAAACAGCACTGTGAAAATATATGCAGCACATCTGTCACAGTCCCTCCTGATGCATTTTTCCAGTTTTTACAAGAGATCAATAGATTTCACCTGATATGATTTTATGTCAAAGTATGGTTTTCTTTAATTGCAATTTAGACTTGCAAGGTGGTGAGCACGGTTTTTGACTAGTCTTTTATCTTAACTTGGTTGTTGTTTTTGACATGTTGTTAGCCCTGATATGGCTCTAATAGTTGGCTGGGCTATAAGCAATATGAACTTGAACTTGTATAAAAATGTTGCAGACATTTAAATTCATTCCCTTATTTGAGTTTTGTGCCATTGATATTGATGCTAAAATGTCAGGTGTTTTGCCGATCTTCAATGTCTAGTTTTGTTGATGGTGATTTCCATGTTGTAGAAATCACAAGTAGCATTCTTGTTGGGTGTATATTCCTGTAGACATTCTTTTTCATGTGCTAGATCTAATCATCAGCAAGTATATTGTTCAAAGAATCTGGGTCTGAGTTTGCATTTCTTGTGATCTTGTCCATGTAAACAATAGAGGTAATAAGACACATCCTTGTCTCACTCTGGAGGTATGTTCAGACCAGTCAGTCAGTCCTTCTGGTGTTTGGACTGCGTTCATGCTGTTTGAATAGATGGTCCTGTTGCTTACTTTCTTGACAGTCTGGGTACTTCATCCTCTGTCATTAGCGCTAGATCCAGGCTTGGTTCACCAGCCTCTCTTTGCTGTTTTGCCCTTTGGCGTCCTTCCTATGCGGCCAACTATGCTCCTGTTTTCATATGGAGTCCTGTCTGTCTGCAGAGGACTATCAAGCTCTGTCCCAGCTGTTAGCACAGCAGTTGGATATTGGTGCAGATTAGGTCTCATAACTGAGAAGCTTTTGTTTTTTTCTTCTGTTTTGTTTTGTTTTGTTTGTTTTGGCCGCGCCATTACCTTATAATGAATGTGTCTAGCTGGCCTCCTCAGCCACTTCCATCGTCCCTGTCAATCGCCACAATAAACATACAGTTTAGGTTTTGGAAGTGAAGGTCAGATTGTAGCTTCCCATCTGTGCTGATGTCTTTCAGGGATGTTTCTGTTCTCACTCTGTTAATGGGAAATGTCCTACATTACTTTCATGGAGCTCAGCTCTCATGATCGACTACCAGCTTGTCATTGTTGCTAGGCCTTTTGGTAGGTTACTCTTTTACCTTGCCAACATTGCCCTGTTCTGCGAGGAGTTCCTACTCCCTCAGTGACACATCTGCGGGCCATACCCCAGCTGGTGGTTCACGGTTTATGAGTCCTCAGCATCCTGAATGCAGGCAGGGCCAAAGCCACCAACCTACAACCCCTCAGCTAGCCAGGTTGCCCCATGCTTACACATCAGTATGACCCACTGTCCTTGGCAGGCATCACACAATTTGGTGCTTCCACAGGGTTGCACTAAGCCCCCTTTTTTCGCCCACCCCAAATTCTCCGTCTGTGTCCCCTCATGTCCTACCCTTTAGTCTCAGGGCCAGGTGTTAAGCCAGTTTGCCGCACACTTCCTGTTTCTGTTAAGGCCATGAGTCAGAAAACAGATTTGAACATGACTATCAGCAAGCTTTCTCCTTCTAAATCTCTTCCCCTACTGGGGACTGCCAACTGTTCCACGTTAGGGACTCAACGCTCCCTGAAAATCAATCTTTGCAACCTTGGAGAGCTCATGGACTCAACTCTCCTGAAAATCAATCTTTGCAACCTTGGAGAGCTCATGGACTCAACACTCCCTGAAAGTCCATCTTTGCAACCTTGGAGAGCTCATGGACTCAACACTCCCTGAAAGTCCATCTTTGCAACCTTGGAGAGCTCATGGACTCAACACTCCCTGAAAGTCCATCTTTGCAACCTTGAGAGCTCATGGACTCAACACTGCCTAAAATCAAGCTTTGCAGCCTTGGAGAGCTCATGGACTCAACACTCCCTGAAAGTCCATCTTTGCAACCTTAGAGAGCTCATGACTCAACACTCCCTGAAAGTCCATCTTTGCAACCTTGGAGAGCTCATGGACTCAACACTCCTGAAAATCAATCTTTGCAACCTTGGAGAGCTCATGGACTCAACACTCCCTGAAAGTCCATCTTTGCAACCTTGGAGAGCTCATGGACTCAACACTCCCTGAAAGTCCATCTTTGCAACCTTGGAGAGCTCATGGACTCAACACTCCCTGAAAGTCCATCTTTGCAACCTTGGAGAGCTCATGGACTCTACACTGCCTAAAAATCAGCTTTGCAGCCTTGGAGAGCTCATGGACTCAACACTCCCTGAAAGTCCATCTTGCAACCTTAGAGAGCTCATGACTCAACACTCCCTGAAAGTCCATCTTTGCAACCTTGGAGAGCTCATGGACTCTACACTGCCTAAAAATCAAGCTTTGCAGCCTTGAGAGATCACTGGGACTTATCCTCCTGCACTCTCTAGGGTCTGCATAAAGCAGTCCATTATGCTTCCACACAAAGACCAAAGTCCTGAGTATGTCCCAAGCTTTCAGAAAGTTAGGCATTGACAGTTTCCCAGGCAACAAATATTCCCATTTTCTAAGAGATGCTTCAGGAGGACAGCCTTACAGGTACATCTTCTTCCTCCTATTGTTTTGGAAGTGGCCCCTTTTTGTTTGCTGAGTCAGGTTTTTTTCAGAAAAGTATTCACCTTAAGAGTTACCTGGACATCTGCCAAACACAAACACAAACACAAACTTATTTTTGTGAATCTGTTTTTATCCCCAATGTCAGGAATCAGAGCCCCATATTTCCCAGCAATATTCATTTTGTTACAGCCAGTTGGCAGGTCTGCTGTGTTGTCGATAGAGTCCTAAAGCTGAGTCTTTGCATCTTCCAGCCTTTGTTTTGTTGTTTTTTAAATGAGGTAGAAATAGCTAATTGTCATAGATAATTAGCACCTTGAGTCACAGTGAATTTGCTTACTAAACATAATTTGGGGGGAAATTTTTCTTTTTTATTCTTAAGGGGCAAAACTCAGATTGTTTACAAAACTGTACATGTAATGAATTATTCCCCCACAGTTGTTTATAACTGGTAACATCAGAATTATGGATGAACATTATCTCTGTATATTGGTGCAAAGTGTTATTCATTCAGTTGATCCATGTGTTTGTCTTTCAGGTGGCTTTTCCCACCACCACCACAAACCCATCCATCATGGAATGATGAAGAACTAGAATATCGGAAACAGCAGTATGTTAAACAGGTAAACTCTCCTTATGCATGCGTGCTTGTATGTGTGTAAAGGTAGTTGGAGGGGGGGGGGGGGGGAGGAAAAGAGAAGGGCATGAGAAGACGTACATAAATCAGAAAAGACAACACACTAGAATGTTGAGCCTGGTACTTCAGCCTGTGGCCTTCCTCAGGGGACTGTTTATTCAGGAATGAGCACACACATCAAACATTTTTGAATGAAAACTGTTCACAGAATAATCCAATCTTTTTTCTTTTCAACAACACCTGATATTTGTCCCAGCCCTCTCTCCTTCACCCCAGTCTTAATGTTGAATAGCAAGTCTTCATCCCTTCACCACAGCATGCTCCACCATCAATTTCCCATGTGTGCCCTCCTCCCGCACTTGTATAGATTCAATCCTGCATGCATGCATGCGCACACACACTTGCATGCACACATACACATACGCACATGCACGTACACACACACACACATACACATGCACGCGCGCACATGCACACATGTGCGCACGCACACACACATGCACGCACGAACGCACGCACGCACGCACGCACACACACACACACACACACACACACACACACACACACACACACACACAACACAACTTTAGATTCGAACAGCCACCGAGGTAAACAAACTTGCACATTATTGTCCTAAGTGTTAACATGGATGTACCCATATAAATGATACTAATAATTGTAGTAATGAGAGTAACAATAATGATAACCACCATCATCATCACCACAATGACAACAATAACAACAACAATGATGAAGACAAAGATAACAATGATGATAGCTACAACAACAACAATAACAACAATGATAATGATTATCATCCCTATCATTATCACCATCATCATCACCGCCATCCTCATGATTATATCATAAACATCATGTGCCCTGCCGCATGGCGCCGGTGATCACAGCTCCCCATGCAAATCCATCCCTTGTCCCCTGTTGCCACAAGTACATCGCCCACCCCCTCTGTTATCAGCCACTCTGCAAGCCTGTCCAATAATAATGTAATGATAAGAATGATACTATTAATAATGTGAAAAATAGTAATAACAATCACAACAATGACGATATAACACTTATGATAACAATAACAACAGCAACAATAACAACAACAACAACAATAATGATAATAGTACACAGTAAATAATAAATGATGATACCACCAACAACAACAGCAGTGACATTCCCAATGTGTCAAATCCCAACACAAGAACCAAACCCACATGCACACCCCACCAGCCACCAAGATAGCAAGCCAACACTGACCAAGACTCCAATGTTGTGCAAACAGCGCACGCCAACTGCGAGGGGAAGGACTGGTGGGAAAAAGGGTGAAGAGGGGCCACGCAGATGATGAGACCATTGCCGGACAAAAAGGCATGCTCCCAAACCAAACCATGAGGAAGACAGAGCATGTGACGCCAAACACAGGGGAATGTCGTGCAAGTTATATCATGAGACACTAAACAGGAGAGGGGATTGTTAGTACAACATTCATACAGAGGAACCCACAGATACCCAGCACCAGAAGCAGGACAGAGAGGTGGGGAATAGATGCACACCTGGAGGTGATCACAAACATGCCAGGCACCAACGACCCACCGATGGTACAATGCCTCAGCCACCATTGGAACTCCTTGCGAAACAGACAGTCAGGGGAGAAAACGAGGCAAGGGGGCGACTTGACTGTGCCTAACACCAAGAAGAACAAGATGGGTTGTGGAACTCGGAACACACCACGGGAATGGCAAAGTAGAAGGCGGCAATCCAGAGCATGGAGAGTCACAACAATCAGTGCAAAACAAGATAAAATGAAAAATAAAAGATGTAAAAAATTCAGATGCCATGGAAGTTGAAAAAATTGTTATTGTATTGTTTCAAGCCCAGGCAGCTGTTCAGAGCCATATCAGTGCTGTAACTATATCTGAATGCTCACAATATCTGAATGCTCACAATATCTGATGCTCACAATATCTGAATGCTCACACATATCTGAATGCTCACAATATCTGAATGCTCACAATATCTGAATGCTCACAATATCTGAATGCTCACAATATCCCACAAGTGGAAAAAAAATGGAAAAGAAAATTAAGTAAATCTATGAATACATTCGCTCATGTAATCTGAGGGCATCTAGGAAAGGGCCCAAATATCTTAAACTGTTACTGCACATCACACACCCCAGATCCAAAAATGCACTCAACACAGGTTTGCGAACACCCATACTAAGAGAAAGTATACAAGGCTTTCTAGAACTCTTTACAACCATGAATCATCTCCTTGGCACACGAAAAGATTTACCTCTCCCAACAAAACATACAAATGAAGAACTCCCATCTGTATTCTCCAACTATTTCACCACCAAAATACAAACTCTTCGTGACAGGCTTGGCAGGACACCCTGTCAACCATGCCCACCTGACCCTTCCTTCTCTGGCACACCTCTTACTACTTTTACCCCAGTCTCACAAGAAGAAATTCTCAACACAATCAGATCCATGTCGTTCAAAACCTGCGAACTGGATCCTCTTCCAGGTTCTCTCTACGCCGACTGTCTCCCTACTCTCCTCCCATTCATCACTGACATCATCAACACTTCTCTTCAAACTGGAACTGTCCCAGATTCTTTCAAGTCTGCTATTGTTCACCCTCTCCTCAAGAAACACAATTTAGATCCAAATGAACTGAAAAATTACCGGCCTATCTCTAATCTCTCTTTCTTGTCAACACTCCTTGAAAAAGTCGTCCTCAACCAGCTGAACTCTCACCTGTCTGCCAACAATCTCCTCAATCCTTTCCAGTCAGCCTACCGCCAGTGCCATAGCACTGAAACTGCCCTACTACACATTCTCAACAATCTCCTCCTTGCAACTGATACTGGCAAAGTCTCTCTCCTCACACTCCTTGATCTGTCTGCAGCCTTTGATACCATTGATCATGGTATTCTCCTTTCTAGACTTCATCATACTTTTGGCATCTCTGACATTGCTCTGTCTTGGTTCACTTCATACCTATCAAACAGAAAACAAACCGTTCTCATCAATGGCACTTACTCTCAACCTGTATACCTGACCTGTGGTGTTCCACAAGGATCTGTCCTTGGCCCTGTTCTTTTCACTCTTTACACCTCCCCCCTGTCCACCATCATCAACTCCCATTCTATAAAACACCACTTCTATGCTGATGACACCCAACTTCAAGACAGTGACTCACCTGATAATATACAGCGCCTATTGACTCGCACCACTGAGTGTTACTCGGACATTAAGAACTGGATGACACACAATAGACTTCAGCTTAATGACGACAAAACAGAAGCTATCCTCATTGGCACCCGTCAGAAACTTTCTCAGCTGCCTCCTCTTTCTCTCCCATTATGTAACACATCAGTCCCAATTTCTGATTCAGCTAAAAACCTTGGTGTCTGCATTGACTCTACCCTCTCCATGAACAACTTTGTTTCTCAAACTGCCAGATCCTGCTACTATCATCTCCATCGTATAAGGCTGATCAGGAAGTATCTCTCTGTGGAAACAACTGCAAAACTCGTTCTCTCCTTCATAATGTCTCGCATTGACTATTGCAATTCACTCCTGTCTGGTCTTCCTGCCTCCACCATTCACATCCTACAGCGCATTCAAAACAATGCTGCACGCCTTGTACTCAAAAAGAAAAAAGCTGACCACATATCTCCTCTCCTGGCACAACTTCACTGGCTCCCTGTATCAAAGCGCATACAGTACAAACTAGACACCATGTGCTACAAAAGCCTCAATAACGCAGCCCCCGATTACCTGTCAAGCCTACTTGAGATCTATGTTCCCTCAGTACCCTCCGCTCTGCCTCTGATCCTCTGACTTTTCGCTTTCCACGCACTAAGCTCAATACCTATGGTCCACGAGCCTTCTCTGTTTCTGGTCCACTCTCCTGGAACAAACTTCCTCTCTCAGTCCGTCAGCAACCTACTTTTGTCTCCTTCAAGTCCGCTCTCAAAACTCACCTTTTCTCCTCTGCATAAAATCCTAACCTCACTCAACCCCCCCCCCCCCCTCTGCAGCCTGTCTCCGCTCGGAGGGAATCAGGAATCACATGGTTATAATATATAATTGTATATGCTATGCTCTCTATAATTTTCCATTGCTTTTATTCTTGCTTTTATTGCTTTTATTCTTTCTCCCCATTTATAGCCATGCGTGTGTGTGGGTGGGTGTGTGTGTGTGTATGTGTGTGTGCGTGTGTGTGCGTGCGTGCGTGCGTGCTTGCGTGTGTGTCTGCTTCAGCGCTTAGATTTGATTTTATCAAGATTTTGCGCTATATAAATATTGTAATTATTATTATTTTAGTGCACATAATGATGAATGGATGAGCAAGGCTGTGAAAGATAGGAATGGAAAAAGAAAAGCAAAGGAACAAAATAGAAACAAAGAGATAGAGAGTGGCAGGAAAAAAAACAACTCTTGCACAGAATTTGCAGAATGTGGAAATGCTATTTATGTTGAAAGAGCCCCCGTCATCCCCATGGAAATAAGCTGAGAGTGACGGTGAACAGAACCGGAACATCACAGCCCAAGGCCATGAGACCAAAAGATCAGGGCGGTGACCCTCTGTACAGAGAGCCGAGGACCAAAAGCAACACCAAGGTTCCCAATGTGTTCAGAGAGTAAGAGTTGTCACCAAGCTGGATAGAACTATTTTTGTAGTGGAAATCCTTGGAGGCCTTGGGAAGAAGAGCTGAAAGATTCAACAGGGTCGACCTGCCGCAGAGGTTGAAATCATCAGCATAGAAATTATATTTGATGAATGCCAACTGATGACATTGGAAAGTGGTGATATATAGAATGTGAACAGAACTGGATAAAGTACTGAGCCTTGGGAAACCCCGTATGTCAGTTTAACTAGCTGGGATTTAGACTGACTTACCAGTGTAAGAAGTCAGACAGGAATATCGAAACAGGGAAAGAGAGCGCAACCTTGATTCCGAAAGCTTGCTTAGATGGAAAGGGAAGGATGATGCGATCAGTGGTGTTAAAAGCGGCAGAGAGACAGAAAGGAATAAGCAGTTTAGACACAGCCAAATGAGTCAAATTAATCATTGTACAAAAGTAGGTACCGGCAGGCAAAATTAGGATAAACATGAAAAGCTTAGTCTTCATACTGTTCTTATAGAACGTTTTAATAGAAACAAAATGGAAAAAAAAGTAACGCTCTATCTCTTTTCTTTCTGAGATAATGATGTTTTAAGATGACACCTTTAACGTAACAAGCAAAAACACAACAGAAAGTTGTTTTTGATTATGTGTATTAACAAAACAACAACTAGGGATTTCATTTTAAAATAATCGATTCTTTGTAGTATAAGGTTACATAAAAACAGGAAAGCAGGACATTTACTCAGTTACAAAGAGAGTTATGAGGGAGCAAAAATAGCAAAATGCGTATTTTTCATAAGTTCAAATTAACACGGCAGGCTATGTTTACAGGTTCGTATCTTGGAGAAGATGTGCTTTAATTGCAACTTGTGTCTGTACTATAGTACAACTGTCTATATAGACTTAGTCTCATTTTTTTGAAGATGAACAATAGCCACGTTTGTTTGTTATAGAGATCAAAACTTCATGAAATTGCCGAAATCGCTTGTGACAGAGGTACCAAGCTGACATAGGAGTACAAACGACTGTAACTTTTGAACCAATTGTTGGATTGACTTCATATTTGGACACAATATACAGAATGCTGTCCTGTTTTACACTATACACTATTTATTTGTATTTAAATCAGAGTAAGGTATGAGGTCAATCCCTCTCTAAAATACCCAAATTTCAGGAGCCCAATGTGAAGTAATGCTAGTCACATCATGACAGATGGCCACTATAAAAGCAAGAACCTGAATTTTTAAGCTTGCTTACTTTCTAGCAATATAAACTGATGTCCACTCTGTAGTGATGAAGTGTGTCAATGTTTCTGCTATAGTTATAAATGATTTCATATATGTATATAAACAAATGTCAGGGTTCCAAAGGGACCAATGTTGAAAAAGGACTACAATTTGTGTTGATGCAACAGGCGTAGAGTTGTACTATTACTAGGCTAGAGTAATACTAATACATGTGGTACTAGTTTGCTTTCTTATTTAACAAAACAAGGTCATACAAAGCCTGAATTTGGATTTAATTTCATCCAAGTTGGCCAAACACCAGGTTCCTCTGCTGTTTGATGAAGGGACTAACTCTATGTCTGACGAAATGATGTACTTTCTGTGGACTACATCATGTTCTTCTCGCCGAAAAAGGCTTATCTTCCCTCTTTTGTAGAGAATTTATGTCTTTGAGAAGACCAAAAGACTGAGGCACAAAAGACAACTCCGGATTTCCTGAAAGAATCTGTGAACGTGAAAGTCCAGTCTCTTCAAGGAAAGGGCTGACACTCAGTTATCTCCACAGTCTGAGAAAGTAAAGCTGTCCTCTGAGGTGGGTGTGTAGTCTTCAACTTTGTCTCAGTTTTGATGGAGATAGCGTAGTCTGGAAATTTCAGTAGATGGAAACAGTTGCTGGAGAAACAGTGCTGCCTCATCAAATGACTTGTTGCCCTGCTCCATCAGCAGCATCACCTGGTGACATAGAGGAAGACAATCTCAGTGACTGTTATTGTATGTGTATAGATGGAGAGAGATCAAATTTGTACTGTATGTGTGTCTTCACAACTGTTGGAAAAGAAATAACTGAATACAAGACTGACCGTCTTTTGTGTTCATGAGCTGCAACCCACATGTGTTTTCATTAATGGCTCTTAACTCTTTCCGTGCCAATCGACGATATATCGTCGATATAGGTGGCTGCAGTTGTGCCAGGCAACGATATATCGTTGATATAACTTTGTGTGCTTTATTTAGTTTCCGATGATAGCCGATCCGACTTTTTACTGTAGCCACACGACCGATAACTCTTGTAGTTTCCGTCGCTTCTGCCCTGAGCAGTTCTTGTGTGTTTATGTTTGTTTTGACCGTGTTTTTCGGATCTTTTTCAACAAAACAATGGAGGTACGTCGGGCGTTGCCAGTGAAGGTTTTAGACAAAAATGTGCACAGAACAGTGACTAATTGGAATATTTTCAAGCTGTAAAAAGCATTCATATCACAACTGGATGTGCCTTTTGGAGTATTCATCTGATTTTGTAAGGGAATCTGCACAGACGATAGGCAGTCTGATTTGTATGTATAATGTGCATGACTTTTTTAAAATTTTTATTTGTCCTCATTTTATAACCCATATAATCCTAATTTACAACTCCAATATTGTTGTTTTCCATGCATATCCTTATTGCCTGTCCTCTTACCTTTCTTTTGATATCTAACATGACTAACTTATGTGAATAATCACATGCACAGTGACCTCAGATATAAACACACCCTAAACAATTTTCAGTCACGCGAAAATGGTCTGGCACAAACGTGGAAAACCCTCTGGCACTCAATGAGTTAACAGCCAAGTAGGAAGTCATATCCACTTTTGGATTTTGGGATCAGTATACTAGTAATATGTATATAACTTCTACATGATTTGATCTCCTGCATGCATACACACAAAGGTGGTCAGGCGCTAACAGGTCTGCAGTTAAGTTCACGTTGGAGATGGGAAATATCTCCACCTTTCAGTATTTACCCATCAGACCCAGACAGGATCCAAACCGTACATACTCCCGTTAAGTTTTAATGCTCTGACTACCTGGTACTTGATTATCATACCCATCATATACAATCAATGTTTAAATAAATAAATGTTTCAGTAAATGTAATAGAAGGACAGAAAGGGGAGATGAGGTAGATGAATGTTTTTAACCTATTGATTCTACAGATAAAATTTGATGAAAATCAACCCATAAACAGCTGAGATCTCTCTCCTGACGGTAAAACATTGTCTTTACCTGCACATACTTCTGCTCAGTCAACATTGTCCCATTTTGAATATAAAAGAAATGGAGATTGCAAATGTTTGCAAATTCATGTATGTGCACTTGTCATAATTTTACTTTTTGCAATCCACACTATATTTCCCCACTTCCTCATTTTATTTAATACCCTGCCTCACCCTCTGCCCTTCTGGAAACATCGTACTACATTTATTTAGTTTACAAACCTGCAGAAGCAAAGTGTTGTCCAGTGTCACCTTTGGGGGATTCAGACGACGGCCTTTTCCACTTGCCAGAAAAACTGACTTCAGCTTGAGGAACTAATCATTTTCTGCAATAAACGAGACAAAACAGTATCTGATTTATACTTCAGTCTGATGCACTCACAAACACCAACACCCACAAACACACACGCGCCTCTCAAATTATGATGTACAAGTCACAAACAATCTATGTCAGAGTGGCACAATTCGTTAAAATACTAACAAACATAGCACATACACATACACAGTACCTAATACTGAAGTGCACGTCTAGCATAGCACTGTTTGCATGTGTAGGCACACACACACAACACACACACACACACAGAACACACACACACACACACACACACAGACACACACACACACACACACACACACACACCACACACACACACACACACACACACACACACACACACACAACACACACACACACACACACACACACACACACACACAGGGGGAAAAAAGGGTGGGGGTGGAGGAAGGGGATGGGGAAAGGTAGTAGGAAGTTTGAATGTAAGAAAGGGAACAGTTACAATTAATAATTCAGAACAATGAATTAACAGTGTCAAATAATGTACAACAATTAATTAACTCTTCATAACAATCTGCCAACAGGGGATCTGAGAATCAGCTGGACTAACAAGATATTATTTTTGTTGTAAAGGACATTTCTAGAATCAGTACATGAAAAATCGAGATTGTTATTTCTACGTGTCATAAGTGTGTTATTTCTATTAGTCATAAGTAAGATAGGACATTCAAAGAGCAGATGGTGGACTGATAATGTTTTTGAACAAATACGTACATTTTGTGTATATTTTGTTTTCCTTAGTTTGCATATCAAGGACGGTAGCTGTCTGGGGCAGTAAGGTATCAGGCTATGGGTATTGGAGAAATTTGTATAAACTGAATGTTCTAGCACAGAACCAAGTTCATGACCTGATAGTCGTATATTATGGAATGTTACGGTATTGGCATTTTTGGATGCACCGTTTCTTGCTAACTGGTCTGAAACTTCATTCCAATGAAGTCCACAATGTGACGGAACCCAGCAAAAATTTATACCAACACCGCTGGATGAAATACAATGTATCAGATGTTTGATTTCAAAGATAATGTCATTTCGTATTACATGTTCTGCTTGTTTCAAGCTTTTTAACAATGGAGAAAATCCTAAAACTCTTCCTATATTATCACTGGATAGTAATACGCTTGTTTATAAGCCCACCATTAAATTTCTTGGAGTGTACTTAACACGAAAATTGAATTGGAGACACCATATAGAATATTTAATTACAAAAGCAAACAAAAGACTTAATTTCTTAAAAATAATCAACAGACAGTCCTGGAGCCAAGACACTCAAACTATGTTACACTTAACGATTTCTTTGGTTCGATCGAAACCACTCTATGGACAAGAGGTATATTTTACTGCCTCGACTACACTCTTAAAAAAATTACAGAGTGTAGACAGCAAAGCTATTAAATTGGCTCTCGGTGTGCTCGTTCATACAGATACAATGAAGTCTTATAAAGAAAGATGAAAAGCATTCTTACCAACAAATGCCTATCAATTAACATCAGGAAGAGAGTTCTTGAATGTTATATAGAACCGATAATGTTATACGGTTGTGAGGTGTGGACAGTCAACAAGCAAAGCCAGAACAAGATTGAGGCAGCCAACATGTGGTTTGTAAGAAGAATGTTGAGAGTTCCATGGACAGCAAAGGAAACAAACGAGACAGCCTTGATGGAGGCAGACACAAGAAGATAATTGAGAAGGAAGATTAGGAAAAGACAGGCAACAGTTATAGGCTTTTGTATGAGGAAAGGGGAATTGGACTACCTGGTCACAACAGGAAAGCTGGAAGGAAGAGAAAGAGAGCACCAGGTAGACCCAGGGAGAAGATATTGGACGGACTTGCAGAGTGGCTGAAGACAAAGAGGGTGGAAGAGATGCTTGAGGCAACAAAGGATAGAAACAGATGGAAGTTCATGATCGCCATCGCCATGTGGCAAGGCACTTGATCCTGCTGATGATGAGTGTGAGACTGAACAATGTAAGTTTATCACATCCCTAGTGTGAGACTGAACAATGTATGTACTTTATCACATCCCTAGTATGAGACTGAACAATGTATGTAAGTTTATCACATTCCTAGTGTGAGACTGAACAATGTATGTAAGTTTATCACATTCCTAGTGTGAGACTGAACAATGTAAGTTTATCACATTCCTAGTGTGAGACTGAACAATGTATGTAAGTTTATCACATTCCTAGTGTGAGACTGAACAATGTATGTAAGTTTATCACATCCCTAGTGTGAGACTGAACAATGTATGTAAGTTTATCACATTCCTAGTGTGAGACTGAACAATGTATGTAAGTTTATCACATCCCTAGAGTTCCATGGACAGCAAAGAAAACAAACGAGACAGTCTTGATGGAGGCAGACACAAGTAGATCATAAGGAAGATCAGGAAAAGACAGGCAACATTTTATAGGCCATTTTATGAGGAAGGGGGATTTGGAGCACCTGGTCTCAACGGGAAAGCTGGAGGGAAAGAGAGCACCAGGTAGACCCAGGGAGAAAATGCTAGACGGACTTGCAGAGTGGCTGAAGACGAGGAGCGTGGAGGAGATGCTTGGGGCAACAAGAGATAGAGACAGATGGAAGTCCATGATCGCCAAGGCCATGCGGCAGGGCACCTGATGATTGTGATGAGTCTGAGACTGAACAGTGTAATTTTATAACATCCCTAGTGTGAGACTGAACATTGAATGTAAGTTTATCACATCCAATTTAAATGTAGATTTATGTCATTGAATGCGTTTTTTCATGCATTCTTACTCACTGTGCTTCATTGAGTGGGAAATATGTGGCTGACTGGTGAGTGGGAAATATGTGGCTGACTGGTGAGTGGGAAATATATGGCTGACTGGTGAGTGGGAAATATATGGCTGACTGGTGAGTGGGAAATATGTGGCTGACTGGTGAGTGGGAAATATATGGCTGACTGGTGAGTGGGAAATATGTGGCTGGCTGATGAGTGGGAAATATGTGGCTGACTGGTGAGTGGGAAATATGTGGCTGACTGGTGAGTGGGAAATATGTGGGTGAGTGGGAAATATGTGGCTGACTGGTGAGTGGGAAATATGTTGCTGACTGGTGAGTGGGAAATATGTGGCTGACTGGTGAGTGGGAAATATGTGGGTGGCTGGTGAGGGAAATATGTGGCTGACTGGTGAGTGGGAAATATGTGGCTGACTGGTGAGTGGGAAATATGTGGGTGAGTGGGAAATATGTGGCTGACTGGTGAGTGGGAAATATGTGGCTGACTGGTGAGTGTTAAACATGTGGCTGGCTGGTGAGTGTTAAACATGTGGCTGACTGGTGAGTGGGAAACATGTGGCTGACTGGTGAGTGGGAAACATGTGGCTGACTGGTGAGTGGGAAATATGTGGCTGACTGGTGAGTGGGAAATATGTGGCTGACTGGTGAGTGTTAAACATGTGGCTGACTGGTGAGTGGGAAATATGTGGCTGGCTGGTGAGTGGGAAATATGTGGCTGGCTGGTGAGTGGGAAATATGTGGCTGGCTGGTGAGTGGGAAATATATGGCTGGCTGGTTTATTGTCCGTCAGATTTTGCAAGAAGCAGTGCAAGTGGATGGGATCCAGAGGGAGATGGTGTGTGCCCACATCCACAGTTTTGTTCCACTTGGTCAGTATATACAGCTCTGTTGCCTTTATTGCCTTCACCTCTTGTCCCTCTTCCCGTCTTCTTTTTTTTTTGGGGGGGGGGGGGGGGAGGCTACCCCATCTGTTCTTGGGGGGGGGGGGGGGTGGTTTTGTTCAGTGCAGTTCATTTTGACTCCTCTTTACAGTCCAGCCCAAAGTTCATGCAGTGAAATTCCAGTGCCAGGAAGCCCATGGGAATCAACAGTGCCAAGCCACTGTGAAGCCATCCATCAAAGGAGACTCTACACAACTGTTGAGTCACCTCAGTGGAGTTCAACAGTGTCTGTTCTGATCCAACTTAATAAGGACACTGGCTGGTAAGCCCTCTACTTTTTCTACTGGTAACTTTCAGTTGTGAAGCCAGAAGTGAGAAACCCATCACCATCACAGCTTTCCAACCACAGACCCCATGAACCTAGACACCATGACTCTAGGGAGAAGAGTGGCAGAATGGTTCAGACGTTAACTTGCCGATAACTAAACTTGAGGTTCCAGAGTTTGTTCCCCGTAGACGCTTTGACTTTTCTTCTCAGTTTTACCAGAAAATCAAAGTGAACGTCTAGTCCTTCGGGAGGGGAAGAAAAACAAGTGGGACCTGTGTGCCTTCTGGCTGCGTGTGCTCAAGATCCCACGGCAGTTGAAAACCATGAAGAGCAGGGCATTGCCCAGCTGCCTTGGTATAAAACATTGGAGAGATAGGTTGATTTCCCAGGTCCCACCCCTTGAAGACCACAGTTAGCCTTCTTGCCTTTCTGAAGTCTTTGTAAAAAAAAAAGAAGTGATTTTGAATATGAATATAAATTTGAAGCGAAGGAGAGGGGATGAACGTCACCCTTATGGCAATGGCTCCGGGAAAAGTCGAGGTCTCTAACACCTCACTCCCATATGACCCCAGGGTTATGGAACTATCTAGGTAGGACCTCAGGACCTGGCCAGCTCATGGGTTTATGTACAGGCTTAAGACTTGTGCAGTGATCATTCTGGATCTTCTCCATCACATGGCACTCATGACGTTAGTGCATATGGAATTCATTCCGAGCGCAGAGACGTCATCTTGAGAAATTGAAATTGAAATTGAAATCCATGAGCCACTGATGCCAAAGACCCTAACTTGAATTTTTTTCAAGCACAGGAGCAGTAGAGGAAACCAGAACTAAGGTCACGGTGAAATCAAGGCATGAAGAGCCACATAATCTGGGACACTTTTTACTTAGGTATGATTGATAATTTCATGGTAATGAGGATGATGATCGTAATGCCATAGAATTCCATTCAGGATTGAGACTTTGTGACTGGGCTGAGCTCTTCGCTTACTTTCATAATATATCCTGGAGTTGTCCAAGCTTGAGAGATACAGATACATGCAGCATTGGTCAGAAAGTTAGAGCAACAGCCACACCGACACATCCTTGAAAAAGATGAAACTTGATATGTGTTTTGGGGGTAATGTCTGTGTAGGATAAGACACTAGGGCCTGTTTCCCAACTTTCCTGGCAAATTTATCCCTGTCTGCCTTATCACCTGAAGTGGATGCTGACGTAAAACTTGAATCCATTCAGTCTGTCAGTCAGTCTGTTGTCCCTGTCAAACTTCAAACTTCAAAATAATTACAATAATAATTACAATATTTATATAGCGCAAAATCTTGATAAAATCAAATCTAAGCGCTGAAACACACACACGCACGCACACATGCACGCGCACACACGCACACGCACGCACACACGCACACACACGCACACACACACACCACGCACGCACGCACGCACGCACGCACCACACACGCACACACACACACGGCTATAAATGGGGAGAAAGAATAAAAACAATGGAAAATTATAGAGAGCATATTTTTTTTATTACTCAAGGATATTGGCATTAAGTGCCATTGGACATGTCTCATCTAGTCTTGCCATTCTTATAGCTAATCCTTGCTAATGTTCAGTCTTCATAGTGAGTCTGTTGCATGTAAACATCACAGTTTTTGATGAATGCTTGTTTGTGTTTAGATGTGGATCACAACAAAAAGGAGATGAAGATGCTGATTGAAGTACTGTTGGAGGAGGCTGTGAAGAACGAGTCTGTCAGAGAGATTGCGCTGGCAGTGTTCAGTTCCTATTCTAGTGAGTTTGGGACTCTGGTTTCATGTAACATGTATGAGTTTGTATGAAGATGAATGGTTGTCCTGCAAAACAGCCAGCATTCATAATGATGATAACAGTTGAAATAGAATAATGATAATAATTATAATTACAGTACTTATATGGCGCCAAATCTTGACAATTCAAATCAAAGTGCACTCATGCGCTAGGCACACCCATACAATCGACAAAGATCACATTACAATATTTAATACACAGACTGAGGGAAAGAATAGGTGTAGAATTCATTGTCGGGAAAACAGGTGGGTTTTTAAATTGGATTTAAAAGCAGAAAGTGTAGGTGTTAGGCGAAGGCAGAGTGGAAGTCTATTCCATATTCCAGGCTGACAGTCCTGAGACAACAAAAGAACACTGGCCAACACTTGATAGTTTAACCCTTTCAGTCCGGCAAATTTCTACAATGGTTCATGAAACTGTTACCGTCATTCCTGCCAACCACTTGAGTGGTTGAGAGAGAACCTTTTTTTCCGGCCAACGGCCAGAGCGTTTGAAGAGCTCTGTAAACAAAGTGACTCTGACACCTCATTCATTAACACTTCCCGTCTGGCTGTCACGGGTAACTAGAGAGGATGGGTGTTTTGATAAGGGGTAGGGAGTTCGGATGAAGAATGTCTAATATTTTCCAGAGTTAGTGGACTAAACATCTGTCATAGTTTTAACGAGAGTCAAGATTATTGTAGGCACTTGGTCAAGATGGAGGGAGATGGATCAGACAGTGACCATTTTCTGATGATGAGATTTGTAACAATTTATCCGATGATTTTGATCTCATGGAATTGACAGAAGATCAGAGGGCACAGCTTGTGGATGTGCTTGAAGGTGACAGTGACAGTGACAGTGACGATGAGCTGGATGATGAAAACTTGCCACTTTTTTACACACGGCCACAGTTTGAGTGGACACGTGGTGAATACGTACCTCCTCATCCCACACTTACAAAGTTTGAAAGATTACCAGGTCCTGCACATGTGCTTGATACTTCCATGGAAACGAAGGACTATTTTCAACTTTTTCTATTCTGATCAAGTGTTTTCTAAGCTTGTCAAGTTTACCAACGATAATGCATCGGATCAGAAAGGAAACAACCCAGACTGCAACAAAGGAGAATGGGAGGATGTGACAGTGAATGAACTGAAAGTTTTCTATGCGCTTCTCATAATGAAAGATGTTTTGTGTCTTGAACGCCATATCCACTGTTGGCATTTAGGCGGAAAACATTTTCTGTTGTCAACAAAAATTGGCGGTGTCATGAGCAGAGACAGGTTTTACCAAATGAAGCATTACCTGTATGTTGTGGAGCCAAGGGAAGAGATCAATGGGACAGACAAGCTGCACAAAATCTGTTACATCCTGGATATAGTTAGGGAGAGTTCTCACAGAGAGTACAGTCCCCACAAGGAGATGACAGTAGATGAGGCTGTGGTTCCGTTCAAAGGGAGACTGTCGATCAAAGAGTACATGAAAGAAAAACCAGTGAAATTTGGGGTGAAACTATGGATCTGTGCTGATGCTCACATACTGCTTCAATATGGAGATATACACTGGAAAGCATGGAGGACAGATAAAGTGTCTGATGGGTTTGAGTGCACGGGTTGTGATTGGCATCACAAAACCTATCTATTACTTTGGACACATTGTCTTCGTGGACAATTTCTATACCCTACTTGTCCTTGCCAGATATCTGTCATCAAAGGGCACCTACCTGTGTGGGACAGTCAGATCAAATCGTGTGATGAATCCGTCAGACCTCTTCAAAACCAAAGCAGAAGTCGGGAGACTGCCACGAGGGGCTATAATGGAGACAGTGTGACGACTGCCACGAGGGGCTACAATGGAGACAGTGTGAATACTGCCTCGAGGGGCTACAATGGAGACAGTGTGACGACTGCCTCGAGGGGCTACAATGGAGACAGTGTGACGACTGCCACGAGGGGCTACAATGGAGACAGTGTGACGACTGCCACGAGGGGCTAAAATGGAGACAGTGTGACGACTGCCTCGAGGGGCTACAATGGAGACAGTGTGACGACTGCCTCGAGGGGCTACAATGGAGACAGTGTGACGACTGCCACGAGGGGCTACAATAGAGACAGTGTGACGACTGCCTCGAGGGGCTACAATGGAGACAGTGTGATGGCTGCCACGAGGGGCTACAATGGAGACAGTGTGACGACTGCCACGAAGGGCAACAATGGAGACAGTGTGACGACTGCCACGAGGGGCTATAATGGAGACAGTGTGACGACTGCCACGAGGGGCTACAATGGAGACAGTGTGTAGGCTGCCACGAGGGGCTACAATGGAGACAGTGTGACGACTGCCTCGAGGGGCTACAATGGAGACAGTGTGACGACTGCCATGAGGGGCTACAATGGAGACAGTGTGACAGCATGGTAACCACCATGTGGAAGGACAAACACATTGTAGACTGTTTGTCATCTGCACACACACCTGAGTGGCCAGGAGAAGAAACCCCTAAGTTGGCTGAAAGATGGCAGAAGAATGGGAATGTCTTGTCCTCCAACTGTTGCTGACTATGCCAGATACATGGAAGGGTTGGATAGACTTAATCAGATGACACGACAAAGTAAAAGCAAGAAAACTATGAAGTGGTACCATCGTGTAGAAACCAAGCTGATGGAGACAACTTTGTATAATGCTTACATCATCCAGAATTACACCATCCAGCACAAAGTGACGGGCAAAACAATGAGGGACTTTCTTCAGTTTAAAGCAGATGTCGCACATCAGCTGGTAAGGGATTAGTGTGAAGAACAAAAGCCAAAAGGAGGAAGACCCCGTAAAACAACAACAATCGGCCCTGATGAAAAAGGACACTGGCCAATGGGAGGCCAAGGCAAGGACCACACCTGTGTTGAATGCACAGCATGACACAAACATTAGAGAACTTACATCCTGGAGTGGGCTACTGTGACAATCCTGTCAAAGTGTCTAAAACTACAGTGAAGTGTGAGAAGTGCTGTGTATATTTGTGTCGCAACAATCAGAAGGATTGTTTCAAAGTTTATGGCTTGCGTGTAATATATATGTGTGACGTGTGACACATTCTGTTGTGACATTTCACACAGACATTAAGCCTATGTGCTAAAACTTGTATGTAGAGTAGTGATGTGTAAGGATCAGTAATGCTGTGATATTGTGACTGTTCTGACATGTAATCGCTTGAAACGGACGGTGTTACCCAATTATGCAATGTACAGTATGGCCCATGAACACAACAGAGAACTGATATATTTGAGACACGAGGACAGTGGCAGTCTTTGAGGTGTAAGCAGTCATTCTGTATTGGATTCAGCAGTGGACACTATGCTGTAAGTTTAGAACATTTGTGTTGTATTGTTGTTTGTAAGACTGCATGATTGTCTTTCAACTAAGAATTAGAAGAAAACAATACAATAAGTGTGTGACACCTAACAGGCAGCAGGACGTCCAAACACCTTCAGACACCTTACCATGCTGCTGCTGCACCCAGTGATATAGGGTTTAGTATACCTATTCTGACACTGTTTCAATCTCTGTCCGTGGCAAAACATCTACCCCACATTTCTAGCGAATTCCTCCAGAAACCCAGGAATGAAAGAAACTGCTGTTGCTTAGAAACATTGTAATGAAGGGAGAAGGTGTCATTGGTAGGCAGGACTGAAAGGGATAAAAACACATCTTAAGACGAGACTGAAATTGAGCAAAAAGTAAACTGAAGTCAAGCAGGTCAGCATCAGATTGGGCAAGAGGTAAACTGAAGTCAAGCAGGTCAACATCAGATTGGTCAAAGATTGGGCAAGAAGTAAACTGAAGTCAAGCAGGTCAACATCAGATTGGTCAAAGATTGGGCAAGAGTAAACTGAAGTCAAGCAGTCAGCATCAGATTGGGCAAGAGGTAAACTGAAGTCAAGCAGGTCAACATCAGATTGGTCAAAGATTGGGCAAGAGGTAAACTGAAGTCAAGCAGGTCAACATCAGATTGGGCAAAGATTGGGCAAGAAGTAAACTGAAGTCAAGCAGGTCAACATCAGATTGGGCAAGAAGTAAACTGAAGTCAAGCAAGTCAGCATCAGATTGGGCAAGAGGTAAACTGAAGTCAAGCAAGTCAACATCAGATTGGGCAAGAAGTAAACTGAAGTCAAGCAGGTCAACATCAGATTGGGCAAAAAGTAAACTGAAGTCAAGCAAGTCAACATCAGATTGGGCAAGAGGTAAACTGAAGTCAAGCAGGTCAACATCAGATTGGGCAAGAGGTAAACTGAAGTCAAGCAGTCAACATCAGATTGGGCAAGAGGTAAACTGAAGTCAAGCAGGTCAACATCAGATTGGGCAAGAAGTAAACTGAAGTCAAGCAAGTCAACATCAGATTGGGCAAGAAGTAAACTGAAGTCAAGCAGGTCAACATCAGATTGGGCAAGAAGTAAACTGAAGTCAAGCAGGTCAACATCAGATTGGGCAAGAAGTAAACTGAAGTCAGGCAAGTCAACATCAGATTGGGCAAGAAGTAAACTGAAGTCAAGCAGGTCAACATCAGATTGGGCAAGAGGTAAACTGAAGTCAAGCAGGTCAACATCAGATTGGGCAAGAGGTAAACTGAAGTCAAGCAAGTCAACATCAGATTGGGCAAGAGTAAACTGAAGTCAAGCATGTCAACATCAGATTGGGCAAGAGGTAAACTGAAGTCAAGCAGGTCAACATCAGATTGGGCAAGAGGTAAACTGAAGTCAAGCAGGTCAACATCAGATTGGGCAAGAGGTAAACTGAAGTCAAGCAGGTCAACATCAGATTGGGCAAGAGGTAAACTGAAGTCAAGCAAGTCAGCATCAGACTTTCATAAGAAGATCCTGAGCTCATTCTGCCCACACACCGCTTCTCTGCAGATATATGATTGAGAATTTTTCTGATCTGCCAGGTCAACATGTGTGCAGACCTGTCAGTATCTAAACCCTCTTCATAATTATGAATACAGTGTAGAATATGAAATATGTGTGTTAAAAATCTTTTCAGTCGTGTCATTGGGTAGCTTATAACAACATGAAAACACCCACTGCCCATTGAAGATGGAGTACGCAGACTATTTTGCAACATACCGTCTGAACTGTGTGAGCAAAATAATGTACATACCTGCATGGTATGAGCAAAATAATGTACATACCTGCATGGTATGAGCAAAATAATGTACATACTGCACACTGTGAGCAAAATAATGTACATACCTGCATGGTATGAGCAAAATAATGTACATACCTGCACAATGTGAGCAAAATAATGTACATACCTGCATGGTATGAGCAAAATAATGTACATACTGCACACTGTGAGCAAAATAATGTACATACTGCACACCGTGAGCAAAATAATGTACATACCTGCACAATGTGAGCAAAATAATGTACATACCTGCATGGTACAGGCAAAATAATGTACATACCTGCATGGTGTGAGCAACATAATGTATATACCTGCATGGTGTGAGCAACATAATGTATATACTTGCATGGTGTGAGCAAAATAATGTACATACCTACACAATGTGAGCACAATAATGTACATACCTGCACAATGTGAGCACAATAATGTACATACCTGCACAATGTGAGCACAATAATGTACATACCTGCAAGGTGTGAGCACAATAATGTACATACCTGCATGGTGTGAGCACAATAATGTACATACCTGCATGGTGTGAGCACAATAATGTATATACCTGCATGGTGTGAGCACAATAATGTACATACCTGCATGGTGTGAGCAACATAATGTACATACCTGCATGGTGTGAGCACAATAATGTACATACCTGCAAGGTGTGAGCAACATAATGTACATACCTGCATGGTGTGAGCACAATAATGTACATACCTGCATGGTGTGAGCACAATAATGTACATACCTGCATGGTGTGAGCAACATAATGTACATACCTGCATGGTGTGAGCACAATAATGTACATGCCTGCATGGTGTGAGCAACATAATGTACATATGTGCATGGTGTGAGCAACATAATGTACATACCTGCATGGTGTGAGCAAAATAATGTACATACCTGCATGGTGTGAGCACAGTAATGTACATACCTGCATGGTGTGAGCAACATAATGTACATACCTGCACTGTGTGAGCAAAATAATGTACATACCTGCACTGTGTGAGCAAAATAATGTACATACCTGCATGGTGTGAGCAACATAATGTACATACCTGCATGGTGTGAGCAAAATAATGTACATACCTGCATGGTGTGAGCAAAATAATATACATACCTGCACTGTGTGAGCAACATAATGTACATACCTGGATGGTGTGAGCAACATAATGTACATACCTGCATGGTGTGAGCAAAATAATGTACATATGTACACAGTGTGAGCAAAATAATGTACATACCTGCATGGTGTGAGCAAAATAATGTACATATGTACACAGTGTGAGCAAAATAATGTACATAACTGCATGGTGTGAGCAAAATAAAGTACATACCTGCACTGTGTGAGCAAAATAAAGTACATACATACACAGTGTGAGCAAAATATGTACATACCTGCATGGTGTGAGCAAAAAAAAGAAAAATTCAAAATGTAAATTATTATTCTGGTACCAAAAATGGCATACTCCTGTACCAGCCTGCATGTTGCAAAAAGCAACAAATTATAATAATACTGATGATGTATTAGTAGTAAATATTTTTGTATCCCCAAAAAGCCACGCCATTGTATCTTAAGCCTTGAATATTTCAAAATCTTTCTGAATATATTGTGGCCATTAACTTGCACAAAGCAGTATTGACTAAACATTGTTCATTCTGTTAAGCATATGTTGCAAGTTTAATTCTTGTGTTCAGTGGCTGTTGTGAGCATTTTCTCCTATTGTTTGAATTATGAGTGGTTGTAGTACATTTCACCTACCAACATTCTGTTATGTGTTGCAGATGTGTTAAAAGGTGAGGAGTTGATGGATGTCTTGAAATATGGTGCTGACAAATTTGTCAGGGTATGTTGATCTCTTGTTGTGTATTATTGTTTGGTGTTTTTGTATTGTACAGTTTTTTCAGTGCTTTTTTCAAGTCATATGGGATGCAGTTTATCATTTTGTCTGAGAGACTGGCATATGGACCCTCTCTTATGGCACAGTACAGAGGGAAGAAAAATCCTGATCTTTTGAGATCATTTGGGGATTTGTTCCAGACACCGACACTAAGCTGCTAAATTTGCTCCCAGGGTTCACTGAAAGGGGGAGAGAATAATGAATCAGTCGGCGCTAAGGCAAAGACTAGAAACTCACAGCGGACAATGAGTATGGGACAAATGGAATTCCTGTGTGTCTCTGGAAGGAGATTCTCCACCAAGCATGGCATGAAGATCACAAAAAGAAAAAGTGCTGTGCACACATTCTGATGCGCAAACTACAACGAACTGCACCAGTAGACAAGACAGTACAACAACAATACAATATTTTATTTATATAGCGCAAAATCTTGATAAAATCAAATCTAAGCGCTGAAACAGACACGCAGGCGCACACACGCACGCACGCACGCACGCACGCACGCACGCACGCACGCACGCACACACACACACACACACACACACACACACACACACACACACACACACACACACACCACACGCACGCACATGGCTATAAATGGGGAGAAAGAATAAAAGCAATGGAAAATTATAGAGAGCATATTATATACAATTATATATTACAATGTGATTCCCCTCCGAGTGGAGACAGGCTGCAGAGGGGATTGAGTGAGGTCAGGATTTTATGCAGAGGAGAAAAGGTGAGTTTTGAGAGCGGACTTGAAGGAGACAAAAGTAGGTTGCTGACGGACTGAGAGAGGAAGTTTGTTCCAGGAGAGCGGACCAGAAACAGAAGGCTCGTGGACCATAGGTATTGAGCTTAGTGCGTGGAAAGCGAAAAGTCAGAGGATCGGAGGCAGAGCGGAGGGTACGTGAGGGAAGATAGATCTCAAGTAGGCTTGACAGGTAATCGGGGGCTGCGTTATTGAGGCTTTTGTAGCACATGGTGTCTGGTTTGTACTGTATGCGCTTTGATACAGGGAGCCAGTGAAGTTATGCCAGGAGAGGAGATATGTGGTCAGAAAACCACGGCCAGGAAGCAAACCACAGTGTCGAGGACATCCACGCTGTTGGCTCAGATGAGGAATATGTACAGGCTTTTGGTGCTAAATGCCAGAAACTGAAATCGCCACCTGCAAGTGCAAAAGGGGGATTGGGAGAGGCTAGATAGAGAGATTGTCCAAAAATTGGATGCGCTGCTGGGAAAAAGCACCCTGGAACACAAATTGGCAGCTTGTGGAGATATTGTATATGCAGCATTTAGGGATGCCTATGGAGTAAATCAGTCAAAAGGAGATATTGTATATGCAGCATTTAGGGATGCCTATGGAGTAAATCAATCAAAAGGAGATATTGTATATGCAGCATTTAGGGATGCCTATGGAGTAAATCAATCAAAAGGAGATATTGTATATGCAGCATTTAGGGATGCCTATGGAGTAAATCAATCAAAAGTGAAAACACCTCCCAGAAATCCAGATGCCAGTATCAAATGGAGCAGATCGGAAGGTGGAAAAGGATTCTGAAGAAACAAATGAAGACTGTTTCACAATTTGAGAAGCAAGGGCTAGAGAAACCATGGAAAGACCTCAAAGTGAAACATTGCACCTTGAGCAAAGCAGAATCAACAAGGAAAAGGAGCAAAAAGAAGAAGACTCAAGATTGCTTCTTTAAAGACCCCTTCCAATTCGCCAGGATCCTGTTTGAGCAGCCCAAATCCAGGGCACTCATAATGGACAAAGAAGCTGTGGAACAGCACCTCAGAAAAACATGTTCTGACCCACAGAGCGAGGCACCACTTGAAATCCAGGATCTGGTTTGGCCTGCAATGCAGAGAAGATCAGCATGGAGGAACATGAAGATCAGCAGCCAATGGATGATAGCTGATGGAGTGTACATTCCAAAGGAACAGAACTCAAGTGACATCAGCCAGTTCAGGCCAATATCACTTCTGAACGTTGAAGGGAAAATCTTCATCTCTGTCATGTCAGCAAGATTGACCAAATACCTAATGGTAAACAAGCACCTCGATTTGTCAGTCTGAAGAGGAGGCATCCCAGGAGCATCAGGCTGTGTAGAGCATGCCACAATGATTTGGGAAACAATCCAAAGAGTTAAACAGAGAAGAAAGACCTTGATGTGGTGTGGCTCGATCTGGCAAATGCTTACGGATCAGTCCCACACAAGATGATTCAACTGGCCCTGGGAGATGTATCACGTCCCAAAGAACATCCGAGAAATGCTGAAGAAGTATTTCCATGGCTTCTCAATTCTTTCACAAAAGAATACACTATAGATTGGATCAATTTAGAAGTAAGCATAGCCATGGGCTGTGCAATTTCTCCAATACTGTTCGTGTTAGCAATGGAGGTCATCTTGAAAGCAGCAGTGAGGACTTCAGGCCCAGCTGACCTCAGGAACGGATACCAAATGCCCCCTTTGAAAGCCTTCATGGACAACAGAATAGTGCTTTCCACAAAAGAAGAAGAAACACACGGGGTCCTGACACAGTTGGACAAAGTTGTCGCCTCATCTAGGATGAATTTCAGACCAAAAGAGTCACAGAGCCTTTCACTGAGGAAAGGTAAAGTAGATGCAACAGTAACATTTACTGTCGCCAATCAGTCCATTCCTATCCAACAGTGATAGAAGAACCAGTGAAAAGCCTCGGAAGGTGGTATAACGACTCCCTGAAAGATACACAAACTGGTAAGGAAACCAAGCAACAAGCAAATGACAGAAGAAAGTTTGCACGTAATAGACCGCCGTGGCCTTCTTGGCAAACACCAAGTATGGTGCCTGCAGTTCATGATGATTCCAAGGCTCCTCTGGCCTTAGTTGATATATGATATCTGCACTAGCACAGGGAATCAGTGGAGGCCAAAATCAACAAATACACAAGGAAATGGCTTAGTATTCCACCCAGTCTCATTGATGTGCTCTGTTGTCGCCAGGCAAAGCTGAAGCTACCCCTAAAATCCATTGTTGAGGAGTACAAGGCAGGAAAGGTCAGTCCTCTTAGCATGCTTGAAGACATCGGAGATAAGGTTGTGAGATCAATCCAGCCCAAGCTGAGGACTGGTAGAAAATGGAAAGTCCAGGAGGCGCTGGTAGCAGCGAAGGAAAACCTCATGGTCAGAGAAATAATAGGGCACACGTTGACCAACAGGCAGGTATTGGGATCAACAAAAATGGAGTGGTGGTCAAGGGCCAATGGGAAGGCAAAAAGAGATATGATAATACAAGAGATGAAGAAAGAAGAGGATGCCACAAGACTTCAGAAGGCAGTTCAGCAAGGCCAACAGGGGCAGTAGACGATTTGGGGAAAGTGCACTCTAAAGAAGTCTTTGACTTGTGGCATATGGATCCTCTCAGAATCAGTTTCATCCTCAGATCTGTGTATGACCTCCTGCCCTCGAATGCTAATCTGGTGAGATGGGGGAAATCAGATAATCCTGCTTGCCTGCTCTGCCAGGGCAAACAGATAGTGGAATGTGTCATGAGCTCATGCAAGGTAGCGCTAACCCAAAGAAGATACACATGGAGGCACAATCAAGTGCTTTAAGAGATCGCACAGGCAATCAGCATTGCAACCAGCTCTGCCAGAGGAAAAAAGATTGCTACCAGAAGTTCCAACAACATCCTACATGGCAGGAGGCAAGACACTGTGGCCTGAAAAATATGACACCCAGAGCATGGAAGCTGTGTCTGCTGGGTGAAGTAGATGACTGGGAGTGCACAGCAGACCTCCCATAATGGAAAAAACACCCAGAAACCGGACGTAGTTTTCCATTCCCTTTGTCGAAACAGGTGATTCTAATCAAGCTAACTGTACCATACGAAACATGACTGAAAAGTATGCCAGTCTAGCCAGCAGCTTGAAGACATCTGGCTTTCAAACCAAAATCCTCATCATAGAGGTTGGAGCAAGCGGGTTGATAGGCACATCGGCCTATAATCTCATGAAGCAGCTCTCAATTTCGGGGAGACAGTGGACCAGAGCTATAAAGGCAATGGTAGAAGCAGCGGAAAAGAGTTCCAGCTGGATCTGGACCAGGAGAACAAAATTGAATTTCATAAGGGTTAAAATTCCTTTACATATTGCTGGTGACCGATAGCCAAGTGGTTAAGACATCCGTCACCAGTGTTACCTTGCCTCAAGAAATGTGACCACCTAAGATGTGCAGGTTTGATTCCCAGAGGAGGACAAATTTCTATTAAAAAAAAAAAAAAAAAAAAAAAAAAGGCGACAGCCGATGGACATCCAGAGTCATGACATGGATGCGGCATGGCCTCCTCCGAGTGTTAGGAGTTAAGGGCCGCAATATTTGCTTGACAGGAGTTTCTCCTCTGACAACCTTCTGCTGTCCGGCTTTCCGCAGAGTTTCTTACTGCTACTGTTGTTATATATTAAATATTTGGAAAAGAGTCTGAGGATGGGTTTTTTCTTTTATTTTTGTTTGAAGCAGGGAGGGGACTGCAAGCTGCAAGGGGATAGGATTATTTCTTTCTTGCTGTAATCTACATAACGCCTG
Organism: Monoplex corrugatus; assembly: GCA_030674185.1. NCBI lineage: Eukaryota > Metazoa > Mollusca > Gastropoda > Littorinimorpha > Ranellidae > Monoplex > Monoplex corrugatus. The sequence continues at coordinate 2,035,246 of CM060309.1, read as the reverse complement.
CAAAAGTAGATTAGGCTTATTATAATTAGTGCTAGTATTTCTGATGGACAAGTGTAAATTGCATTGTAAGTAGAACTGAGTACAAACAAAACAAAATTAAACAAACTGAAGCATAAAAAACAACAAAACAAAAAAAAAAAAAGAAAAAACAAAAATATTAAAGTCATGTTAATTTCCCCCATTCCAGAAACACTTTTTTAGTTATTGTGACATGAACTTTGTTTGGTTGTCCTCCCTGTTAGGCTGTGTATTTAGAAAAAAAAGAAAAATTAAGTCTGTAAAAAAACCAGCTGAGAAACCATTTCATGCTCGTATGCACATGCATGCAGGCATGCAAGCTTGCACACATGTACACACACACAAACATACACACACACACACACACACACACACACACACACACACACACACACACACACACACACACACACACTCACCACACACACACTCACACACACACACACACTCACACACACACACACACACACACACACACACACACACACACACACACACACACACACACACACACACACACACACACACACACACACACAACCTTATTTCTTTTGGAATCAGTCTGACTTAATTAGTTATTTTGAAATCAGTTGAAACAGATATGCACCCTTTACTTACTACTCCCCTGACTCTTGTTTTTAAGAAAAGAAAAAATATGGGAACATTGTGTTTTGTATGATTGTAGATACCAGTGGGGAAGATGTCTGGCTTCCACATGGAGTTTGCTGGTGTCATGATCCAGTTGCTGTTCCTGGCCTTTCACTGGCCTCTTGTGTACGTAGAGCACTTGTCATGATGAGACTGTGTATAGTGGTGCTTTTTTTTTTCATTGAAGTTCTGTTTGTTTATTTGTTTTATTTTATGTATCTATCCATTCTTCCTTTTTTTTCTTTGTTCTTTCCAAGCAGTTTTTTTAAATGTACGTATGTACTGTTTGGCCCTCACTGAGCAGTTGTTTTGTTGCTGCACAGTCTGCGTGTTTCGTTGTCAGTGGATTACCCTGCCATAAAACTGGCAGCATTTTTCAGGGATGTGCTTGATGGATATTTTTGTTTCCATAAGCTGCTGAACACTGATTTGTCTTATGGGAGCTTTAGCATACATGTGTATTTGATTTTCTTTCCCCCGTGGGGATGCTGGGGGATTTTTCAGAATAGTATCCCCACTGTTTGGAAATTATATGCTAGAAATTTCCTCTTTACTGTCACTCTCTTTGTTTCTGCCTTGCACCTTTGCTTTCTGTCATTTCTTCCTGTCATTTTCTGCCTTGCTGGTCCATTTACCTGTACTTTGTTCTATAAAGCTTTACATACTTTCTCTTAGGATTGATAATTAGGTACATGTATTGAGTACGATTTTGGCTCTAAGGAAATGTGATGTGCAGACACAGTTTTAGGTAATTCAGGCCCATTTTTATTTGTGTTCTTGTGCCTTAGTTATGTTTATATTTCTGTTCGTGATTGCATTGATATGTACGCTTGAGTTTCTTTTCCACATGTTGTATAATTTCTCCTGTGAGGTATGGTGTACATTTTGAGATGGTTATGGCCTTGATATGGCTCTGTGCTGTGAGCTGGGCTTTAAACAACAATAACAATATGTAGATATGGCTCTGTGCAGTGAGCTGGGCTTTAAACAACAATAACAATATGTAGATATGGCTCTGTGCAGTGAGCTTGGCTTTAAACAACAATAACAATATGTAGATATGGCTCTGTGCAGTGAGCTGGGCTTTAAACAACAATAACAATATGTAGATATGGCTCTGTGCAGTGAGCTTGGCTTTAAACAACAATAACAATATGTAGATATGGCTCTGTGCTGTGAGCTGGGCTTTAAACAACAATAACAATATGTAGATATGGCTCTGTGCTGTGAGCTTGGCTTTAAACAACAATAACAATGTGTAGATATGGCTCTGTGCTGTGAGCTTGGCTTTAAACAACAATAACAATATGTAGATGTGGCTCTGTGCTGTGAGCTGGGCTTTAAACAACAATAACAATATGTAGATATGGCTCTGTGCTGTGAGCTGGGCTTTAAACAACAATAACAATATGTAGATATGGCTCTGTGCTGTGAGCTGGGCTTTAAACAACAATAACAATGTGTAGATATGGCTCTGTGCTGTGAGCTGGGCTTTAAACAACAATAACAATATGTAGATATGGCTCTGTGCTGTGAGCTGGGCTTTAAACAACAATAACAATGTGTAGATATGGCTCTGTGCTGTGAGCTGGGCTTTAAACAACAATAACAATATGTAGATATGGCTCTGTGCTGTGAGCTTGGCTTTAAACAACAATAACAATGTGTAGATATGGCTCTGTGCAGTGAGCTTGGCTTTAAACAACAATAACAATGTGTAGATATGGCTCTGTGCAGTGAGCTTGGCTTTAAACAACAATAACAATATGTAGATATGGCTCTGTGCAGTGGGCTTGGCTTTAAACAACAATAACAATGTGTAGATATGGCTCTGTGCAGTGAGCTTGGCTTTAAACAACAATAACAATGTGTAGATATGGCTCTGTGCAGTGAGCTTGGCTTTAAACAACAATAACAATATGTAGATATGGCTCTGTGCAGTGGGCTTGGCTTTAAACAACAATAACAATGTGTAGATATGGCTCTGTGCAGTGAGCTTGGCTTTAAACAACAATAACAATGTGTAGATATGGCTCTGTGCAGTGAGCTGGGCTTTAAACAACAATAACAATATGTAGATATGGCTCTGTGCAGTGAGCTTGGCTTTAAACAACAATAACAATATGTAGATATGGCTCTGTGCAGTGAGCTTGGCTTTAAACAACAATAACAATATGTAGATATGGCTCTGTGCTGTGAGCTGGGCTTTAAACAACAATAACAATATGTAGATATGGCTCTGTGCTGTGAGCTGGGCTTTAAACAACAATAACAATATGTAGATATGGCTCTGTGCTGTGAGCTGGGCTTTAAACAACAATAACAATATGTAGATATGGCTCTGTGCTGTGAGCTGGGCTTTAAACAACAATAACAATATGTAGATATGGCTCTGTGCAGTGAGCTTGGCTTTAAACAACAATAACAATATGTAGATATGGCTCTGTGCAGTGAGCTGGGCTTTAAACAACAATAACAATATGTAGATATGGCTCTGTGCAGTGAGCTGGGCTTTAAACAACAATAACAATATGTAGATATGGCTCTGTGCTGTGAGCTTGGCTTTAAACAACAATAACAATGTGTAGATATGGCTCTGTGCAGTGAGCTTGGCTTTAAACAACAATAACAATATGTAGATATGGCTCTGTGCTGTGAGCTTGGCTTTAAACAACAATAACAATGTGTAGATATGGCTCTGTGCAGTGAGCTTGGCTTTAAACAACAATAACAATATGTAGATATGGCTCTGTGCTGTGAGCTGGGCTTTAAACAACAATAACAATATGTAGATATGGCTCTGTGCTGTGAGCTGGGCTTTAAACAACAATAACAATGTGTAGATATGGCTCTGTGCAGTGAGCTGGGCTTTAAACAACAATAACAATGTGTAGATATGGCTCTGTGCTGTGAGCTGGGCTTTAAACAACAATAACAATGTGTAGATATGGCTCTGTGCAGTGAGCTGGGCTTTAAACAACAATAACAATATGTAGATGTGGCTCTGTGCAGTGAGCTGGGCTTTAAACAACAATAACAATATGTAGATATGGCTCTGTGCTGTGAGCTGGGCTTTAAACAACAATAACAATGTGTAGATATGGCTCTGTGCAGTGAGCTGGGCTTTAAACAACAATAACAATATGTAGATGTGGCTCTGTGCAGTGAGCTTGGCTTTAAACAACAATAACAATATGTAGATATGGCTCTGTGCAGTGAGCTTGGCTTTAAACAACAATAACAATATGTAGATATGGCTCTGTGCTGTGAGCTGGGCTTTAAACAACAATAACAATATGTAGATATGGCTCTGTGCAGTGAGCTTGGCTTTAAACAACAATAACAATATGTAGATATGGCTCTGTGCAGTGAGCTTGGCTTTAAACAACAATAACAATATGTAGATATGGCTCTGTGCAGTGAGCTGGGCTTTAAACAACAATAACAATGTGTAGATATGGCTCTGTGCAGTGAGCTGGGCTTTAAACAACAATAACAATATGTAGATGTGGCTCTGTGCAGTGAGCTTGGCTTTAAACAACAATAACAATGTGTAGATAAGGCTCTGTGCAGTGAGCTTGGCTTTAAACAACAATAACAATGTGTAGATATGGCTCTGTGCAGTGAGCTTGGTTTTAAACAACAATAACAATGTGTACGAGTAGATATGGCTCTGTGCTGTGAGCTGGGCTTTAAACAACAATAACAATATGTAGATATGGCTCTGTGCAGTGAGCTGGGCTTTAAACAACAATAACAATATGTAGATGTGGCTCTGTGCAGTGAGCTTGGCTTTAAACAACAATAACAATGTGTAGATAAGGCTCTGTGCAGTGAGCTTGGCTTTAAACAACAATAACAATGTGTAGATATGGCTCTGTGCAGTGAGCTTGGTTTTAAACAACAATAACAATGTGTACGAGGGTTGTTCAATTTAAGATGACACTAGGCTTGCCGTTTGAAAACGAAGCAACGCACAGAAAAATGTTTATACCAAACACAACTTTAAAGTTTACCTGATTAGCATGCAGAAAATAAAGTTGACATCATGACGCAACTCGGAGTATGACGTAATTACAAATGTGTTTCAAATAGCTGAGCCTGAAAAAAATGGACGTCACCAATGAGCAATTTCGTTTCTACACTTTCACAAGGCTACAACTTGGTGACGATTGTAGGAAGATACACGCAGATTTGCAAGCTGTTTACGGAACGGATTGTGTGTCTTACCGCACAGTTTGCAGGTGGGTCAAACAATTAGGAGCAGGTAGAGTGCCATCTGATTGGGGTAATCGTGCAGAGCGAGCTTTACCAGCTCGGAACGAACAAAACATTGCATATGTGAAAAGACTGATAGAGGAGGATCCACATTCGACTGTGCGGGAATTAAGCGAGGCATGTGAGCTTTCAATTGGCACCATTAACAACATTCTGCACAAAGACCTTCACATGAGAAAACTGGCTGCAAGATGGGTGCCACATCTCTTAAGTGATGATCAGAAGCAGCAGCGGGTGGCATGTTCACGCAAACTGCTCGATGAGTTTGAGCCCAACGGGCCAAAACGACTGTGTGACTTAGTGACGGGAGATGAGAGTTGGCTCACATTCTACGGCATCCCCAACAAACGCTGCAACCGCATGTGGGTTGGCCCTGACGGAGACCGACCAGTTGTTCTTCGCCCAGGATTCCAGAGTCGCAAGCGACTGTTTTCTATTTTTTTCAACACGCAAGGCCTTGTGGCAATTGACATTTTGCCTGAGAAATCAACAATCACTGCCTCCTACTATACCCAAGTTGTGCTCCCCAAAGTTGTAGGAAAAATCCATGAGCAGCGCCCAACCGTCGGCACCCAGAGGACCCTTCTTCTGCATGACAATGCCAGTGCCCATAAGGCGAAGGTCACCACAACCTTCCTGAGCGAGCAAGGGATCCAAGTTTTGGACCACCCACCCTACAGCCCCGACTTGGCCCCATGCGACTTCTGGCTGTTCCCTGTTCTGAAGGAAAAGCTCGCTGGGCGTAAGTTTGACCGGGTACAAGACCTCGCCAAAGCCGTAAGATCAGAGTTGTCTGGTCTGCCTAAAACCGACTATCAGAGGGCGCTTGAGAATTGGCGTAGGAGGCTTGAACTTTGCATCCTAGCCAACGGAGAATACTTCGAGGGGATGTAAAAGTTTCAAGTTGCTGAGATGAGAGGTACGTTTTTTAAGGGGGTGGTGACATCTTAAATTGAACAACCCTCGTAGATATGGCTCTGTGCTGTGAGCTGGGCTTTAAACAACAATAACAATATGTAGATATGGCTCTGTGCAGTGAGCTGGGCTTTAAACAACAATAACAATGTGTAGATATGGCTCTGTGCAGTGAGCTGGGCTTTAAACAACAATAACAATATGTAGATATGGCTCTGTGCAGTGAGCTTGGCTTTAAACAACAATAACAATATGTAGATATGGCTCTGTGCAGTGAGCTGGGCTTTAAACAACAATAACAATATGTAGATATGGCTCTGTGCAGTGAGCTGGGCTTTAAACAACAATAACAATGTGTAGATATGGCTCTGTGCAGTGAGCTTGGCTTTAAACAACAATAACAATGTGTAGATATGGCTCTGTGCAGTGAGCTGGGCTTTAAACAACAATAACAATATGTAGATATGGCTCTGTGCAGTGAGCTGGGCTTTAAACAACAATAACAATGTGTAGATATGGCTCTGTGCAGTGGGCTTGGCTTTAAACAACAATAACAATGTGTAGATATGGCTCTGTGCAGTGAGCTTGGCTTTAAACAACAATAACAATGTGTAGATATGGCTCTGTGCAGTGAGCTTGGCTTTAAACAACAATAACAATGTGTAGATATGGCTCTGTGCAGTGAGCTGGGCTTTAAACAACAATAACAATATGTAGATATGGCTCTGTGCAGTGGGCTTGGCTTTAAACAACAATAACAATGTGTAGTAGATACGCTAAGGGGTTTATGCACTTAACAGGTCTATGTGGAGAGTGGCAAATGTGGAGAGTGGGAAATTCTCCATCCTTTATGTGGAAAGTGGGAAATTCTCCATCCTTCATGAGGAGAGTGGCAAATTCTCCATCCTTCATGTGGAGAGTGGCAAATTCTCCATCCTTCATGAGGAGAGTGGCAAATTCTCCATCCTTTATGTGGAGAGTGGCAAATTCTCCATCCTTTATGTGGAGAATGGCAAATTCTCCATCCTTTATGTGGAGAATGGCAAATTCTCCATCCTTCATGAGGAGAATGGGAAATTCTCCATCCTTCATGAGGAGAATGGGAAATTCTCCATCCTTTATGTGGAGAGTGGCAAATTCTCCATCCTTTATCCACCAGGTCCCCCTGTGGGGATGCCAGGGGTTCTTTCAGTGTAAATACTTGTAGTATCCCCACCTTCTGGAAATTCTGTGCTAGAAATTTCCTCTTTTCTGTCACTCTCTTTGTTTCTACCTTGTTCCTTTGCTTTCTGTCATTTCTTCCTATCATTTTCTGCCTTGATGGTCCATTCACCTGTATGTGTTCGATAAAGTCTTACATACTTTTTCTTAGAATTGATAATTGGGTGCATGTATTAAGTGCATTTTTGGCTCTGTGGAAGCAATTTTAGGTAATTTGTGCCTGATTTTCTATATGTTTTGGTGTTCTTAGGTGTGCTTTTATTTGCATTCAGGTGTGGTTTTTAAATCCCCTGTGCAATAAATTGGATGGAGTGGTCAACGCCAGGGGCATGTCCTTAGATTATGTGTACAAATGCATTGATATGTGTACTTAATTTTCTTTTCTTTTTATGTTCCTGTTGAAGTTTTGTATGTTTTGAAGCGGTTGTAGCCCTGATATGGCTATAGGCAGCGGGTTGGGCTTTAAACATGACGACGACAACAACAACAATCCACCAGGTGCCACCCAGGCTGGGTCGGACTCCGCCAGGTTCTGCCCAGGCTGGGTCAGACTCCACCAGGTGCTACCTAGGCTGGGTCAGACTCCACCAGGTGCTATCCAGGCTGGGTCAGACTCCACCAGGTGCTACCTAGGCTGGGTCAGACTCCACCAGGTGCTACCTAGGTTGGGTCAGATTCCACCAGGTGCTATCCAGGCTGGGTCAAACTCCACCAGGTGCTACTCAGGCTGGGTCAGACTCCACCAGGTGCTACTACCCAGGCTGGGTCAGACTCCGCCAGGTGCTACTACCCAGGCTGGGTCAAACTCCACCAGGTGCTACTACCCAGGCTGGGTCAAACTCCACCAGGTGCTACCCAGGCTGGGTCGGACTCCACCAGGTGCTACTACCCAGGCTGGGTCAAACTCCACCAGGTGCTACCCAGGCTGGGTCAAACTCCACCAGGTGCTACTACCCAGGCTGGGTCAAACTCCACCAGGTACTACCCAGGCTGGGTCAAACTCCACCAGGTACTACCCAGGCTGGGTCAAACTCCACCAGGTGCTACCCAGGCTGGGTCAAACTCCACCAGGTGCTACCCAGGCTGGGTCAAACTCCACCAGGTGCTACCCAGGCTGGGTCAAACTCCAACAGGTGCTACTACCCAGGCTGGGTCAGATTCCACCAGGTGCTACTACCCAGGCTGGGTCAAACTCCACCAGGTGCTACCCAGGCTGGGTCGGACTCCACCAGGTGCTACTACCCAGGCGGGGTCGGACTTCCAACAGGTGCTACCCAGGCTGGGTCGGACTCCACCAGGTGCTACCCAGGCTGGGTTGGACTCCACCAGGTGCTACCCAGGCTGGGTTGGACTCCACCAAGTGCTACCCAGGCTGGGTCGGACTCCATCATGTGCTACTACCCAGGCTGGGTCAGACTCCACCAGGTGCTGCTACCCAGGCTGGGTCAGACTCCACCAGGTTCTACCCAGGCTGGGTCGGACTCCACCAGGTGCTACCCACTGGGACCATACTCCACCAGGTGCTACCCAGGTTGGGTCAGACTCCACCAGGTACTACCCAGGCTGGGTCGGACTCCACCAGGTACTACCCAGGCTGGGTCAGACTCCACCAGGTGCTACTCAGGCTGGGTCGGACTCCACCAGGTGCTACCCAGGCTGGGTCAGACTCCACCAGGTGTCACTCAGGCTACCTAGGCTGGGTCTGGGTCGGACTCCAACTTGTCCGATTAGAAATCTGAAGCCCTAGCCGCTTACCTGTCACATTCATATGCATTGGTCTGTCTGTCGGTCTCTGCTATTGCTTTTAATTATTTGTTTGTTGTTGGTTTTGTTATTGATTTCCATCATTTGTGATATGATTGCTTCTATTATTATTCGTTAACTTCAATAATTGTTTGCTTGTGATTGTCTTGTGATATAGCCAATCATGATGATAGATTTAAAGTTTGTATGAATGAAAATGAGTTGTGTATGTGCTTAAGCATTATGTGCACCAGGATGTTTTGTGTGTTTGAGTATATGTGCACATGCATGTGTGTTCATATACATACATTGGAGAAGAAATGTTCTTGGTAAGTTTTGTGCAAGCACAAGCATGACTTCTTAAAACAGACAGGACATGTTCAGTCCCCGCTTCCAACTGTCACTGAAGGAGAACCCTCAGAATTCTCATGACGAAATCATTGGAGAGGTTCACGTTTTATCTCAGCGTAAATACTACTACTTTTTTATTTTATGTATTATCAAGATTTCTTTTCCTTTTTATTTCATTTTTAAAATTTTTGCTCAAAGCTGATTAATTGTGTGTTTTCTGTTTGATTTCAGTTTGAAGACAGTTATTGAAGACTTCATTTTGAGTTGTGTGGAAAGGTGGATCGTATTTAATAGAAAGGTTAGTAAAGCACTTTTTACAGCTTTGTTTGGGTAAGTTTGAGTAGTTGGATGCTTTCAGTCATGAATGACTGATCTTCTTGTGACATTGTATTTTTATTTTGTCCAGAGCAGTTTTCAGTAGAGGTGGAATTTGACAGCATGTGCAGCACAGCACGCACCTTTACTCTCCCTCTCACTCACATGAAATGCACATGCACATACATGCATGCATGCAGGCACTACATATCTTTTCCAGAAATAATTTATAGTTGATCCATTCAAGGGAAAAAAATCCACTCGCCCGGTCGCCCGAGGCGAGTAAAAATCCTGTCGGGCGAGTCAAAATCAAAAACTACTAGTTCGTTGGGCGAGTGACAATTCTGACCACTGCAGTTATAATTTATTTCGATTTCTCAAACTTTCTGATCTGCCGACTGATTTCGTCTGCAATGATTGAGTGCCAACCAACGCGCGAAAACGAGGCTATCTAGGGAAAGGCAGCTTTTGCTTCCCGTAGGCCTGTTAGTGAAGCGAGTCGGTGTGATACAATCGAGTGTTTACAGATCAGCAATCTTTTGCCCAATCTGTTAGTTTTGGTCAAACAGAAGCTTCCAGTTAAGTACGGAAGAAACCAGAAAAAATAATGCAACATGTATTATCGAGATCAAGAGATGGGGAGGGGAAGGGAATGTGTGTGCTGTTGCCAAGGAGATTTGAGAGACAAGAGAGCAAATTTGATGCATCACTTCATTGGATGATTCCATCAAAGAAACTAGTTCAGAAGGCATAGACGCTACTTGATGATTTTTCTTGCATTATCTTCACTTGTCTCTGAGAACATGAATTTCTATTAAGTGGATTAAATGTTTTCAAAGTATTTTCCCTTCACACTGAACTACTGAAGTCAAGAACACACACACACACACACACACACACACACACACACACACACACACACACACACACACACACACACACACACACACACACACACACACACACACACACACACACACACCACTAAAGAGACATAATATTTATACAACAACAAATAGAAAATTTGGAGAAAAAAAGAAAAACGAAATAAAAATTTTTTTAAAAAAACGCACGCACGCACGCACGCACACACACACAGACACATGCACACACCACACACACACACACACACACACACACACACACACACACACACACACACACACACAGACACACACACAGACACACATGCACACACTCACACACACACACACACAGGCACACATCACACACACACACACACACACACACACACACACACACACACACACACACACACACACACACACACCACACATACACACACATCAACCATCAACAAAAGCCAACAGATACATAGTTCAGTACCACTCCAGACCTAGCCAACAGATAGGTGTGGCTGGTGATCCAGTGAAACAAAAAAAAGTTTCTTTAAAAAGCAGCAAAATAACCATCTTTGTGTATGAAACTGCCAACTGTTCTGCTAGAGTTGTTTTTAATGAACATACTTACCAAGTCTCACCAGTGCCAACATTTCTCACTGTGTTATGCGTATGCTACACACACATAATGTACTCTCTCACTCTCTCTCTCTCTCTCTCTCTCTCTCTCTCTCTCTCTCTCTCTCTCTCTCTCTCTCTCTCTCTCTCTCTCTCTCTCTCTCTCTCTCTCTCTTTTAATGGTTTCATACTCTGTCTCTTTCTCTCCCCCACACACACTCACACTTTTAAAGTAAATGATTAACATTCTCGGAAAGGGGGAAAATATTACAGGATGACGATGAAGTAATATGCAAGCAAAACGTAGTAAACTAAAGAATTCTCTCGAACCTACACAGAGAATCCATGTAAACTTTGAGATCAGTCAGCTGTCTTTTACGTCTTCATGTTATCACTAGATTTCCCACTGTTCAACACCCCCCCCCCCCCCCCCAACTGATGAAAGTCTCCAGAAGAAAGCTTGACCACCTTTATTGTAACAATAGCCTATTCTGCTAAATATCATCATCATTAAGAGAATTTCACTATTTTTCGGGGCAACATGTCGGGCTAGTGAAAATATCTGTGGGCTAGTAGATCTTAAAATCCTCTAGCCCGGCTGACTAGTAGAAAATTCTAATCTTCTCCAGGCCTGAAAAATATGCAATTTTGTTTGCATTCAACAATATTCTGTCATAAATGGATTTTATATGGGGGGAGGAGGTGGTTTCAGGCAGGATCATTATAGTACTCCTATGATTTGATATGTATTAATGTGCTGTCTGACATGTTGGTTAGATACCCTGTATGTAGTAGAAGGATGAATGAATTTTTTTATTTCTGAACCATAAGTTTGAAAACTCCAGGGCTGGTCCAATGGACAAAATAACAAACATCAGTCAGTTATTCAAGATAGTCAGTCAGTCAGTCAGATCAGTCATAGATAGTCAGTCAGTCAGTCAAGATAGTCAGTCAGTCAGTCAGTCAAGATAGTCAAAACAGCTTTCTATAGCACAGCTGCATTTTCCCAACCATTCTGACACCATTTAGTTGCGAGCCGGCATCATCTGCGAGTGCTATTTTTAGCCAGGCAGGGTCGACCAAAGTCCATCACAGTAGCGTGTCTTTGTGCTCCAGCAGTAGTGATAAGAAGGAAGCTGAGTGTGGTTTTCTGTATGTATTGTGAATTTGTGCAATGGTCAGGATTTTTTTTTTCGTCAGTTTACCTGTGTGCATTCAGTGCTGTGAGTATTCATTGTTCTGAAGAAGTGATCATTACTTTGATTGACCACCTTGTCTTTGAGTTTTTGTAGAAATTACTAATGTGATGATTGATTGACATCTCCAGGTTGCTCTTTGTTCAGTATAAAGTGAGATTATTTTCATAGTAGTGACATAAGTATAGTGCAATTCACCATCTTTACATAATTTTCTGTTTTGGCAAGGTCAGATTCGTGGTCTTCAGTGCTTTAACTTTCTGAAATTAAAAAAAAATTCGCTGCTTGCTTTTTGTTTTCATTCTTTTTTAGAGGCTTACATTTGGCTAAAATTGGGTGTTAGCTGTTGCTCGGCCAGGGCACATGCGTATGCCGGTTGTGAACTAGGCCACACATGTAAGCCGGTCTTATCCAAAACAGCCTCAGACACACTTCTCTCTCTCCCTCTCTCTCTCTCCCTCTCCCTCCCTCTCTCTCTCTCCCTCCCTCTCTCTCTCTCCCTCCCTCCCTCCTCTCTCTCTCTCCCTCCCTCTCTCTCTCCCTCTGTCTCTCTGTCTGTCTTTCTGTCTCTCAGGAGTTGAGTCTAACATACATCTGTGTGTGTGTGTGTGTGTGTGTGTGTGTGTGTGTGTGTGTGTGTGTGTGTGTGTGTAGGTGTATTGGGAGAGAGAGAGAGAGAGCTGTTTTATCCATTTTCGTGTATGTACATGTGTTTGTGTGTGTGTGTGTGTGTGTGTGTTTTCAAGCATGTATTTTCAAAATGCATGGTACATGCACATCATATAACACTATAGTATGTACATGTAATGTACGAGCGAGAGAGAGAGAGAGAGTTTTCAGGCATGCATTCTCAAAATGCATGTTATATGTGCAGCATATAACAGTATGTAAAGCAAGAGAGAGGAGAGAGAGAGAGAGAGAGAGAGTGTGTGTGTGTGTGTGTGTGTGTGTGTGTGTGTGTGTGTTAAATGCATGTTACACGCATACCATATTATGTGAATCAGAGATTGTGTGTGTGTGTGTGTGTGTGTGTTTTGGTTTGATCCTCTGTCTGTCTGTCTGTCTGTCTCTCTCTCTCTCTCTCTCTCTCTATCTCTCTCTCTCTCTCTCACTCACTCTCACTCTCTCTGTCTGTGCATGCGTGTGTGTGTTTTCAAAACGCATCTTACATCCAAACCATATTATATGTGTAGAAAAACACGCCATGAGGAGGATATCTTTTCAACATCTTTATTCAAGCCTTGCAATCTTTCAACTAACTAAACTTTTGAATTGCTTCAAACAACTTTTCTTAGTGAATTCCTCTCAGGCATTCAAGCATGCACCATCCATTCAGTGACTTAGACAAGTGGTTGGTTATAACAGGGCGTGCAGACACTGTGATTTAGACAAGTGGTTGGTTACAACAGGGCGTGCAGACAATGTGATTTAGACAAGTGGTTGGTTACAACAGGGCGTGCAGACACTGTGATTTAGACAAGTGGTTGGTTACAACAGGGCGTGCAGACAATGTGATTTAGACAAGTGGTTGGTTATAACAGGGTGTGCAGACAATGTGATTTAGACAAATGGTTTGTTACAACAGGGCGTGCAGACAATGTGATTTAGACAAGTGGTTGGTTACAACAGGGCGTGCAGACTATGTGATTTAGACAAGTGGTTGGTTACAACAGGGCGTGCAGACAATGTGATTTAGACAAGTGGTTGGTTATAACAGGGTGTGCAGACAATGTGATTTAGACAAGTGGTTACAACAGGGCGTGCAGACAATGATTTAGACAAGTGGTTGGTTACAACAGGGCGTGCAGACAATGATTTAGACAAGTGGTTGGTTTCAACAGGGCGTGCAGACACTGTGATTTAGACAAGTGGTTACAACAGGGCGTGCAGACGGTGATTTAGACAAGTGGTTACAACAGGGCGTGCAGACAGTGATTTAGACAAGTGGTTGGTTACAACAGGGCGTGCAGACAATGTGATTTAGACAAGTGGTTGGTTACAACAGGGCGTGCAGACACTGTGATTTAGACAAGTGGTTGGTTACAACAGGGCATGCAGACAGTGATTTAGACAAGTGGTTGGTTACAACAGGGCGTGCAGACTGATTTAGACAAGTGGTTACAACAGGGCATGCAGACAGTGATTTAGACAAGTGGTTACAACAGGGCGTGCAGACAGTGATTTAGACAAGTGGTTACAACAGGGCGTTCAGACAGTGATTTAGACAAGTGGTTGGTTAGAACAGGGCATGCAGACAGTGATTTAGACAAGTGGTTGGTTACAACAGGGCATGCAGACAGTGATTTAGACAAGTGGTTACAACAGGGTGTGCAGACAATGTGATTTAGACAATGTTGGTTACAACAGGGCGTACAGACAGTGATTTAGACAAGTGGTTGGTTACAACAGGGCGTACAGACAGTGATTTAGACAAGTGGTTGGTTATAACAGGGCGTGCAGACTGATTTAGACAAGTGGTTACAACAGGGCATGGAGACAGTGATTTAGACAAGTGGTTGGTGGGCGTGCTGACAGTGATTTAGACAAGTGGTTACAACAGGGCGTGCAGACAGTGATTTAGACAAGTGGTTGGTTATAACAGGGCATGCAGACAGTGATTTAGACAAGTGGTTGGTTACAACAGGCATGCAGACATGATTAACAATGTGATTTAAAGGAGCAGACAGATTTAGACAGTGGTTGGTTACAAGAAGGCGTGCAGACATGATTTAGACAAGTAGTTACAACAGGGCGTGCAGTCAGTGTGATTTAGACAAGTGGTTACAACAGGGCGTGCAGACAATGATTTAGACAAGTGGTTACAACAGGGCATGCAGACAGTGATTTAGACAAGTGGTTGTTTACAACAGGGCATGCAGACAGTGATTTAGACAAGTGGTTACAACAGGGCGTGCAGACAGTGCGATTTAGACAATGGTTACAACAGGGCGTTCAGACAGTGATTTAGAGAAGTTGTTACAACAGGGCGTGCAGACAGTGATTTAGACAAGTGTTTACAACAGGGCGTGCAGACAATGTGATTTAGACAAGTGGTTACAACAGGGCGTGCATACAGTGATTTAGACAAGTGGTTACAACAGGGCGTACAGACAATGTGATTTAGACAAGTGGTTACAACAGGGTGTGCAGACAATTATTTAGACAAGTGGTTATAACAGGGCGTGCAGACAGTGTGATTTAGACAAGTTGTTACAACAGGGAATGCAGACACTGATTTAGACAAGTGGTTGGTCCAACAGGGCGTGGAGACAATGATTTAGACAAGTGTTACAACAGGGCATGCAGACAGTGATTTAGACAAGTGTTTGGTTACAACAGGGCGTGCAGACAGTGATTTAGGCAAGTGGTTATAACAGGGCATGCAGACAGTGATTTAGACAAGTGGTTGGTTTCAACAGGGCGTGCTGACAGTGATTTAGACAAATGGTTACAACAGGGCGTGCAGACAGTGATTTAGACAAGTGGTCGGTTATAACAGGGCATGCAGACAGTGATTTAGACAAGTGGTTACAACAGAGCATGCAAACAGTGATTTAGACAAGTGGTTGGTTATAACAGGGCATGCAGACAGTGATTTAGACAAGTGGTTGGTTACAAGAGGGCGTGCAGACAGTGATTTAGACAAGTGGTTGGTTATAACAGGGCATGCAGACAGTGATTTAGACAAGTGGTTACAACAGGGTATGCAGACAGTGATTTAGACAAGTGGTTACAACAGGGCGTGCAGACTGTGATTTAGACAAGTGGTTACAACAGGGCGTACAGACAATGATTTAGACAAGTGGTTGGTTACAACAGGGCATGGAGACAGTGATTTAGACAAGTGGTTTGTTACAACAGGGCATGCAGACAGTGATTTAGACAAGTGGTTACAACAGGGCGTGCAGACAGTGCCATTTAGACAAGTTCTTGGTTAGAACAGAGCATGCGGACAGTGATTTAGACAAGTAGTTGGTTACAACAGGGCGTGCAGACAATGATTTAGACAAGTGGTTACAACAGGGCGTGCAGACTGATTTAGACAAGTGGTTACAACAGGGCGTGCAGACAGTGATTTAGACAAGTGGTTACAACAGGGCATGCAGACAGTGTGATTTAGAGAAGTGGTTGGTTACAACAGGGCATGCAGAAAGTGATTTAGACAAGTGGTTACAACAGGGCATGCACACAGTGATTTAGACAAGTGGTTACAACAGGGCATGCAGACAGTGATTTAGACAAGTGGTTATAACAGGGCATGCAGACAGTGATTTAGACAAGTGGTTGGTTATAACAGGGCGTGTAGACAGTGATTTAGACAAGTGGTTATAACAGGGAATGCAGACAGTGATTTAGACAAGTGGTTGGTTATAACAGGGCATGCAGACAGTGATTTAGACATGTGGTTGGTTACAAGAAGGCGTGCAGACAGTGATTTAAACAAGTGGTTACAACAGGGCATGCAGACAATGATTTAGACAAGTGTTTACAACAGGGTGTGCAGACAATGATTTAGACAAGTGGTTATAACAGGGCGTGCAGACTGTGATTTAGACAAGTGGTTACAACAGGGCATGCAGACAGTGATTTAGACAAGTGGTTGGTTATAACAGGGCGTGCAGACAATGTGATTTAGACAAGTGGTTACAACAGGGCGTGCAGACAGTGATTTAGACAAGTGGTTATAACAGGGCGTGCACACAATGATTTAGACAAGTGGTTGGTTACAAGAAGGCGTGCAGACAGTGATTTAAACAAGTGTTACAACAGGGCATGCAGACAATGATTTAGACAAGTGTTTTACAACAGGGTGTGCAGACAATGATTTAGACAAGTGGTTATAACAGGGCGTGCAGACAATGTGATTTAGACAAGTGGTTACAACAGGGCTTGCAGACGGTGATTTAGACAAGTGGTTACAACAGGGCGTGCAGACTGATTTAGACAATGGTTACAACAGGGCGTGCAGTCAGTGTGATTTAGACAAGTGGTTACAACAGGGCGTGCGGACAGTGATTGGACAAGTTGTTGGTTACAACAGGGTGTGCAGACAGTGATTTAGACAAGTGGTTACAACAGGGCGTGCAGACAGTGATTTAGACAAGTGGTTACAACAGGGCGTGCAGACAGTGTGATTTAGACAAGTGGTTTATAACATGGCGTGCAGACTGATTTAGACAAGTGTTTACAACAGGGCATGCAGACAGTGATTTAGACAAGTTGTTGGTTACAACAGGGCATGCAGACAGTGATTTAGACAAGTGGTTACAACAGGGCGTGCAGACTGATTTAGACAAGTGGTTACAACAGGGCGTGCAGACAGTGATTTAGACTAGTGGTTATACCACAGGGAGTGCAGACAATGATTTAGACAAGTGGTTTCAACAGGGCGTGTAGACAGTGATTAGACAAATGGTTACAACAGGACGTAGACAAGTGTGGTTAGAACAGGCGTGCAGACAGTGATTTAGACAAGTGGTTGGTTACAACAGGGCGTGCAGACAGTGATTTAGACAAGTGGTTGGTTACAACAGGGCGTGCAGTGATTTAGACAAGTGGTTGGTTACAACAGGGCGTGCAGTGATTTAGACAAGTGGTTGGTTACAACAGGGCGTGCAGACTGATTTAGACAAGTGGTTACAGCAGGGCGTGCAATGATTTAGACAAGTGGTTACAACAGGGCGTGCAGACAGTGATTTAGACAAGTGTTGGTTACAACAGGGCGTGCAGACTGATTTAGACGAGTGGTTACAACAGGGCATGTAGACAGTGATTTAGACAAGTTGTTGGTTACAACAGGGCGTGCAGACAATGTGATTTAGACAAGTGGGTATAAACAGGGCATGCAGAGAATGTGATTTAGAGAAGTGGTTGGTTACAACAGGGCTGCAGACATGTGATTTAGACAAGTGGTTGGTTACAACAGGCGTGCAGACAATGTGATTTAGACAAGTGGTTGGTTACAACAGGACTTGCAGACGATGTGATTTAGACAAGTGGTTGGTTACAACAGGCGTGCAGACAGTGATTTAGACAAGTGGTTGGTTATAACAGGGCGTGCAGACAGTGATTTAGACAAGTGGTTGGTTATAACAGGGCGTGCAGACTGTGATTTAGACAAGTGGTTACAACAGGGCGTGCAGTCAGTGATTTAGACAAGTGTTTGGTTACAACGGGCGTGCAGACAGTGATTTAGACAAGTGGTTACAACAGGGCGTGCAGACAGTGATTTAGACAAGTGGTTGGTTATAACAGGGCATGCAGACAGTGATTTAGACAAGTGGTTACAACAGAGCATGCAGACAGTGATTTAGACAAGTGGTTGGTTATAACAGGCATGCAGACAGTGATTTAGACAAGTGGTTGGTTACAAGAGGGCGTGCAGACAGTGATTTAGACAAGTGGTTGGTTACAAGAGGGCATGCAGACAGTGATTTAGACAAGTGGTTACAACAAGGTATGCAGACAGTGATTTAAACAAGTGGTTACAACAGGCATGCAGACAGTGATTTAGACAAGTGGTTACAACAGGGCGTGCAGACAGTGATTTACACAAGTGGTTATAACAGGCGTGCAGACAGTGTGATTTAGACAAGTGGTTACAACAGGGCGTGCAGACAATGATTTAGACAAGTGGTTACAACAGGGCATGCAGACAGTGATTTAGACAAGTGGTTGGTTACAACAGGCATGCAGACAGTGATTTAGACAAGTGGTTACAACAGGGCGTGCAGACAGTGCGATTTAGACAAGTTCTTGGTTAGAACAGGGCATGCAGACAGTGATTTAGACAAGTAGTTGGTTACAACAGGGCGTGCAGACTGATTTAGACAAGTGGTTACAACAGGGCGTGCAGACAGTGATTTAGACATGTGGTTACAACAGGGCGTGCATTGTGTGATTTAGACAAGTGGTTGGTTACAACAGGGCTGAGACAGTGATTTAGACAAGTGTGGTTATAACAGGGCATGCAGACAGTGATTTAGACAAGTGGTTGTTACAACAGGATGCAGACAGTGATTTAGACAAGTGGTTACAACAGGGCGTGCAGACAGTGATTTAGACAAGTGGTTGGTTATAACAGGGCATGCAGACAGTGATTTAGACAAGTGGTTACAACAGAGCATGCAGACAGTGATTTAGACAAGTGGTTGGTTATAACAGGGCATGCAGACAGTGATTTAGACAAGTGGTTACAACAGGGCATGCAGACAGTGCGATTTAGACAAGTGGTTACAACAGGGCGTGCAGACATGATTTAGACAAGTGGTCACACAGGGCATGCAACATGATTTAGACAGGTGTGGTTACAACAGGGCATGCAGACAGTGATTTAGACAAGTGGTTACAACAGGGCATGCAGACAGTGCGATTTAGACAAGTGGTTACAACAGGGCATGCAGACAGTGATTTAGACAAGTGGTTACAACAGGGCGTGCAGACAGTGATTTAGACAAGTGGTTACAACAGGGCGTGCAGACAGTGATTTAGACAAGTGGTTACAACAGGGCGTGCAGTGATTTAGATAAATGGTTACAACAGGGCGTGCAGACAGTGTGATTTAGACAAGTGTTGGTTACAACATGGCATGGAGACAGTGTGATTTAGACAGTTGTTGTTTACAACAGGGCGTGCAGACAATGTGATTTAGACAAATGGTTGGTTACAACAGGGCGTACAGACAGTGATTTAGACATGTGGTTACAACAGGGCATGGAGACAGTGATTTAGACAAGTGGTTACAACAGGGCATGCAGACAGTGATTTAGACAAGTGGTTGTTATAACAGGGCGTGAGACAATGTGATTTAGACAAGTGGTTACAACAGGGCGTGCAGACAGTGATTTAGACAAGTGGTTATAACAGGGCGTGCACACAATGATTTAGACAAGTGTTGGTTACAACAGGGCGTGCAGACAATGATTTAGACAAGTGGTTGGTTACAACAGGGCGTGCAGACAATGATTTAGACAAGTGGTTGGTTACAACAGGGCGTGCAGACATGTGATTTAGACAAGTGGTTACAACAGGGCTTGCATACAGTGATTTAGACAAGTGGTTACATCTGGGCGTGCAGACAATGTGATTTAGACAAGTGGTTACAACAGGGTGTGCAGACAATTATTTAGACAAGTGGTTATAACAGGGCGTGCAGTGTGATTTAGACAAGTTGTTACAACAGGGCATGCAGACACTGATTTAGACAAGTGGTTGGTTACAACAGGGCGTGGAGACTGATTTAGACAAGTGGTTACAACAGGGCATGCAGACAGTGATTTAGACAAGTGGTTGGTTACAACAGGGCATGCAGACAGTGATTTAGACAAGTGGTTGGTTATAACAGGGCATACAGAAAGTGATTTAGACAAGTGGTTGGTTACAACAGGGCGTGCAGACAGTGATTTAGACAAGTGGTTATAACAGGGCATGCAGACAATGATTTAGACAAGTGTTTGGTTACAACGGGGCGTGCAGACATGATTTAGACAAGTGGTTACAACAGGGCGTGCAGACAGTGATTTAGACAAGTGGTTGGTTTAAACAGGGCATGCAGACAGTGATTTAGACAAGTGGTTACAACAGAGCATGCAGACAGTGATTTAGACAAGTGGTTGGTTATAACAGGGCATGCAGACAGTGATTTAGACAAGTGGTTGGTTACAAGAGGGCGTGCAGACAGTGATTTAGACAAGTGGTTGGTTACAAGAGGGCATGCAGACAGTGATTTAGACAAGTGGTTACAACAAGGTATGCAGACAGTGATTTAAACAAGTGGTTACAACAGGGCATGCGACTGATTTAGAAAGTGGTTACAACAGGGCATGCAGACAATGATTTAGACAAGTGGTTATAACAGGGCGTGCAGACATGATTTAGACATGAGTTGTTTACAACAGGGCGTGCAGACAGTGATTTAGACAAGTGGTTGGTTACAACAGGGCGTGCAGACAGTGATTTACACAAGTGGTTATAACAGGGCGTGCAGACTGTGATTTAGACAAGTGGTTACAACAGGGCGTGCAGTCTGTGATTTAGACAAGTGGTTACAACAGGGCGTGCAGACAATGATTTAGACAAGTGGTTACAACAGGGCATGCAGACAGTGATTTAGACAAGTGGTTGGTTACAACAGGGCATGCAGACAGTGATTTAGACAAGTGGTTACAACAGGGCGTGCAGACAGTGATTTAGACAAGTGGTTACAACAGGGCGTGCAGACAGTGATTTAGACTAGTGGTTATAACATGGCGTGCAGACAGTGATTTAGACTAGTGGTTATACCACAGGGAGTGCAGACAATGATTTAGACAAGTGGTTACAACAGGGCGTGTAGACAGTGATTTAGACAAGTGGTTACAACAGGACGTAGACAAGTGGTTGGTTACAACAGGGCGTGCAGACAGTGATTTAGACAAGTGGTTGGTTACAACAGGGCGTGCAGACAGTGATTTAGAGAAGTGGTTGGTTACAACAGGGCGTGCATACAGTGATTTAGACAAGTGGTTGGTTACAACAGGGCGTGCAGACAGTGATTTAGACAAGTGGTTGGTTACAACAGGGCGTGCAGACTGATTTAGACAAGTGGTTACAGCAGGGCGTGCAATGATTTAAACAAGTGGTTACAACAGGGCGTGCAGACAGTGATTTAGACAAGTGGTTGGTTACAACAGGGCGTGCAGACTGATTTAGACAAGTGGTTACAACAGGTCATGTAGACAGTGATTTAGACAAGTTGTTGGTTACAACAGTGCGTGCAGACAATGTGATTTAGACAAGTGGTTATAACAGGGCATGCAGAGAATGTGATTTAGAGAAGTGGTTGGTTACAACAGGGCGTGCAGACAATGTGATTTAGACAAGTGGTTGGTTACAACAGAGCGTGCAGACAATGTGATTTTGACAAGTGGTTGGTTACAACAGGACTTGCAGACGATGTGATTTAGACAAGTGGTTGGTTATAACAGGGCATGCAGACAGTGATATTTAGACAAGTGGTTGGTTACAACAGGGCGTGCAGACAGTGATTTAGACAAGTGGTTGGTTATAACAGGGCGTGCAGACAGTGATTTAGACAAGTGGTTGGTTATAACAGGTCATGCAGACAGTGATTTAGACAAGTGGTTGGTTATAACAGGGCGTGCAGACAGTGATTTAGACAAGTGGTTGGTTACAACAGGGCATGCAGACAGTGATTTAGACAAGTGGTTGGTTACAACACGGTGTGCAGACAGTGATTTAGACAAGTGGTTGGTTATAACAGGGCGTGCAGACAAGCCTGTTTCAGCGTCAACTGGAAGAGGTCTATATAGCTTGTGCGGATCTCATCCTGCCTGACTCCAAGTCCATCCTGCAAACATCCAACCCTGAACGTATCGTCTTCATCCTGGAACAGATGAGAGAGAAAGTGCTGGAGACAGAAGTCAGATAGTGAGTGTGTTCTCTGTGTGCATGTCTGTGTGTAGAAGTTTGAGTGTATTTGTGCATGAGATGTTGTATATTAAAACAAATGCATTGAGAGTTGAAAAAAGCTAATTTCCTATTTGCTGTCTATATGCTTTACCACAAGAAATCTGTGCAAGCAATAGCAGTTGGCTTGGTGCAATTTGGCTGATTTTGTAAAATTGAACGAAGAAAAAAAAACAACAACAACAAAACCATTGAAAAATGCCCCTGTGAAATGGGATAGACAAGTAGCTTTACAAAAATGGTTTTTATTTCTTTCCCTGACCTGAATATGCTCAAGGTATCTACTTACATCTTGGTAGAGTGGAGGATAATAATAATAATAATAATTACAATATTTATATAGCGCAAAATCTTGATAAAATCAAATCTAAGCGCTGAAGCAGACACACACGCAGGCACGCACGCTCGCACACACACGCACGCACACATACAGACACACACACACACACACACCCACACACACACCCACACACACGCATGGCTATAAATGGGGAGAAAGAATAAAAGCAATAAAAGCAAGAATAAAAGCAATGGAAAATTATAGAGAGCATAGCATACAATTATATATTATAACCATGTGATTCCCTCCGAGCGGAGACAGGCTGCAGAGGGGAGGGTTGAGTGAGGTTAGGATTTTATGCAGGAGAGAAAAGGTGAGTTTTGAGAGCGGACTTGAAGGAGACAAAAGTAGGTTGCTGACGGACTGAGAGAGGAAGTTTGTTCCAGGAGAGTGGACCAGAAACAGAGAAGGCTCGTGGACCATAGGTATTGAGCTTAGTGCGTGGAAAGCGAAGAGTCAGAGGATCAGAGGCAGAGCGGAGGGTACGTGAGGGAACATAGATCTCAAGTAGGCTTGACAGGTAATCGGGGGCTGCGTTATTGAGGCTTTTGTAGCACATGGTGTCTAGTTTGTACTGTATGCGCTTTGATACAGGGAGCCAGTGAAGTTGTGCCAGGAGAGGAGATATGAGGTCAGCTTTTTTCTTTTTGAGTACAAGGCTTGCACAGTCTCCCCCTGAGTCCTCCCGTTATCTCCCTCAAGCCAGACTTGCACTTTGCCAGTCAGACCTGTACATTTAGTGTACTTTTTGTTTGTTGATGCATCTGGTCTCCTGCCTAAGTGAATCACTAGATAACACACAGAGGTAAATGGAAGTAGAAGAATTTAGGCTTAAACTATAGAAGTAGATAGTTTTTCAGAAAAACCAGATGGGCAAAAAACTGAAAACAAGCTGTTTTTGTCTAAGCACCTCCCTAAAGTTTTAATAATTTTTCGTTGTTTGACATTTATTCAGATCCATTGCTTTCATTTCAGCAAGATCTATGCTGTGTTTCAGTCAGACTTATTCCCTCTGTTTCAGCCACGTCCGTTCGTGTCTGCTGAATTTACTGTTGAAGGTTGGAGAAGCAGACCATGACCCAAACCAGCTTCAGCTGACAGAGGACATCAGATTGGGTGAGAAGAAAAGGCCCACAAGTGATCAGGGCACACAGATGGAGTACTCATGGCCTTCTTCCCCCCAAATTTCACCGTCACCTACAGACACAGATGGCAGCATGAGGAAGATGAGTGTGGTGACTGCAGAGAGCGGCTGTCAGACAGACGACCTGGAGGCAGGGGGGGATAGAGCACAGTGTCGGCATGCAGTGGTGCAGACTGATGACGCTTTGGGCACAGTGCTATTCCGTCGGTGCAGTAGTGGGGAGATTGGCCTGGCAACTTCTGAAACTCTGGACAGTGTTATTGCTGGTGAGATTTTTTTTTCAAGATTTATTTTTAAACTTATTTCCTAAGAGATAAGAGGTATATTTTACATATGTCTTTATCTCTCTCCTTTATATTTTTGGTGTATTTATTCATGTATTTATGTATTTATTTATTATTTATTCATTCATTCATTCATTCATTTATTTATTATTTGTTTGTGATGCAACGTAGAAAAACCGGGCTGAAGTGCAATATTTTCATTTTTGAGTTTTTAACTCAGTGATTGACATGTAAGCAAAAAACAAACAAAAAATACACACACTTACACACACACACCAACCCCACTGCAAATACTTACTTTTACACTTTTCCTTCCAGACTTGTTTAAACTTTGCATATTTTTTAAATAGTAAGCTCATAAAGTTTTAGTTTAAACTTTGTACTTTTATGAAGATTTATTGATTTAGTTCTATATTTTTTCTTATTTTGAAACAGTTGGCAGAGTGGGTTAACAGCACAACAGTGGATGAATTCATTTGTCAGTCTTCTTCAGTTTTAAAACTAAGGTGATGGATTTAGACTGATTCATAGCATCTATGTGTATTGCTGAGTGGCACACAAAAAAGACAGCCTTGTCAAAATTTTTATTTCTAAACTGGTCATTGCTCTTTCCTTCATTTATATCTAAAAATTCCCAGACAGTTTCTATAAGTTACATGTGCAAAGGATGAAAGGCCAGTAGGATATGGAAATGCGTCAAGCCATAGTTTCAATATTTTGGTCGTATGACATTCAGTTGTATATCAGACTGACCCAATCTGATTGTAGAATTTGGAAACGTCTGTTTATATATCAGAACACTCAAAAAATGGAGATAGTACTGATTAGTGTGCTGATGGTCACATGTGGTATTGGTGGCTTGTTCTATGGAGATAGTGCTGATTTTTGTGCTGATTGTCACATATAGCCTGTTGTGGCTTGCTCTATGGAGATATACTGATTTTTGTGCTGATTGTCACATGTAGCCTGTTGTGGCTTGCTCTATGGAGATATACTGATTTTTGTGCTGATTGTCACATGTAGCCTGTTGTGGCTTGTTCTATGGAAATATACTGATTTTTGTGCTGATTGTCACATGTAGCCTGTTGTGACTTGTTCTATGGAGATAGTGCTGATTTTTGTGCTGATTGTCACATGTAGCCTGTTGTGGCTTGCTCTGTTGTCACATTGGGCAAGTCCATCAGTGTGTGTGTTTTGCCCAATAGGGCTGCTATGAAAAGCAGTTTTCAATCCCCTTGGCATGATACATAATTAAAAGTGTACTGTAAGACAATGGCTTAAACTTAACAGGAGCCAACTTGTCAAGAGGTACTAATTGTTTATAATTTTTGTTACTTGCATGTAAACATTTCCTGGAAAAGTAACACATAAATTTATAAAGGAGAAATCCTGAACTGTACAATACAAGTGAAATAAATGCCTGTTTGCGGAAGAAAGTGAAATTACTGAATGTTAGAATAAAAAACACATCTGTGCACGTTCGATGATAAGTGCAATGTGAACAAACCAATCTTAACGACAAACCGCATTCCACCAGTGACTCATCATCATCATCATCAGGTGCCCTGCCACATGGCGTTGGCGACCATGGACTTCCATCCATCTCTATCTCTCGTTGTCCCTAGCATCTCCCCCACCCTCCTCATCCCCAGCCACTCTGCATGTCCGCCCAGCATTCTCTCCCTGGGTCTACCTGGTGCTCTCTTTCCCCCCAGCTTTCCTGTTGTGACCAGGTGCTCCAAATCCCCCTTATAAAATGGCCTATAAATGTTGCCTGTCTTTTCCTAATCTTCCTTATGAGTGATCTACTTGTGTCTGCCTCCATCAAGACTGTCTTGTTTGTTTTCTTTGCTTTTTTTGCTGACCATGGAACTCTCAACATTCTTCTTAGAAACCACATCTCGGCTGCCTCAATCTTGCTCTGGCTTTGCTTGCTGACTGTCCACGCCTCACATCCGTACAACAGTATTGGTTGTATATAACATTCAAGGACTCTTTTTTTGATGATAATTGATAGGCATTTGTTGGTAAGAGTGCTTGTCATCTTGAATGCTGTTTTGGCTTGGCCGATTCTGCCAGCTATTTCCGATGTGCATCTGCCGTCTGATGAAATGACCATTCCCAGGTATTTGAACTTATTAACCTGTGTCAAGGTTGTGCCATTTGCTGTTATTGTGCAGGAGGGGATTTCATGTTTTTTACTGATCACCATGACTTCAGTCTTCCTGCTGTTTAGTTCCAACCCCTTACCTTTGCTTTCTATTTCTAGTATATTCACAAGGTTTTGTAGGTCCCTTTCATTTTCTGCAATTAGCACGGTGTCATTTGCGTACCGAATGTTGTTTATCATTTTCCCTCCAACCTTTAATCCAGGGTTTTCTTCTAGGTTTCTCTTGATGTTTTCGCTGTATAGTGAAAACAGATCTGGTGACAAAACACAACCCTGTCTGACTCCTCTTTTGATGTTTTGGAAAGAGCTTATATTGTTTTCTATTCTCATTGCAGCTGTTTGTTCCCAGTCCATATTCCTGATTATTTTAGATCTATTCCATCTACCCGATCGAAAGCCTTGATATAGTCAACAAAGCATGAAAACAAATCCTTAATCATCTCAGTTGACCTCTGTATGATAGTTCTTAGGATGTATATGGCATTAATAGTTCTTTTCCTTCCACAAATCCACACTGTTCTGCTATTTCTCTTTTGATTCTATTCCTTGTCCTCATCATGATTATTCTTAACAGGATTTTTGTTACATGACTCATCAAACACCAGTGACTGATGTGCTAAAAATATCCTTCATCATGTGCTCGAACCTCTCTTCATTTTGAATCAAGAACAAAGCCATATTTACCTCATAATCATTGCCAGAGTCACTGTCAACGAGAGTCCCGTTCTCGCTCATTTTTGTGCAACAACTTGCAGAAATCAATCGAAGAACAGCAAAATGGTGACCATGTGAAAGGAAGAAGCCAGGCCATGCAAAAGAACCTAATTGGTCAATTTGTATTTGCTTTGTAGATCGTACTTTGTAGATCGTATAGTATTCAGCGGGAGATATGAACGAAGCCATAATCGTGGCTCATAGTGTTTAGCTGGTAAAGCCACGATTGTGGCTCATAGTGTTTAGCTGGTAAAGCCACGATTGTGGCTCATAGTGTTTAGCTGGTAAAGCCACGATTGTGGCTCATAGTGTTTAGCTGGTAAAGCCACAATCATGGCTCATAGTGTTTAGATGGTAAAGCCACAATCATGGCTCATAGTGTTTAGCTGGTAAAGCCACAATCATGGCTCATAGTGTTTAGATGTAAAGCCACAATCATGGCTCATAGTGTTTAGATGGTAAAGCCACAATCATGGCTCATAGTGTTTAGATGGTAAAGCCACAATCATGGCTCATAGTGTTTAGATGGTAAAGCCACGATCGTGGCTCATAGTGTTTAGATGGTAAAGCCACAATCGTGGTGGCTCATAGTGTTTAGATGGTAAAGCCACAATCATGGCTCATAGTGTTTAGATGGTAAAGCCAAAATCGTGGCTCATAGTGTTTAGATGGTAAAGCCACAATCGTGGTGGCTCATAGTGTTTAGATGGTAAAGTCACGGTCGTGGCTCATAGTGTTTAGATGGTAAAGCCACAATCATGGCTCATAGTGTTTAGATGGTAAAGCCACAATCATGGCTCACAGTGTTTAGATGGTAAAGCCACAATCGTGGCTCATAGTGTTTAGATGGTAAAGCCACAATCGTGGTGGCTTATAATGTTTAGATGGTAAAGCCACAGTCATGGCTCATAGTGTTTAGATAGTAAAGCCACAATCATGGTGGCTTATAGTGTTTAGATGGTAAAGCCACAATCGTGGCTCATTATGCCAAGCGGGTTAGTGTGTAAAGATACATTGCAGCGACCACTTCTGGCTTGACACAAGAGGTTACAATTGACTTCAGTAGGTTATCTGAGGGGCAGACATATGCACAGTGCACCTCATTTGACCTCATGTGATTGAGCTGCTGCTATGATGGAGCTGTTATATAATGTTCCTCACTAATGTCATTTGAAAGCAGAAGTTGGCAAAAATTCCTCAGCTGCCTGCAGATTGATTTTTAAAATCAAATTCATGTAGTCATATGACCATAATCCTTTCTTGGTTAATAATTATTCTTACTGTACACAGCACACACTTGGTTAATAATTATGTTTGTGAGTCAATTAGTCATGAGTAACTCCCATCATGCATCACCTGTCACCTGTGAGTGTCATCACCCGTGATGGTAGCTGCAGTCGATGTCTTTCTCCACTTTCCCTATTCTTTGCAGGTTCTCTTTGCTTTGCTAGCAGATATCCTGGTTATCTTCACATATTCTTTGCAGGTTCTCTTTGCTTTGCTAGCAGATATCCTGGTTATCTTCACAATGCTGTATCCTGGTTATCTTCACAATGCTGTAACCTGGTTATCTTCATAATGCTGTATCCTGGTTATCTTCACAATGCTGTATCCTGGTTATCTTCATAATGCTGTATACTGGTTATCTTCATAATGCTGTATCCTGGTTATCTTCACAATGCTGTATCCTGGTTATCTTCATAATACTGTATCCTGGTTATCTTCATAATACTGTATCCTTGTTATCTTCACAATGGTGTATACTGGTTATCTTCACAATGCTGTATACTGGTTATCTTCATAACGCTGTATCCTGGTTATCTTCACAATGCTGTCCATGTATGACTCTGTTGGTCATCTTCTCCCTATTCAGCTCTCAGGTTTTTCCTTGGAGTACTGTTTTCATCAGGTGAGTGTGATTGTTTTCTAATTGTATGTCCCAGGAATGCAATTTTTTCCTGCAGATTTCAGGTAACAGTTGTGGAGTTGTATTCAGTTTGTCTGGAATTCTTGAATTGCTTCACTTTTCTCTCCAGCTGATTCGCAGTTGGTGAAAGATCATGTATTTTCAGTATTTTTTTTTATACTAGTTAGTTTTCCCTTCTTTAATGCCAGTATTTTTTTGTGTGATTTATGTCAAAGCACCAGGACGAGCTCGGAGAAAGCGTGCTGTGTTGGAGTACTTGCACAAGCAGGCACAGGAAACGGGAAGAGTTGGTGTTGGTATTCCACAGAGTTCCAGTGCTGCCTCTTCACCAGGTGTTAGCCCAGATATAAAGCCACAGTGTGTGCAGCCATTCACCTCTGCCACAAATGTATTTTCACAAGAAATGGGCAAGTTTTCAGCTAATGATCCTGAAGTTGCTGAGGTCAAGTCAGTATTAACAGCGTGCATGAAAACAGTCGAAGATTCATCCTCTCTCATTGACAACAGAAACAGTGATACAAAGAACCTTGAGGGTGTGGGTGTTAACAGTACCAGCCACACTACTCAATCACACACTGATACAAGGAGCCTTCAGGGTGTGGGTGTTACCAGTATCAGCCACACTACTCAACCACACACTGATACAAGGAGCCTTCAGGGTGTGGGTGTTACCAGTACCAGCCACACTACTCAACCACACACTGATACAAGGAGCCTTCAGGGTGTGGGTGTTACCAGTACCAGCCAGACTACCCAACCACACACTGATACAAGGAGCCTTCAGGGTGTGGGTGTTACCAGTACCAGCCACACTACTCAACCACACACTGATACAAGGAGCCTTCAGGGTGTGGGTGTTACCAGTACCAGCCACACTACTCAACCACACACTGATACAAAGAGCCTTCAGGGTGTGGTGGGTATTACCAGTACCAGCCAAACTACCCAACCACACACTGATACAAAGAGCCTTCAGGGTGTGGTGGGTATTACCAGTACCAGCCAAACTACCCAACCACACACTGATACAAAGAGCCTTCAGGGTGTGGTGGGTATTACCAGTACCAGCCAGACTACCCAACCACACACTGATACAAGGAGCCTTCAGGGTGTGGTGGGTATTACCAGTACCAGCCAAACTACCCAACCACACACTGATACAAAGAGCCTTCAGGGTGTGGTGGGTATTACCAGTACCAGCCAAACTACCCAACCACACACTGATACAAAGAGCCTTCAGGGTGTGGTGGGTATTACCAGTACCAGCCAGACTACCCAACCACACACTGATACAAGGAGCCTTCAGGGTGTGGTGGGTATTACCAGTACCAGCCAAACTACCCAACCACACACTGATACAAAGAGCCTTCAGGGTGTGGTGGGTATTACCAGTACCAGCCAAACTACCCAACCACACACTGATACAAAGAGCCTTCAGGGTGTGGTGGGTATTACCAGTACCAGCCAGACTACCCAACCACACACTGATACAAAGAGCCTTCAGGGTGTGGTGGGTATTACCAGTACCAGCCAAACTACCCAACCACACACTGATACAAAGAGCCTTCAGGGTGTGGTGGGTATTACCAGTACCAGCCAAACTACCCAACCACACACTGATACAAAGAGCCTTCAGGGTGTGGTGGGTATTACCAGTACCAGCCAGACTACCCAACCACACACTGATACAAAGAGCCTTCAGGGTGTGGTGGGTATTACCAGTACCAGCCAGACTACCCAACCACACACTGATACAAAGAGCCTTCAGGGTGTGGTGGGTTATTACCAGTACCAGCCAAACTACCCAACCACACACTGATACAAAGAGCCTTCAGGGTGTGGTGGGTATTACCAGTACCAGCCAGACTACCCAACCACACACTGATACAAAGAGCCTTCAGGGTGTGGTGGGTATTACCAGTACCAGCCAAACTACCCAACCACACACTGATACAAAGAGCCTTCAGGGTGTGGTGGGTATTACCAGTACCAGCCAAACTACCCAACCACACACTGATACAAAGAGCCTTCAGGGTGTGGTGGGTATTACCAGTACCAGCCAGACTACCCAACCACACACTGATACAAAGAGCCTTCAGGGTGTGGTGGGTATTACCAGTACCAGCCAGACTACCCAACCACAGACCTCTTCAGGAGCCTGTGAAAAAAATCAGATCCAACACCCAAAGGGAACTTGTCAGGATGTCTGTGTTGAGGACATTGTAGGTGAGTTTTTGCAGAAATCTCAGCAGGCTTCAGCTAGTCCTTTTATTACTGCTGTGTCATCTGTGTCCCAGGCTGCATACAAAGCTGTGTTTTGTAGTTCTAAGGATGAAAGACATGAAGACAGTACAGCACCCCCAGTTGCTGTCTGCAAATCTGATTCTTTTTCCAACAACACAATGCAAAGAGAAGTGAAACAGCAATGTCTACCTGGCACTAGCACCTCAGGCACCCTGTCAGAGGAGAAAAGAGACAGTACAGCAAGAGAAGGCAAAGACTATCCAGCAAGGCCAGCAAAGAAAAAGAACAATCTAACAGGGGAACCAGACAGTCCCTCAAATAAAAGTTGTTGGGTGCCTGTTGACACTGGCACTGAAAGTGGGTATGGTAACAAAGCCGGCTCAGATGGGAATTTTGACGCAATTAGTGGCAATGATTCATCTGATGGTAACAGTTCTGAATCAGACATGGATGAGCTGAATGTAAAAGCACAGGCTGCAAAATATGCAACATTTTTAATAGCCAGCAAAGGACCAGCAGCAGAAGAATCATATAATAATGTTGCTTCATCTTGTGATTGTGTTGAGAATTTGATAGTACAGGACTTTGACAACAAGGTGACGTATGACAACAGAGGGTCAGGAAATCTGGGTTTTGGAGAAGATGGGACAAAGTGGCATGTGAAGAAAGAAGACTTTCCTCCATTGCCTCAACGGCCCCTGTCTCCTAGGAATTTATGTGAAAAACCTAAGCTTACCTTAAACTTAATAGCTGCCAATGTTTTACGGATTCCAAGTCCAGAGAAAGATGAAAAAAAAAATAGAATTGACATTGGAGCCAATGAAGTTTATGTCAGTGATGAAGATGATGTACCGTCAGACTGGGAAGATCGTGATTCTTCTGAGACTGGTGGACATGTGAAAGGTATTAACCCAAATGAAATGGACAGAGATAGTCTCTTTGACACTGGACAATATGGTCAGGGGGATTGGTCAAAGGAGAAACACTCCGGTATTAGTCACCGTGCATTGGATGCTGCAGGAGATAGTTCTGTTTCACAGCTGGTGGCAGAATATTCCATTCCAGCCAGTAGAGTATTTGATGCTGGTGATACTGGACACTTGCTGTCACCTCCAGGTCTGGATGATGGAAGCTTTCCATTGAAAGATACAGAGTCTCCGTCTTCAATGCTGTCTTCTGGAAGTGATGTGCCTTACCAGCGTAAAGACCTTACTCGCTTTGCAGAACTTAGTTCTAAGTCTAAGAAGCGAACCAAATATCACCCTTTGCATTCCATGCAGGCAACACGCTCTTCACATGGAGCGTTTGGAACTGATATCCCATGCTCCAATTGTGGTGTTATGGGACATGTGCGTATGGACTGTCCCGAACCCCAAAAAAGCCTTTTTTTTTGAAGAGATTTCATACTTTGAATAGAAATCTTAAAAATCTGTGTGAAGGGTGTTTGCTTATTTATAATTCATCCATTACCCTGCATGTTTGGTAAATCCGTACTGTGTTAAGTTTTCCCAACAGAGATGATTTAACGAGTCACCTGTGGTTAAGAGTATCTACCAAAGAAGTAAGAGTTCCAGCTTCGGCCCCAAGTTGGAGAAGGGATTGTCCTCCCCCAGACCATGAATGATGGTCTGGGTGCTTTCAGATAAGATGGTAAACTGAAGTCCCACTTGCAGCATGCACTCAGCACATATTTTAAGAGAACCCACAAAAAGAACTCACAGCAGCAAAATGAGTTGCCCCTTGCAAAATTCTGTAGAAAGTGTATTGTACTAGGTAAATGTAAATGTACATACAGGTTAAAAAAAAAAAAGACACACTTTGTGTACAGGCACCTTTATCCCTACACTGCACTGGTTGAGCAGAATTGGCCTCCATGTCCTCTGAAGATGAGAGGTAGGCCTACATGTACTTGCCATTATGACCAGGCAGCCAGTTGTTGAAGGAAAATGAGCTTTTTTTTTCAAAAGTTTTAACATCAGTGTAGAACGTGGTATCTTTTTTAGTCTTTCAATTGTGTGTTTTAGTGACTTGGGATCTATATTTGTGATCCATATTCATTTGTGTTGAAAGAAACAGCATCATGTTATTCAGGTAAACTGTTAGCACAACTAGAAAGAAAAAATTTTTTTTTGAAAAGAACGTGTTCTCAGAGTGATTTTTTTTTTTCCAGAAATCAAGATGCTTAAATTTTTGTTTTCAGAATTCAGTATATTGTGCACTCGTTTAATTACTATATTTTTCTTTTTCATGTCCATAGATATGAATATAGTTCAGCCCATTTCACAAAAACAACACGCAAGAAAAAAAAATGACCTAACTTAGGGGGCTCAGCAGGCATTGTCATAAAAAAGTTGAATCAGAACAAGTACTGTAGAACAACAATCGTCTTCTACTTCACGGTTGTGGGCAGAAGATTTCCAAGGAAACAATGGCCAGGACACCTGCACAGTATGTGCACCGCGCTTGAAGAAGGTAATGGCAACCCATCTGAGGTGTGTTCGCCAAAAAGTGCACACAGTGACACCAAAAAAAAGGATGGTGGTGTCAGAATGTGCGCAGGCCAACATTGAGCCTGGTGACGTCAACAGGTGAGGTGAAGTGATGTGACTAGAATTCCACCAACACCGAGCCTGGTGACGTCAACAGGTGAGGTGAGGTGATGTGACTAGAATTCCACCAACACCGAGCCTGGTGACGTCAACATGTGAGGTGAGGTGATGTGACTAGAACTCCACCAACACCGTGCCTGGTGATGTCGACAGGTGAGGTGAGGTGATGTGACTAGAACTCCACCAACACCGAGCCTGGTGATGTCGACAGGTGAGGTTAGGTGATGTGACTAGAACTCCACCAACACCAAGCCTGGTGACATCGACAGGTGAGGTGAGGTGGTGTGACTAGAACTCCACCAACACCAAGCCTGGTGACATCGACAGGTGAGTGAGTGAGTGTGACTAGAATTTCACCAACACCGAGCCTGGTGATGTCGACAGGTGAGGTGAGGTGATGTGACTAGAACTCCACCAACACCAAGCCTGGTGACATCGACAGGTGAGGTGAGGTGGTGTGACTAGAACTCCACCAACACCGAGTCTGGTGACGTCAACAGGTGAGGTGAGGTGATGTGACTAGAACTCCACCAACACCATGCCTGGTGATGTCGACAGGTGAGGTGAGGTGATGTGACTAGAACTCCACCAACACCGAGTCTGGTGACATCGACAGGTGAGGTGAGGTGATGTGACTAGAATTTCACCAACACCGAGTCTGGTGACATCGACAGGTGAGGTGAGGTGATGTGACTAGAACTCCACCAACACCGAGTCTGGTGACATCGACAGGTGAAGTGAGGTGATGTGACTAGAATTCCACCAACACCAAGTCTGGTGACGTCAACAGGTGAGGTGAGGTGATGTGACTAGAACTCCACCAACACCGAGTCTGGTGACATCGACAGGTGAGGTGAGGTGAGGTGAGGTGATGTGACTAGAACTCCACCAACACCGTGCTGGTGATGTCGACAGGTGAGGTGAGGTGATGTGACTAGAACTCCATCAACACCGAGCCTGGTGACGCCAACAGGTGAGGTGAGGTGATGTGACTAGAACTCCACCAACACCGTGCCTGGTGACGCCAACAGGTGAGGTGAGGTGAGGTGATGTGACTAGAACTCCACCAACACCGAGCCTGGTGACGTCGACTGGTGAGGTGAGATGATGTGACTGGAACTCCACCAACACCGAGCCTGGTGACGTCGACTGGTGAGGTGAGGTGGTGTGACTAGAACTCCACCAACACCGAGTCTGGTGACGTCGACTGGTGAGGTGAGGTAATGTGACTAGAACTCCACCAACACCGAGCCTGGTGACGTCGACTGGTGAGGTGAGGTGGTGTGACTAGAACTCCACCAACACCGAGTCTGGTGACATCGACAGGTGAGGTGAGGTGATGTGACTAGAACTCCACCAACACAGAGTCTGGTGACGTCGACTGGTGAGGTGAGGTGGTGTGACTAGAACTCCACCAACACCGAATCTGGTGATGTCGACTGGTGAGGTGAGGTGATGTGACTAGAACTCCACCAACACCGAGCCTGGTGACGTCGACTGGTGAGGTGAGGTGGTGTGACTAGAACTCCACCAACACCGAGTCTGGTGACGTCGACTGGTGAGGTGAGGTGATGTGACTAGAACTCCACCAACACCGAGCCTGGTGACGTCGACTGGTGAGGTGAGGTGGTGTGACTAGAACTCCACCAACACCGAGTCTGGTGACATCGACAGGTGAGGTGAGGTGGTGTGACTAGAACTCCACCAACACCGAGTCTGGTGACATCGACAGGTGAGGTGAGGTGGTGTGACTAGAACTCCACCAACACCGAGTCTGGTGACGTCGACTGGTGAGGTGAGGTGATGTGACTAGAACTCCACCAACACCGAGTCTGGTGACATCGACAGGTGAGGTGAGGTGAGGTGGTGTGACTAGAACTCCACCAAAGTGACCCAGCAGCAGTGTAGGGTCTGTTCTAGGGGCTTGACATCTCTGAATCTGTGGACTGAGACTGACTGAATGAACTTGGGATTGGTGGTGTGTTTTGGACCTGGCATAATGCAGCATACAACTTCGGACAGATTAACACGGGCATCAAACGACGACACTGAACAACAATTTTTATTTCACAACTTTGGACAGAAAAACACGGGCAGCAAACAATGACACTGAACAACAATTTTGATTCCCAGAATTCTGTCAAGAATATGGATCATGCGAGAGAATGCTACAGTTTGTCATTCATGCAAGAGCTTTCGTCAGAGGCAGACATGTAGTGCTTATCTGTCTGTCTTTCCCAACTTTATGTTCCCTTCACAGAGTCGTTTTTAGGCAGTTGTTTTCTTGTGTGTAGTAACAGTGATTTTGGATCGTACGTTTCACAACTTTCTCCACCTTCTGATAAGCTAGATGATTTAATGTTATTCTTTTACACTATTGACTGGCTGGTGGAATAGTGCTGTGCAAGCAAGTGCAGTTTGCACTAACAGCCACTCCATTGTGGAATTTAACTTTCAGTCGCTCAAACTCAGTTTACAGTAAGTCTTGTTGGTTACTAATGTAGCTCCACTGGCTGCTTGTGTAGTCTGATTGGCTACTTGTGTAGTCTGATTGGCTATTTGTGTAGTCTGATTGGCTACTTTTGTAGTCTGAGTGGCTATATGTGTAGTCTGATTGGCTGTCTACAGCCTCATATACTGCCTTGCAGTGAATGGTCATTGTAACATCGTTTGTTTTGTGGAATTATTTTTTTCTGGCTATTGTCATGGGTAAAATGGCGGGTGAAGAACCAGTCGAGACCCAAAAGACAATACTAGATCTTACACTATTTGGAATTGGGACAAAATGAAGAGAAAGGAGAGAGATTATGATTTACAGCCTGATACTCTGATAACTTTCTAGAAACTATGTCATTGTTATTAGCAGAAATGGACAAACTTTAATCAACTACAAACAAACTTTGTTCTTGCATCAATGACATGGACAGCCATAACAGTGACGTCATCGCGATCAAGACGGGCAACAAAGACAAAGTGCAACGAATTGGACACAAGCAATTCTGAGAAAAAGACTACTTCATATATAGTTTAGTCTTTCATATCACGGACACGATGATGAAACAGATAATACGATCAACTCCACTCATAGATCTCTGTGCATAGAACCAGAAGGGCCAAGTATTGATGACACTTGCATTGACGTTTGATACAGGACTCCAAACGAAATTGATAGGAACTTGAGGACCAAGGAACTATTGCAGTCACGTACCAAACATGAAAATATTCCAACCATAAAAACCCAAATCTACACTTTGAATCAAATTCCCTGGGCACTTTTCTGAAAAGTGACAACTGGCCAGTGAACAAGATTTGCTCCTTTAGTGATTGGAAATCTAACCCTTATCAAATTGTTGCTGGACTACCGAAACGAACGGTTCATCCCAGAGATGTTTGATAAATTAGCAAAGTGTCCCAATCGCTCATCATGTATCATAAAAATATGTACCTCAAGCCAGATCTGCAGCTACTTGTTCATTTCCAAAAATTCTATCGAACTGATAATCATTTAGGTGATGATATCACCAAGAGTATAGAGGGAATGACTGTTTACACTTTGACTGGCTGATGGAAGTAGTTCTGTGCAAGCAGGCATGGTATTGAACTGACCCAGCGACCCTTTTGTGGCTATAAGTCTGGTCGCTCACACTTGACTTTTTAAAATCTTATTGGCTACTGTTGTAGCCCCACTGGCTACTTTTGTAATCTCATTTGGCTACTTGCTTAGTCTCATTGGCTGTCCAGTGTCATAAAGGCCCTACTGCTTTGCAGTAAACAGTCGTTCTACCATGGTTTGGTTGAGCTTTTGCATGGAACTATTCTTTCCAGGTCTAGTCATAGGTAAACATGAAGGGGTTAGAACACATACTGCAACCGACCCCACACATCACAGACAGCTAGAACTTTCAACCAGTAAAGACTGAACTGACTAAACCAGTCTCTCAACACCAGTTTTATTCATTCGTTCTTTGATTTAATGTCTTTTTACTATGAGTGATATTAGACAGGGGGGGGGGGGGGGGGATGAAGGATGAAAGTTTGGCAGGTTGGATTGGGGGCAGAGGGGAGACAGAGTAAGAGACATAAGTAGGTGGAAGAATAGTAAAATGGAATGAGAACTTAACACTTACAATTAACATCAACAATGTGAAGGGAAAATTTAACAAGTTGTAATAAGTTGTAATGCTATGCAATTATGTGTGAATATATGTGCACATGTAAGTCCATTGGAATCATTTAGTATTTGGTGTATGTTTTAATCAAGTGTACATTTGCTGTGTTTCTTACCCATTTATTAGTCCAGAGTTTGGTGCTTTGTTATTTTTTCTGTCATTACATTTATGTTAGAAAGGTAAAGTGCAGAGCTGTGCTGTACAGTCCTCAGTCGTGCATGTGATCATTACTTGCAGTTGTTGAATATGACAATCTTTATTCTTACAGCACTTGAAAAAGCGGTGCTGTGCATGCTTTAGCTGAGTTGCCTACATTACTGTACATAGCAATTGTTTACGAATAGAATAACTGACGTGTGTGTGTATGTTTCACATTATTCAAGTGCCTTGTGGACATCCCTGTGGACATCCTTGGTGTTTCTTACAGTGGTGTTAAATCTTTTTGAAAACTAACAGTATACAAAACCCCTAAAGCAATGCCTTCTTGAGCAAGCTCAGAGCCATTCCCCCCACTCCCTCCCACTTTCAACAAAGGTTTTCTTTCAAATTAGCCGTTATACATTTAGCAACGAATGCAAAAACATCCAAATCACCGACATGCTAAAAGAGTACAACATTATGCTGTGCATTACATGCAACAAAATTTAGAAGAGATTTGAACATATCCACACTGTTCTTCTGCAATTTCTCTTTTGATTCTTTTTCTTGTCCTCATCATGATTATTCTTAAAAGGATTTTTGTGACATGACTCATCAAGCTGATTGTACGTTGGAGTTCGCATAGT
The DNA here is from genome assembly GCA_030674185.1 of Monoplex corrugatus. Taxonomy (NCBI): domain Eukaryota; kingdom Metazoa; phylum Mollusca; class Gastropoda; order Littorinimorpha; family Ranellidae; genus Monoplex; species Monoplex corrugatus. The sequence goes on along the minus strand of CM060309.1, from coordinate 1,996,230 downwards.
ATAGCCCATTTTCTTTGGAAGTGTAATGAAAACTGATTTTGACATATCTTTGGGGATTTTTCTAGTGTTATATTTCATATGGGAGGACTGTTATTTTTTTAATACCAGAATCTTCTAGGGCCTCTATCATTTCTGTTGTAATATTGTCTGGTCCTGGGACTTTTCCCAGTTTCATCTTTTTCAATGCTGCTCAGACTTCATCTTTCAGTATGGGTGGTCCTTCAGCGTTCTTTCTTATAATGTGTTCTTTGTTTCTTGTATTCTTCCTGTTTTCCCTTTGCCTTCCTCAGTTCTTCCATCAAGCCTATACTTTCTTTTGTCAACCAGTTCTTTTTTGCTTTTCTTTCAACTCTAGGGATTTCTTCACAAGCTTCATTTATCGAGTTTCTTGACTTTGTCCATTGTTCCTCACTGTCACCAACATCATCTAAAGTGCTGAATTTGTTTTGAACATGTACATTGAATTTTTCATGGGTCGCTTCATCTGTCTTTTAAGAGTCCAAGATTTAGTTTATGTTACTTTTGGTCTGTTTCCTTTTCTTTGGTTTTAGTCTAAATCTTCCCATTACAGGATTGTGTCACTGTTGCAGTCTGTGCCTGGTAGTGTTTTTGCTGTCAACAAAGAATTTCTGAATCTTTTATTTATAAGGATGTAATCACTTTGATTTCTAGTTTTATCTCTTGAACTTGTCCATGTCCATTTTCTTTTTGTTAGGCTGCTCAAACCAGGTGTTTCCTACTATGAACTCATTCATCCGTGCCCATTCTACAAGCTTCTCTCCCCTTTCATTTTGTGTGCCAAGGCCATGAGGTCCAACTATGCCCTCCACCTCTCCTATCCCACTTTAGCATTAAAATCTCCCATTATTACTGTAATATCCTGTGATTGATTTGCACTGAGCCGTGGCCATCTCTAATACATCATAGAAGTTGTCAATTTCTTCTTGAATACTTGGTTAATGTTCATATCAAATGGCTTGCCCTCTAACTTTACTAGCAAAACTTAAGTCTGACACAGCCCAGTATCCCTTGACTGATTTTGACTTGCCCTTTTCTGTCATGATGCCTACTCCTCTTTCATGTGCGTTTCTACCAGAATATATTATTGTATACAAGTACTTGCCTGATGTTATCATTCCTGCCACCTTCCATCTCACATCTAGTCCTAAAATATTGATGTTAAGCCTTTCTATTTCCGTCTTAACATTTTCCAATTTTCCCCTTTGCAGCAGTGTGCTGTTTCCATGTTGCAATGTTGTTGTTATTTATTTTGACCACAGTAGCTTGCTGACAGTCGGGTGTCACCTGCACAGCATGATGGTCCCTACCGGACGGAAGTGCTCCACAGGAGCCCCTATTTACGTCATTATCATCCTTTTTCGTGTTTTGGCTGGCCATGGTGAACTTGGGAATGTACAATGGTGGTTTCCTGTTGCCTTCCAATGATTTTTGTGCATACTCTTGGCTAGCCTTTGGTGAACCCGTGACCACCCACTTGGCAGTAGGGGTGATTTTCTGTCAGAGTTTACTCCCTTAACCTTATTGTCTCCTGATATAACCACAAAGGCAGTGGTGCTATTTACCCATAGCTGGGGTTCTGGTTTGTGGGCACCAGGGCATGTCCACAGACTGATGGGCCTGTGTGCTGCACGTGTGGAGGCCAGACCTCATCCGAGTCCCTCAAGTTTAGCCTGATTCGGTGAGGTGCTCAGTTACCACTTGTCACCACGAGGAGGCACAACAAAGGGCTTGCTGATGGAGAGGCTATGTACTGACAGAGATTCTGTTCTCCTTTTCACATAGCTGCAAGCAGCTGAAAGCATGCAGTCCCAAGCCAACGCACTTGACGCATCACATCAGGCAACAGCATTACAATGAAACAAAGCTGGTAATTGTTCAGAACAAATTGTCACCTCATTCTTGTGTATCTGCCTCAGAATTCAGCTGCCCAGGGCTGTTTCACCACCAAACTCTGTGTTGCAGAAAGGGGCATAATAAAAAGGAAGCAGCCATAAATTGTTGAAGAGCAAAAGAAGCCAGTGTCAAATATGTAGGGAAAAACAGTAGTTTTGGAACAGTTTATATTTTACAGTTAGGGACATTTGTTTGGCAGTGGGGGCGAGAGCTTGCATTTCATGATTCTGAGTTTGAGGGCATCTCCTTTTCTTGATAAGACTCCCTTTGTCAGGGGCATCTTTTCTTGATAAGACTCCCTTTGTCAGGGGCATCTTTTCTTGATAAGACTCCCTTTGTCAGGGGCATCTTTTCTTAATAGGACTTCCTTTGTCAGGGGCATCTTTTCTTGTTAAGACTCCCTTTGTCAGGGGCATCTTCTTTTCTTGATAAGACTCCCTTTGTCAGGGGCATCTTTTCTTGATAAGACTCCCTTTGTCAGGGGCATCTTCTTTTCTTGATAAGACTCCCTTTGTCAGGGGCATCTTTTCTTGATAAGACTCCCTTTGTCAGGGGCATCTTTTCTTGATAAGACTCCCTTTGTCAGGGGCATCTTTTCTTAATAAGACTTCCTTTGTCAGGGGCATCTTTTCTTGATAAGACTCCCTTTGTCAGGGGCATCTTTTCTTGATAAGACTCCCTTTGTTAAGGGCATTTTCTTTTCTTGATAAGACTCCCTTTGTTAAGGGCATCTTCTTTTCTTGATAAGACTCCCTTTGTCAGAGGCATCTCCTTTTCTTGATAAGACTTCCTTTGTCAGGGGCATCTTTTCTTGATAAGACTCCCTTTGTTAAGGGCATCTTCTTGATAAGACTCCCTTTGTTAAGGGCATTTTCTTTTCTTGATAAGACTCCCTTTGTCAGGGGCATCTTCTTTTCTTGATAAGACTCCCTTTGTCAGAGGCATCTCCTTTTCTTGATAAGACTCCCTTTGTTAAGGGCATCTCCTTTTCTTGATAAAACTCCCTTTGTTAAGGGCATCTCCTTTTCTTGATAAAACTCCCTTTGTCAGAGGCATCTCCTTTTCTTGATAAGACTCCCTTTGTTAAGGGCATCTCCTTTTCTTGATAAAACTCCCTTTGTTAAGGGCATCTCCTTTTCTTGATAAAACTCCCTTTGTTAAGGGCATCTCCTTTTCTTGATAAAACTCCCTTTGTCAGTCAATGTCTTATCCCTTTTTTTTATACCATGCTTTGTCTTCACTGTAAATACCATGCTTTGTCTACACTGTAACACACCATGCTTTGTCTCCACTATAACACACCATGCTTTGTCTCCACTATAACACACCATGCTTTGTCTCCACTGTAACACACCATGCTTTGTCTTCACTGTAACACATCATGCTTTGTCTCCACTGTAACACACCATGCTTTGTCTTCACTGTAACACGCCATGCTTTGTCTTCACTGTAACACGCCATGCTTTGTCTTCACTGTAACACACCATGCTTTGTCTTCACTGTAACACCATGCTTTGTCTCCACTATAACACACCATGCTTTGTCTTCACTGTAACACACCATGCTTCGTCTTCACTGTAACACACCATGCTTTGTCTCCACTGTAACACACCATGCTTTGTCTTCACTGTAACACACCTTGCTTTGTCTCCACTAATACACCATGCTTTGTCTTCACTGTAACACCGTGATTTGTCTTCACTGTAACATACCATGCTTCATCTTCACTGTAACACACCATGCTTTGTCTTCACTGTAACACACCATGCTTTGTCTCCACTGTAACGCACTATGCTTTGTCTTCACTGTAACACACCATGCTTTGTCTCCACTGTAACGCACTATGCTTTGTCTCCACTGTAACACACCATGGTTTGTCTCCAATATAACACACCATGCTTTGTCTCCACTATAACACACTATGCTTTGTCTCCACTATAACACACTATGCTTTGTCTCCACTGTAACACACCATGCTTTGTCTACACTGTAACACACCATGCTTTGTCTCCACTGTAACACACCATGCTTTGTCTTCACTGTAACACACCATGCTTTGTCTCCACTGTAACACGCTATGCTTTGTCTCCCACGTCACTGGGGGTTTTCCATGTTGACCAGACTTTCTTTCCCATTCCTTAAAAATAACAAGAAAAGTAAGAGAACTCAAAGACAAAACAAACCATAAACTAAACATCTGTTTTTATCTTTGAAACGTCCTACACATGATTGAACAAGCCCATCAGTGTGAGAGCTTGTGTGAAAGTTGTACTGGTAGTGATGTGTGAAAGTTGTACTGGTAGTGATGTGTGAAAGTTGTACTGGTAGTGATGTGTGCAAGTTGTACTGGTAGTGATGTGTGAAAGTTGTACTGGTAGTGATGTGTGAAAGTTGTAGGCCTACTGGTAGTGATGTGTGAAAGTTGTACTGGTAGTGATGTGTGAAAGTTGTACTGGTAGTGATGTAAAAGTTGTACTGGTAGTGATGTGAAAGTTGTACTGGTAGTGATGTGTGACAGCTGTACTGGTAGTGATGTATGAAAGTTGTACTGGTAGTGATGTAAAAGTTGTATGGTAGTGATGTAAAAGTTGTACTGGTAGTGATGTGTGAAAGTTGTACTGGTAGTGATGTGTGACAGCTGTATGGTAGTGATGTGTGAAAGTTTTACTGGTAGTGATGTGTGAAAGTTGTACTGGTAGTGATGTGTGAAAGTTGTACTGGTAGTATGTGAAGTTGTACGGTAGTGATGTGTGAAGTTGTACTGGTAGTGAGTGTGAGTTGTATGGTATGAGAAGTTGTAGGTAGTGATGTATTGTATGTAGTGATGTAAGTTGTACTGGTAGTGATGTGTGAAGTTGTACTGGTAGTGATGTGTGGAGAGTAGTTGTACTGGTAGTGATGTAAAGTTGTACTGGTAGTGATGTAAAAGTTGTACTGGTAGTGATGTGTGAAAGTTGTACATGGTAGTGATGGTTGTGAAAGTTGTACTGGTAGTGATGTGAAAGTTGTACTGGTAGTGATGTAGAAAGTTGTACTGGTAGTGATTTTAAAGTTGTACTGGTAGGAAAGGTTTAGTGATGTGTGAAAGTTGTACTGGTAGTGATGTGAATTGTAGGTAGTGATGTGAAAGTTGTAATGGTAGTGATGTGTGAAAGTTGTACTGGTAGTGATGTAAAAGTTGTACTGGTAGTGATGTGTGAAAGTTGTACTGGTAGTGATGTGAAAGTTGTACTGGTATGATGTGTGAAAGTTGTATGGTAGTGATGTGAAAGTTGTACTGGTAGTGATGTGTGAAAGTTGTATGGTAGTGATGTAGTGAAAGTGTGTGTGGTAGTGATGTATGAAAGTTGTACTGGTAGTGATGTATGAAAGTTGTACTGGTAGTGATGTGAAAGTTGTACTGGTAGTGATGTAGTGAAAGTTGTATGGTAGTGATGTAAAGTTGTACTGGTAGTGATGTAAAGTTGTACTGGTAGTGATGATGTATGGTAGTGTTGTGATGAAAGTTGTACTGGTAGTGATGTTGAAAGTTGTACTGGTAGTGATGTAAAAGTTGTACTGGTAGTGATGTAAAGTTGTACTGGTAGTGATGTAAAGTTGTACTGGTAGTGATGTAAAAGTTGTACTGGTAGTGATGTGTGTAAGTGTGTATGGTAGTATGTTGGTAGTGATGTGAAAGTTGTACTGGTAGTGATGTAAAGTTGTACTGGTAGTGATGTAAAGTTGTATGGTAGGAATAGTTGTACTGGTAGTGATGTAGTGATGGTAGTGATGTGTGAAAGTTGTACTGGTAGTGATGTGTGGTAGTGATGTGTGAAAGTTGTACTGGTAGTGATGTGTGAAGTTGTACTGGTAGTGATGTGTGAGTAAGTGTTGTAAGTTGACTGGTAGTGAGTGTGTGGTAGGAGTGTGATGAAAGTTGTACTGGTAGTGATGTGTGGTAGTGATGTGTGAAAGTTGTACTGGTAGTGATTGTGTGAAAGTTGTACTGGTAGTGATGTGTGAAAGTTGTACTGGTAGGTGTGTGTGAAAGTTGTATGGTAGTGATGTGTGGTAGTGTGTGTGGTAGTGATGTGTGAAGTTGTACTGGTAGTGATGTGTGGTTGTGATGTGTGAAAGTTGTACTGGTAGTGATGTGTGGTAGTGATGTGTGAAAGTTGTACTGGTAGTGATGTGATTTTGGTGTTGTGTGTAGTGATGTGTGAAAGTTGTACTGGTAGTGATGTGTGAAAGTTGTACTGGTAGTGATGTCTGAAATAAAACATCTTATTTCATGATGGATTTACATGTATATATTACATCTCTTATAGATGTCGAAAAGCTGGAGAGAGATTCTTCTTTGTACGAAAGCTTTGTTGATGCCATATTTGTATCAGCTGCAAATGGTATTATGTGAACAGGTGTGGTAGCTTGCCCTTTCTTGTGGCCAGCTGTGTAACATCATGTGCTGAGGTAAGCCATTATTCACTGAAAATGTAGAGGTCTTGACTTTTTCTGTCCATGAGGATGGAGGAGATGGTATTGTTTGTGTGAAGTGTACGAGAGGGAGAACCCTTATGGCGTGTGTGTGTACTTTATGCCTTTGACTGGAGTGGTTTTGAGGTAGAAGAGCTAGTTTGGCAAGCACCAGATGGATGGGTTGTTGGTGTATGTACTAGACGTCTCATAGTAAAAATTATGAGTGGAGACAATGGATAAGCATTTGTGAGTGGACCGTCAGTGTGTGTCTACTACATGCCTTTGAAAGTAGTTTTGGGGAAGAGAGACCTGGTCTGGCATTTGTGAGTAGTTTGTTGATGCGTATGTGGAAAATTTGTATTTGACAGCAGAGGTTTGGGAAGAGGAAGAACCATCTGCCACTTTTCAGTGGATTGTCAGAGCATGTGTGTGTTGCATGCTGACACCTTTAGGTTTGCAGGAGAGACAGTTGGTGTAGCATTTGTGAGCGGATTGTCAGTGTGCTAAAGCAGTATAGCGGAGAGCTTTAAGTGTTGCAGAGAGAATGATGGTATTCCTTGGATATGTGAAGTTGGGGAGAGAGAACAGGTCTGACATTAGTGAGTGGATTGTCATTGTGTGTATGATACATGCCGGTGACAGAAGAGATTTGGGGGAGACAATTGCTTTGGCATTTCCCCTGTGGGGATGCTGGGACTCTCTCAGTAGAAATAGTATCCCCACCTTCTAGAAATTCTGTGCTGGGAATTTCCTCTTTTCTGTCACTCTCTTTGTTTCTACCTCGTTCCTTTGCTTTCTGTCATTTCTTCCTGTCATTTCTTCCTATCATTTCTTCCTGTCATTTTCTGCCTTGCTGGTCCATTCACTTGTATGTGTTTGATAAAGTCTTACATACTTTTTTCTTAGTCTTAGGATTGATAATTGGGTACTTGTATTAAGTGCATTTTTGGCTCTAGGGAAGTGAGGTACGCAGAAGCAATTTTAAGTAATTTAGACCCGTTCTTATATATGTTTTAGTGTCCTCAGTTATGTTTAAATTTGTATTCAGGTATGCTTTTTACATCTCGTGTGTGATAAATCTCCATCGTATAAGCCTGATCAGGAAGTATCTCTCTGTCGAAACAACTGCAAAACTCGTTCTCTCTCCTTCATAATGTCTCGCATTGACTATTGCAATTCACTCCTGTCCAGTCTTCCTGCCTCCACCATTCACATCCTACAGCGCATTCAAAACAATGCTGCACGCCTTGTACTCAAAAAGAAAAAAGCTGACCACATATCTCCTCTACTGGCACAACTTCACTGGCTCCCTGTATCAAAGCGCATACAGTACAAACTAGACACCATGTGCTACAAAAGCCTCAATAACGCAGCCCCCGATTACCTGTCGAGCCTACTTGAGATCTATGTTCCCTCACGTACCCTCCGCTCTGCCTCCGATCCTCTTTTCGCTTTCCACGCACTAAGCTCAATACCTATGGTCCACGAGCCTTCTCTGTTTCTGGTCCGCTCTCCTGGAACAAACTTCCTCTCTCAGTCCGTCAGCAACCTACTTTTGTCTCCTTCAAGACCGCTCTCAAAACTCACCTTTTCTCCTCTGCATAAAATCCTGACCTCACTCAATCCCCTCTGCAGCCTGTCTCCACTCGGAGGGAAATCACATTGTAATATATAATTGTATATAATATGCTCTCTATAATTTTCCATTGCTTTTATTCTTTCTCCCCATTTATAGCCGTTGTGTGTGTGTGTGTGTGTGTGTGTGCGTGCATGCGTGTGTGTGCGTGTGTGTGTCTGTTTCAGCGCTTAGATTTGATTTTATCAAGATTTTGCGCTATTTAAATATTGTAATTATTATTATTATTATTATAAATTGGACGTAGTGGTCAACTCCAGGGGTATTTCCTTAGATTATGTGCTCGAATGCGTTGATATGTGTACTAGATTTTCTTTTCCTTTCTTTTTTCATGGTGAAGTACTGTATGTGCATTGAAATGGTTATAGCCCTGATATGGCTCTACGCATTCGGCTGGGCTTTAAGCAACAGGAAGAATAACTGCTTTGGCATACTCTGTGTGTGTGTGTAATACAATTTTTTCTGTGATTAGAGGCAGTCGGTGGTCTGCCTGTAGTGTGCTTCACCCTATAGGCCAAGTTGGGGGGGGGGGGGGAGGAGAGTGTTAATTACTGTTGTTACTTTTGCTTTCTTGTTTTTGCTACTGTTGTCACTGACTTTGATTTCTAGCTTGTTCACATGAGCATTGTAGGTGGTGTGATGATAATCAGACAAAAAAGTCTTTTCGCATGTTGGTTCCGTTCGTCTTTTTTTTTCAAAGAATAAAGGTTGTTTCCCTTTCTGTGTTTGTTTTCTCCTCTAGTCTTGTCTGGCTCTTGGTATAAACTTATGTACGTTTTTTCTTAATATTTGTTGTTTTAAAGTTTTCTTTACCTTTAATACCTGTCATAAAACACATTGAATGTTTTGAATGATATTCTGTGATTTCCATCCGTCTTATTAAAAGGGTGCTACTGGAGAGTGATTCCATATTTCTATGGGAGTTCATCTGGGCTGCCTTCTGTCTCCCACACTTTTCAGTTAATTCCTGAGATACCTAATCACTGACAAACTTCAAAGTCATCGTAGTACAATCAACATTGAAGGAAGAACCATCACGAATCTTTGTTTTGCTAACGTCATTGTTGGCGGTGAGCAAGAACTCGTCAAGTTTGTCAAAAGACTAGATGAAACATCAAAGACAGATGGCATGGAAATCAGCGTGAAGCTTGGAACTATTGATCAGTTCACTTATTCAGGATCAGTCGTGAGCAACGAGGAATCCAAACCAGAAATCCGCTCAAGGGCAGCAAAGACAACTCAAGCATTGTTCAGGCTGAAACCTGTAGGGAAGTAGGCCTATAAGAACATCTCCACACAACATCAGGATCTTTGGTGCGCTGGTTTATTCCACCTGTATGCGTGCAACACGAGGACCCTCACAGCAGATCTAGAAAGATGATTCCAAGGCATGGAAATGTTATCACAGGATACTAAACATCACATACACTGATCATGTCACAAGTGAACAAGTGTGTCAAACCAAGTTGGACACTGAACCAGAAACTACCTTGGTATGGCACTGAACCAGAAACTACCTTGGTATGGCACTGAACCAGAAACTACCTTGGTATGGCAATGTGACAAGAGCCAGTGGCTTTGCTAAGTCAGTCCATGGAACTGTTGAGGGAAGGATACAGAGGGAGGAGTACAAAGGGAGGGATACAGAGGGAGGAATGCGGAGGGAGGAATACAGAGGGAGGGATACACACGGAGGGATACACACGGAGGGATACACACGGAGGGATACACACGGAGGGATACAGAGGAGGGGATCCAGAGGGAGGGATACAGAGGGAGAAATACAAAGGAAGGGATACAGAGGGGAAGACAGCAAAAATAGCAATGGACTGACGACATAGTGCAATGAACAGAGAAATCTTTGCAGTGACCAAAGCTGAAGGAAGCTAGTGAACAGTTCTATAATGCCGTGACGCACACAACTGACAATGCTGAAGGAAGCTAGTGAACAGTTCTATAATGCCGTGACGCACACAACTGACAATGCTGAAGGAAAGTGGTGAACAGTTCTATAATACTGTGACGCACACAACTGACAATGCTGAAGGAAGCTAGTGAACAGTTCTATAATGCCGTGACGCACACAACTGACAATGCTGAAGGAAAGTAGTGAACAGTTCTATAATGCTGTGACGCACACAACTGACAATGCTGAAGGAAAGTAGTGAACAGTTCTATAATGCCGTGACGCACACAACTGACAATGCTGAAGGAAAGTAGTGAACAGTTCTATAATGCCGTGACGCACACAACTGACAATGCTGAAGGAAAGTAGTGAACAGTTCTATAATGCCGTGACGCACACAACTGACAATGCTGAAGGAAAGCAGTGAACAGTTCTATAATGCCGTGACGCACACAACTGACAAAGCTGAAGGAAGCTAGTGAACAGTTCTATAATGCCGTGACACACACAACTGACAATGCTGAAGGAAGCTAGTGAACAGTTCTTTAATGCCGTGATGCACACAACTGACAATGCTGAAGGAAAGTAGTGAACAGTTCTATAATGCCGTGACACACACAACTGACAATGCTGAAGGAAGCTAGTGAACAGTTCTATAATGCCGTGACACACACAACTGACAATGCTGAAGGAAGCTAGTGAACAGTTCTTTAATGCTGTGACGCACACAACTGACAATGCTGAAGGAAAGTAGTGAACAGTTCTATAATGCCGTGACACACACAACTGACAATGCTGAAGGAAGCTAGTGAACAGTTCTATAATGCCGTGACGCACACAACTGACAATGCTGAAGGAAACTAGTGAACAGTTCTATAATGCCGTGACACACACAACTGACAAAGCTGAAGTAAACTAGTGAACAGTTCTATAATGCCGTGACACACACAACTGACAATGCTGAAGGAAGCTAGTGAACAGTTCTATAATGCCGTGACGCACACAACTGACAAAGCTGAAGGAAACTAGTGAACAGTTCTATAATGCCGTGACACACACAACTGACAATGCTGAAGGAAAGTAGTGAACAGTTCTATAATGCCGTGATGCACACAACTGACAATGCTGAAGGAAGCTAGTGAACAGTTCTATAATGCCGTGACACACACAACTGACAATGCTGAAGGAAAGTAGTGAACAGTTCTATAATGCCGTGACGCACACAACTGACAATGCTGAAGGAAACTAGTGAACAGTTCTTTAATGCCGTGACGCACACAACTGACAATGCTGAAGGAAACTAGTGAACAGTTCTATAATGCCGTGACGCACACAACTGACAATGCTGAAGGAAAGTAGTGAACAGTTCTATAATGCCGTGACGCACACAACTGACAATGCTGAAGGAAAGTAGTGAACAGTTCTTTAATGCCGTGACGCACACAACTGACAATGCTGAAGGAAAGTAGTGAACAGTTTTATAATGCCGTGACGCACACAACTGACAATGCTGAAGGAAAGTAGTGAACAGTTCTATAATGCCGTGACGCACACAACTGACAATGCTGAAGGAAACTAGTGAACAGTTCTATAATGCCGTGACGCACACAACTGACAATGCTGAAGGAAAGTAGTGAACAGTTCTATAATGCCGTGACGCACACAACTGACAATGCTGAAGGAAAGTAGTGAACAGTTCTATAATGCCGTGACGCACACAACTGACAATGCTGAAGGAAGCTAGTGAACAGTTCTATAATGCCGTGACGCACACAACTGACAATGCTGAAGGAAGCTAGTGAACAGTTCTATAATGCCGTGACGCACACAACTGACAATGCTGAAGGAAAGTAGTGAACAGTTCTATAATGCCGTGACGCACACAACTGACAATGCTGAAGGAAAGTAGTGAACAGTTCTATAATGCCGTGACGCACACAACTGACAATGCTGAAGGAAGCTAGTGAACAGTTCTATAATGCCGTGACGCACACAACTGACAATGCTGAAGGAAATAGTGAACAGTTCTATAATGCCGTGACGCACACAACTGACAATGCTGAAGAAAAGTAGTGAACAGTTCTATAATGCCGTGACGCACACAACTGACAATGCTGAAGGAAAGTAGTGAACAGTTCTATAATGCCGTGACCACACAACTGACAAAGCTGAAGGAAGCTAGTGAACAGTTCTATAATGCCGTGACGCACACAACTGACAATGCTGAAGGAAAGTAGTGAACAGTTCTATAATGCCGTGACGCACACAACTGACAATGCTGAAGGAAAAGTAGTGAACAGTTCTATAATGCCGTGACGCACACAACTGACAAAGCTGAAGGAAGCTAGTGAACAGTTCTATAATGCCGTGATGCACACAACTGACAAAGCTGAAGGAAGCTAGTGAACAGTTCTATAATGCCGTGACGCACACAACTGACAATGCTGAAGGAAAGTAGTGAACAGTTCTATAATGCCGTGACAACACAACTGACAAAGCTGAAGGAAGCTAGTGAACAGTTCTATAATGCCGTGATGCACACAACTGACAAAGCTGAAGGAAGCTAGTGAACAGTTCTATAATGCCGTGACGCACACAACTGACAAAGCTGAAGGAAGCTAGTGAACAGTTCTATAATGCCGTGACGCACACAACTGACAATGCTGAAGGAAGCTAGTGAACAGTTCTATAATGCCGTGACGCACACAACTGACAAAGCTGAAGGAAACTAGTGAACAGTTCTATAATGCTGTGACGCACACAACTGACAATGCTGAAGGAAGCTAGTGAACAGTTCTATAATGCCGTGATGCACACAACTGACAATGCTGAAGGAAAGTAGTGAACAGTTCTATAATGCCGTGACGCACACAACTGACAATGCTGAAGGAAAGTAGTGAACAGTTCTATAATGCCGTGATGCACACAACTGACAATGCTGAAGGAAAGTAGTGAACAGTTCTATAATGCCGTGACGCACACAACTGACAATGCTGAAGGAAAGTAGTGAACAGTTCTATAATGCCGTGATGCACACAACTGACAAAGCTGAAGGAAGCTAGTGAACAGTTCTATAATGCCGTGACGCACACAACTGACAATGCTGAAGGAAAGTAGTGAACAGTTCTATAATGCCGTGACACACACAACTGACAAAGCTGAAGGAAGCTAGTGAACAGTTCTATAATGCCGTGATGCACACAACTGACAAAGCTGAAGGAAGCTAGTGAACAGTTCTATAATGCCGTGACGCACACAACTGACAAAGCTGAAGGAAAGTAGTGAACAGTTTATAATGCGTGACCACACAACTGACAAAGCTGAAGGAAGCTAGTGAACAGTTCTATAATGCCGTGATGCACACAACTGACAAAGCTGAAGGAAGCTAGTGAACAGTTCATAATGCCGTGACGCACACAACTGACAAAGCTGAAGGAAGCTGTGAACAGTTCTATAATGCCGTGACGCACACAACTGACAATGCTGAAGGAAGCTAGTGAACAGTTCTATAATGCCGTGACGCACACAACTGACAAGTGAAGGAAATAGTGAACAGTTCTATATGCTGTGACGCACACAATGACAATGCTGAAGGAAGCTAGGAACAGTTCTATAATGCCGTGATGCACACAACTGACAATGCTGAAGGAAAGTAGTGAACAGTTCTATAATGCCGTGACGCACACAAACTGACAATGCTGAAGGAAAGTAGTGAACAGTTCTATAATGCCGTGATGCACACAATGACAATGCTGAAGGAAGTAGTGAACAGTTTTTAATGCCGTGACGCACACAACTGACAATGCTGAAGGAAAGTAGTGAACAGTTCTATAATGCCGTGATGCACACAACTGACAATGCTGAAGGAAGTAGTGAACAGTTCTATAATGCCGTGGTGCACACAACTGACAATGCTGAAGGAAAGTAGTGAACAGTTCTATATGCCGTGACGCACACAACTGACAATGCTGAAGGAAAGTAGTGAACAGTTCTATAATGCCGTGACGCACACAACTGACAATGCTGAAGGAAAGTAGTGAACAGTTCTATAATGCCGTGACGCACACAACTGACAATGCTGAAGGAAAGTAGTGAACAGTTCTATAATGCCGTGAGCACACAACTGACAAGCTGAAGGAAGCTAGTGAACAGTTCTATAATGCTGTGACGCACACAATGACAATGCTGAAGGAAAGTGTGAACAGTTCTATATGCCGTGACGCACACAACTGACATGTGAAGAAAGTAGTGAACAGTTCTATAATGCCGTGACGCACACAATGACAATGTGAAGGAAAGTAGTGAACAGTTCTTGAAGGAAAGTAGTGAACAGTTCTTAATGCCGTGACGCAACAACTGACATGCTGAAGGAAAGTAGTGAACAGTTCTATAATGCCGTGACGCACACAACTGACAATGCTGAAGGAAAGTAGTGAACAGTTCTTTAATGCCATGATGCACACAACTTACAATGCTGAAGGAAAGTAGTGAACAGTTCTTTAATGCCTACGCACACAACTGACAATGCTGAAGGAAAGTAGTGAACAGTTCTACAATGCCTGACGCACACAACTGACAATGCTGAAGGAAAGTAGTGAACAGTTCTATAATGCCGTGACGCACACAACTGACAATGCTGAAGGAAAGTAGTGAACAGTTCTATAATGCCGTGACGCACACAACTGACAATGCTGAAGGAAGTAGTGAACAGTTTTTTAATGCCGTGATGCACACAACTGACAATGCTGAAGGAAAGTAGTGAACAGTTCTCAAAGCGAATGAGGCACACAACTGACAATGCTTAAGGAAAGTAGTGACAGTCTATAATGCCCTGAGACAAATGACAATTTATGAAGGAAAGTAGTGAAATTCTTAATGCCGTGACGCACAAACTGACAATGCTGAGGAAAGTAAGTAGGAAACAGTTCTATAATGCCGTGACGCACACAACTGACAAGCTGAAGGAAAGTAGTGAACAGTTCTATAATGCCGTGACGCACACAACTGACAATGCTGAAGGAAAGTGTGAACAGTTCTATAAGCCGTGAGCACAAACTGACAATGCTGAAGGAAAGATGAACAGTTCTATAATGCCGTGACGCAACAACTGACAATGCTGAAGGAAAATGAAAGTCTGAAGGAAGTAGTGAACAGTTCTATAATGCCGTGACGCACACAACTGACAATGCTGAAGGAAAGTTAAATAACAGTTTATATGCCGTGACGCAAAGAAATGCTGAAGGAATATAACGTTCTTAATGCCTGAGCCACAATTACAATGCTGAAGGAAAGTAGTGAACAGTTCTTAATGCCTACCACACAACTGACAATGCTGAAGGAAAGTAGTGAACAGTTTCTAATGCCTGACGCACACAACTGACAATGCTGAAGGAAAGTAGTGAACAGTTCTATAATGCCGTGACGCACACAACTGACAATGCTGAAGGAAAGTAGTGAACAGTTCTTAATGCCGTGACGCACACAACTGACAATGCTGAAGGAAGTAGTGAACAGTTTTTTAATGCGTGATGAACAACTGACATCTAGAAAGAGTGACGTCTTAATGCTGCGACACAAATGAAATGCTAAAGCTAGTGACGTTCATAATGCCGTGCGACACAAATGACAATGCTGAGGAAAGTGTGAACATCTTTAATGCATGAGCACACAACTTCAATGCTGAAGGAAAGTAGTAACAGTTCTTTAAGCATAACACAACTACAATGCTGAGGAAGCAGTGAACGTTTAGAAATGCGTGATGCACAATGCAAAGCTGAAGAACTAGTGAACAGCTATAATGCGTGACGCCACAACTACAAAGTGAAAAGCTGTGAACAGCTAAATGCTGAGACACAACTGACAATCTGAAGGAGTAGTGAACAGTCTATAATGCGTGACGCACACAACTGGGACAAAGCTGAAGGAAACTAGTGAACAGTTCTATAATGCGTGACGCACACAACTGACAATGCTGAAGGAAGTAGTGAACAGTTCTATAATGCCGTGATGCACACAACTGACAATGCTGAAGGAAAGTAGTGAACAGTTCTATAATGCCTGACGCACACAACTGACAATGCTGAAGGAAGAGTGAACAGCTAAGAGCCGTGACAATACTAAATGCTGAGAAAGATGACAAGTTCTAAAGCGTGACGACACAATGAAATGCTGAAGAAATAAATGAACGTTCTAAATGCCGTGATGAACAACTGACAATGCTAGAAGCAGTGAACATCTATAATGCCTGGACAAACTGACAATAGTGAAAGAATATGAACAGTTCATAATGCCTGACAACAATGGACAATGTGAAGGAAAGTAGTGAACAGTTCTAATGCCGTGACGCCACAACTGACAATGTGAAGGAATTAGTGAACAGTTCTAAATGCGTGACGCAACAAGTGACAATGCGAAGGAAAGTATGAACAGTTCTAAAATGCCGTGACGCATCCAACTGCAAGCTGAAGGAACCTAGTGAACATTCTAAATGCTGTGACGCTACCTAGCAACATGACAATGCTGAAGGAAAGTAGTGAACAGTTCTATAATGCCGTGACGCACACACAATCTGACAAGCTGAAGGAAAGTAGTGAACTGTCTAAATGCGTGACGCACAAATGACAATGAGGAAAGTAGTGAACAGTTCTTGAAGAGTAGTGAACAGTTCTATAATGCGTGAGCAACAACTGACAATCTGAAGAAGTAGTGAACAGTTCAAATATGCCGTGACGCACAAACTGACAAGCTGAAGGAAGTAGTGAACAGTTCTTAATGCCGTGATGCACACAACTTACAAGCTGAAGGAAAGTAGTGAACAGTTCTTTAATGCCTACGCACACAACTGACAATAGTGAAAGGAAAGTCTGAAATTCTACATGACCACTGACAAGCACAATGAAATGTGAAAACAGTAGTATGACAGTTGCATAATGCATCGACAAAACTGACAATCTGAAGGAAAGTAGTGAACAGTTCTATAATGCCGTGACGCCACAACTGACAATGCTGAAGGAAAGTTGAACAGTTCTAAATGCCGTGACCACACATGACAATGCTAAGGAAAGTATGAAAGTCTTAATGCGACAAACTGACAGTAGTGATAAGCGTGACGCTAAAATGACATCTGAAGAAGCTAGCACAGTTCACTAATGCTGGGAAGTAGTGAACAGTTCTACACACTGACACAATGACAAGGAAAGTAACAGTAATAACGTCTATACGACACCAACTGCACAATGCTGAAAGGAAAGTTTACGTGACGTCAAACTTGACGAAGCTAGAATGAAAGTATGAAGTTCTCTATGCTAGCACAAACAAGCTGAAGGAAAGTAGTGAACACGTTCTTAATGCCGTGAGCACACAACTGACAATGCTGAAGGAAAGTAGTGAACAGTTCATAAATGCCGTGACCTGACAACTGACAAGTCTGAGGAACATGACGTTCTTAATGCCGTGAGCACACAAACTGAGAAATAGGAAGTGTAACGTTCTAATGCCTGACGAAGAAAATGACAATGCTTAGGTAATCCAGTGAACGATCAAATCCGTCGAAGCAAAATAGTGAACTTCTATAATGCCTGAAGGAAAAGTGAACAGTCAATGCTGTGAAGCAACTAGTAACTTTAAATGCCGGAGGAACAGACTGGACAGTCGTAAATGACGTGACACATCTTAATGCTGACAAAACTGAAGCAGAGTGAGGAAAGTTTATGAACGTGAGTCACACATGCACAACGCCGAAGGACAAAGCTGAAGGAAGTAGTGAACAGTTCTATAATGCCGTGACGCTCACTGACAATGCTGAGGAGCTAGTGAACAGTCAAATGCGAGGAGCACAACATTCTGAAGGTAAAGTGTGAACAGCACTTTGACAAGTGCCAGGAAGTTGCTGAACAGTTTAAATGCTGTACGCACAAATGACAGTTCTTGAAGTGCAAAGCTCAATGACAATGCTTGAAGATGCGTGACACACAATTGACCAATCTGACAGGAAGTAAGTAGGAACAGTTCTATATGCCGTGACGACACAACTGACAATGCTGAAGGAAGTAGTGAACAGTTTAATGCCGTGCATCACTATAATGCAGGATGAGTCAACAGTCTTGACATGCCTGATGGAAAATGACATGCTGAGGTTCTAAATCTGTAAGCGTGACACAACTGACAATGGAAGGAAGTAGTGAACAGTTCTTATATGCCGTGACGACACAACTGAATCTGAAGTGAAGTGAAAGTTGCTTAAGCGTTACTAACGACAATGCAACAAACTGACATGCTGAAGGAAATAGTGAATTTAATCCGGACTACAAATGCATGCTGAGGCAACAATGACATCTGATAATGCGTGACGCAACAATTGACAATGCTGAAGCAAAACTGCATGTGAAGAAGTTGAATTCTATAATGCCGTGACGCACACAACTGACAATGCTGAAGGGAAAAGTAGTGAACAGTTTCTTAATGCCGTGATGCACACAACTGACAATGCTGAAGGAAAGTAGTGAACAGTTCTTTAATGCCGTGACGCACACAACTGACAATGCTGAAGGAAAGTAGTGAACAGTTCTATAATGCCGTGAAGCACACAACTGACAATGCTGAAGGAAAGTAGTGAACAGTTCTTTAATGCTGTGACCAAGTGACTCTTCATGGAGGTAAGAGGAGAAGAAAAAGAAGACTGACTTAAGCCAGTACTGAATACATTCAACAAAAGAATTTACAAATATAGGATATTGGTTTGTTTCACCATATAATGATGAACAGCAGTTTTATCTGAACCCCCCCCCCTCCCCCCATACTGCAAAATAGATTGAACTCAAGTGACAGTGAATCAAAACACTTGTTATTAAGATTGCACAGCTTGTGAGTAATGCAGAACAAAACATTTTTTTATGCCCCTTCTAGCAAGACCCTTGCACCTGACAACAAAATTAAAAATGGAGAAAAGCTTTCCTAGTAGGCCTATTCATAGATGTTGACCACTAGATCATCAGCTTACGTCCGTCATTCTCTTACATCTAAATACCATCTTTCCAAAATAATGTTGCTGTTAGACACGTTTCATTGAACTGCTGTTGCTGCAGTTTGTAAGCTGTTAGCTAGGTTTGTAGGCCTATTTAAAACCACATTACTTTTTTTTTAGAAAACTCAGGTATACAAGTTTCAACCTAAGTTTGTAGATGGTAACAATAAATATAACTCTTTTAATGGTATCCAGATAGATGTGTTACACATTCTTTGCCAAAGAATTATAATTTATGGATGTTTCAAAAAACAAACAAAAAAGAAAGAAAAAGACAGGGATGGGAAAAGAAAACAGCAGAGTAAGTGGAGGTGAGAGAACAAGGTGTGAAAGGTACATTAATGTTGACAAAAACTGATTAAATCTGAATCAGAGTACCGGTACTTTAAAAGTGGAGGTGAGAGAACAAGGTGTGGAAGGTACATTCATCATCATCATCATTCTCCTGCCCGTGATGGGCGTAGAGGAGAGATGAGAGACACTCTTGAAGCCAGCCGTCGCCAACCGGTCCTGTCCTCCGCCTGTCGCACCAGCGTGGGGCCATCCAACCTGGCCCATTCTTTGATGATGTCCATCCAGCATTTGGCTTGTCGTCCCCTTCATCTGCCACCTCCCAGTGTACCCTGGAGGACCGTTTTGGGCAGTGAGTTGTGGCGTGTGACATGCCCGAACCACGACAGCTTCCTGTTCTTGACTGTTGCCAGGAGGGGTTCTTTGGGCCTGCGAGTGTTGTTATTTGGCTCCACACAAAGTCGTTTGTCTTCCGATCTTGCCAAGAGATCCCGAGCAAGCGCCTGAAGCATTTAGTTTCAAACATCTGGATTCTCTTGGTGGTCTCTGCTGTCATGGTCCAGCTCTCGCATCCATACAGCAGGATGGGGAGCACCAGGGACTTGTACAGCTTCATCTTCGATGGAAAGCCGATCTCTCTGCTCTTCCAGATCTTGTTTAGCTTTACCATTGCTGCTGTTGCGATCGCTAGTCTGGTCTTGATTTCTGTTGTAGAGCGACCGTCTTTGGTGAGAGTGGCGCCAAGGTATTTGAAAGCGTCCACTTCTTCAAGCTGTTGCCCGTTCATGTAGATTTCAGCATGGGTGTTGGTTGTGCTGTTGACCAGGACTTTGCTTTTTTCTGTGCTCACTTCCATTCCGTGTGCACCTGCACTTTCTTCCAGTCTCATGGTCAGGTCTTGTAGTTCTTCGTTGCTGCCTCCCATCAGGTCGATGTCATCTGCGAACCTCAGGTTGTTGATGGTTCTTCCTCCGATGGAGACAGTGGAGTGGAAGTCATGGAGGGCTTCACGCATGATGTTCTCCAGGAAGAGATTGAACAGCACGGGAGAGAGTAGGCAGCCTTGACGGACTCCAACTGTGGTCTTGAAGTAGTCCCCTATCTGGTTGTTGAGGAGAACTGCACTGCTGGCAGTGTTATACAGCGCCTGGATGGTTTGGACGAGACCTTCCTCTATGCCAAACTTTCTTAGCACCTGCCACAAACCCTTATGCCACACCCTGTCGAATGCTTTTTTAAAGTCTATGAAGTTGTGGAACAGGTCTCTCTGATGCTGCAGATGTTTCTCCATCATTATCCGGCAGGTGAAGATCTGCTCTACTGTGCTTCTGCCCGCCCTAAATCCAGCTTGTTCTTCCGCAAGGTGTTCTTCCGCTTCTTTCTTCAGTCGATTCACTATGACTCTGAGCATGATCTTGCTGGTGTGGCTAATGAGACTTATTGTTCTGTAGTTCTGGCATTGGCGCATATTTCCCTTTTTGGGCAGGGGGATGATGAGTGATTGAGTCCATTCTGTGGGCCACTGTTTTGTCTCCCAGATCTTCTGACAAATCGATGTTACACGAGTGACCAAATCATTCCCTCCATGTTTGAGCAGCTCTGCTGGGATATTGTCTGCTCAAGGTACATTAATGTTGACAAAAACTGATTAAATCTGAATCAGAGTACCGGTACTTTAAAAGTGGAGGTGAGAGAACAAGGTGTGAAAGGTACATTAATGTTGACAAAGACTGATTAAATCTGAATCAGAGTACCGGTACTTTAAAAGTGGAGGTGAGAGAACAAGGTGTGGAAGGTATATTAATGTTGACAAAAATTCATAAAAAGTTAAATCAAATTACAACAAATCATGAAAAGTTGAATCAAATTACATTAAAGTTGAAATTTTTTTATAGAAATCTGAATCGAAGTGTTGCAGCAAATTCACACCAGGGAAAAAACACCACCACAAAAATAAAATCAGAACACATATTTCCTATACTGAAACAAGACAGCCACAAAATTAAGCCAACTGATGTTTGTCAAGTGTATACAAAAGAGAGCATAGTAAAATGCACAACACTAAACAACAAAACGAAACAAAACAAAACAAAACAAAACAAAACAAAAACTTCCCAAACATGGCATTTGTCTATTCTTTACTGATGTCTTTGAGCCCCCGTCTTATTGGGCCCCCGTCTCTTTGGGTCCCTGTGTCTTTGAGCCCCCATCTCGTTGGGCCCCCGTCTCTTTGGGCCCCCGTGTCTTTGAGCCCCCGTCTCATTGGGCCCCCGTCTCATTGGGCCCCCGTCTCTTTGGGTCCCTGTCTCATTGTGCCCCCAAGTCTATATATGACCTTTCAGGGTCAACGTAATTTAAAGGGTAATTTAAAGGTCAAAGCACGTTAGTGAGCATTACCAGTCCGTCGAAAGCTGACGAATTCTGTCTGGGAAATAATCTAAAGTAATGAGCTGCGTCTACACCCCATTACTGGTACTGGATTTGTCACTGTTTGTGTTTCAGTTACCATGTAGAAACGTTTCTCAAGCGCTGTGTAAGAAACTTTTGTGAACATTTGTGAACCTGGCAGGTATGAAATGTGCAAGCTCCAGAAGGATGAATTTTGAATGCATGATCCATTATTCGTGAATAATTTATGATATGTACAGTGGTCATTGTCACTTTTCAGTTTCAATTTGGTTTATTTCACTGTTTTACTGCTAAGTAGTGCATAGAGAGACAAAGACAGAGACAAGCATATACATTATCACGACATTTTAGGTCTCTATTCCCGATCCCCGATCGTTGTTGCGACAATTTGGGCCGGTGCGACATTTTGGGCCTCTACGTAGAGCAAGCCCAAAATGTCGCACCTGCCCAAAATGTCGCACTAACTTGAAAACAAAAATGAAAACATCGGCTAGTAATTTCCTCTGAGCGCTGTTCCACACATTTTTGATCACATACATTCACAGACTATACGGTAGCCTGGAATACGCAACTGTGGTCCAGTGGACATTATGAGACACTGCGACATTTTGGGCCTCCGTTACAAGGCCGAAAATGTCGCACCGGGCCGGTCCAAAATGTATTGATGTATATGCCCGACCAGTGGTCAGTTAGGTCTATTTCACTGTTTGACAGCTAAATAGGCCAAAATGATCAATGCATACATACATACATACATACATACATATACACATACATACATCTACATTCATACATACTGACAGACTGATGGGCTCGTTTCAAGCTCACACGCAAAACGCACATTGTTTATGGAGTTTTACCTATACTCAAAACTATATGGTAGCTGGAATGCACAAATGTGGTCATTTTGAGTTGGTGCGACATTTTGGGTCGATGCGACATTTTGGGCCTCTACTAAACATTAGTTTTAATAAAATTGCCTAGCAGTTTTCTCTGCTATTCCACACATTTTTAATCAATCAAACACACACACACACGCACACACATTTGCAGCAGCAGGGAACATAATTATCTTGTTTATTATGCTGGGGGCCCAAAGAGACGGGGGCCCAATGACACGTTTTCTTTATTATTACAGAAAAGTGTGGCGGCCCAATGAGACGGGGGCCCAATGAGACGGGGACCCAATGATACGGGGGCTCAAAGAGATGGGGGCTCAAAGGGACGGGGGCCCAAAGAGACGGGGGCCCAATGACACGTTTTCTTATTACTACAGAAAAGTGTGGGGGCCCAATGAGACGGGGGCCCAATGAGACGGGGACCCAATGAGACGGGGGCCCAAAGGGCAAACCCGTTGTATATGCTTGACAAAGGCTAGATCTAGTTGCTCAAAAATTTGCGAGTCTTGTTTTGTAATTTCAGCTGCCTTAATCTTGTTCTGACTTTGTGTGTTGACTGTCCACGCTTCACATCTGTACAACAGTCTCAGTTCTCTA
The DNA here is from genome assembly GCA_030674185.1 of Monoplex corrugatus. Taxonomy (NCBI): domain Eukaryota; kingdom Metazoa; phylum Mollusca; class Gastropoda; order Littorinimorpha; family Ranellidae; genus Monoplex; species Monoplex corrugatus. The sequence goes on along the minus strand of CM060309.1, from coordinate 1,973,098 downwards.
TAACACTGAAGAACTATCTCACTGATTTTAATTGATAGGAATTTGTTGGTAAGAACGCTTTTCATTTTGTTGAATGCTGTTTTAGCTTGGCCAATTCTGCTGGCTATTTCTGATGTGCATCTGCCATCTGGTGAGATGTTTTTCCCTGACATTTTAACTTATCAAACTGTCTCAATGTTGTGCCATTTGTTGTTATTTTACTTGAGGGGACTTCTTAATTTTTTTTAACTGATTACCATGACTTCAGTCTTCTTGCTATTTAGCCCCAGACTTTTATTTCATCTATTATATTCACAAGAATTTTGTAGGTCATTTTCATTATCTGCTATTAGAATGGTGTCACCTGTGTAACGAAGATTATCATTTTTCATCTAACCTTTACCCCAGGGTGTTCTTTTAGGTTTCTCTTGATGGTTTTGCTTTTAAGTGAAAAACAAATCTGGTGATAGAACAAATCCCTGCCTAACCCTTCTTTTGATATTTTGGAAAGAGCTTATATCGTTTTCTGTTCTCATTGCTACTGTTTGTTCCCAATACATATTCCTTATTATTCTTAGATTCTTTCCATCAACATTGAGCCTTTCTATTTTGTTGATCAATCTTTGTGTCTTACCCAATCAAAAGCAGCATAAATATAAATACTTATTCAACTTGACTGACGTTTCCATGAGAGTTCTTAGGATGTATATGGCATTAGAAGTTTCCTTCTCTGTGACCAATCCTTGATTTTCACAAGTCAATTCATCTGTCTTTAAGAGTCCAAGATTATGTTTGATGTTACTTTTGCTTTGTTTTCTTTTCTTTAGTTTCAACTTAAATCTTCCCATTAGAGGATTGTGATCACTGTTGCAGCCTGTGCCTGGTAATGTTTTTGCTATTAAAATTTCTAAATCCCGTATTTTTGAGGGGCATCCCCTTAAAATTTACATCGAATCAGAACACCGAAAACAAGAGTATTATAATGTCTGTTTAGTTGCTGACCATCTCATTATCTTTTGACAGCTCATGAACGATACTCTGATAAAAGTTAAGTCTTGCAAACTTGTACATGGTCTCAGACATTTCTCTTTTTAAATTGGTTCAGGTTTGTGTTGTTGCTTGATCGTGATGCAAAATCATGTCACAGCTGTTCCCTTTTCCCAGACATTTTGATAAAAGTTATATTCAGATTCTACCCTTTTACTTTCCACACTATCCACAAGCTTTCATATCATTTCCACACCCAGTCTGCCAGAATCCTGCAGGAAGCTGGTAGGTAGGGTGAGGGAGAGACTAGGTCAAGTCAGTGTATGGCAGGGGTGATAGTAATGACACACATATGGGAAACCTCAGCTTGAGGTTTGCTACATTGAAAACGGTGTGATAACATTAGGCATTACAGACATGTAGCACATGTGAATCAGAAAGAAATTTTGTTGAATGCGAGTTGCTTAAATTTGTATTTATTATACTGTTTTCTTTGACAATCGAAATTGGTTGAAACTTCCGTTGAATCAATAAATGTTCTCTACAGAATAAGTGTCTTTGGTTTTGTTTGGCAGTCACTTTCAGTCCATTACATCTTAGTCATACCAGTGTGTCGTTGACGGACACAGAGTCAAGTGATCAGAACATCAGACTTTCATTTGGATGGTATGGGTTCAATCCTTACTGGCTACAGGTTTGTAGGTAACAGTGAACAGTGAAGACTTTTTCCCTTCTCAAGGTCATCATATATGTTGATCTGCTTATACTTCAATTCCCTCTGTATGTATATGCACCAGAATATCAAATAGGCACTTTAATTAAAAATCCTGTGAGCCATGCGAGCGTTGGATGGTTTGTGTAAACGGGGCTTTTTCTAGCGCCCAGTGAAGTTGGAATCTACAGACTGTGAAGCAGAACAACCCTGTACAATGTGGGCCAAACATTGTGGCATGCACACATAGGTCAAAACAAGAAACAAAAATCTCTGTTTTCCTATCTCCCTATTTCAATCTTTCTGTCATCTGTAACCATGTGTAAATATATGTGTATGTGAATGTATGTTGCTAGACAGATGAATATGTTCAATTTGTTAATGCACATTTTGTATATATATTATTAACATTTCTTTACCCTAACACCAGGGTAGTGAGATTATCACTTTCTACACATTCTGCCATGTTATTTGCCCATATATTTTCTGTCCCATCTCTCTTAAGCTGAATATTAATGTTTTTAATCTGGAGGTGATTAGCAGAATGGATGATGCCTCAAGCACAGCCAACTGTCTTCAAGGAATTAGTGATATGGAATTGTGGCTGTCAAAGTTGTGAGAAAGTCCTGGGTTTGATTTCCAATTGAACATGGGATATTTCTTCCTGCCTCCATGTGATATGTGGTGGGATATTTCTTCCTGCCTCCATGTGATATGTGGTGGGATATTTCTTCCTGCCTCCATGTGATACCATGAGGTAGGATATTTCTTCCTGCCTCCATGTGATACCATGTGGTGGGATATTTCTTCCTGCCTCCATGTGATGGGATATTTCTTCCTGCCTCCATGTGATATGTGGTGGGATATTTCTTCCTGCCTCCATGTGATATGTGGTGGGATATTTCTTCCTGCCTCCATGTGATACCATGAGGTAGGATATTTCTTCCTGCCTCCATGTGATACCATGAGGTAGGATATTTCTTCCTGCCTCCATGTGATACCATGTGGTGGGATATTTCTTCCTGCCTCCATGTGATACCATGTGGTGGGATATTTCTTCCTGCCTCCATGTGATACCATGAGGTAGGATATTTCTTCCTGCCTCCATGTGATACCATGTGCTAGTCTTGATTCTGTTCTTTTCGGATAAATCAGGGTTGTGAAGCTTGCACTTCATGCATTTTGAAAACAAGCATTTTTAATGGCATTTTACTGTAGAAAATTCAACAGGTAAAAATACACATAAAAAAAAGAAAAAAAAAGAAAAGGGGGAGGTTGGCACTGCACTTGGTACAGAAATGAGAACAGTCTGAATTTCACTCTATAACTGTTGGAAAAAAACAACATATATATATATAAGCTACGCACAAAAAGTTAAGGATCACTATGAGAAAACAGGTGCGTAATAAACTCAGTTCGCTACTGTTATTTATTTCTCAGTCCAGCCAAATTGTTATGAATTCTTGTTCAGCTGTAAGTGGGCGATGTTGTGTTAGTGCGAAAATTGCACGGGATTCTCTACTACTGAGCTTGGCCGCAAACGGAAAAGCGGAAACTTGCGAAAAAGGACCTTGTTTTGGACCGTTCTGCCTTAACACATTGCACAAGCCAGACGGAAAAACCATTATGCACGTGCAAGCACTGCTGTTTATGTGTGAGATGCTGTCTCTTGCTTGGCTTTATAAGAAGACATTCCACCAGTAGTAGGCCTGATCTGACAATGCCTCCACGACGAAAATTGAGCGAGTTTGAGAGGGGACGAGCTGTTGCATGGTTCCAAGATGGTGTTCCCAAGCGAGAAGTGGCCAGGCGACTTCAGGTGTCCATCTCGGTCATTGTCAGACTGATTCAACGCTTCACAGCCACTGGGAGGGTCCATGAAAGACGCAGATCTGGTCGACCGAAGAAGACAAATCCACGTGAAGATCGTCTCATTGAACGACAAGCCCTACAGACAAGAACAGCCTCTTCCAGCATCATTCGAAGGCAGCTGAGGGTGGCTACTAACATCAACATCAGCCAGCAGACCATACGGAACCGCCTTCATGGGTTTAACCTCCCTTCTCGTCGCCCAGCTGTACGGCCACGCTTAACTCCAGCCCATAGGGCAGCATGCCGCGCCTTCTGCAGACGTCACGTGAGGTGGACACGTCAGCAATGGTCCCAGGTCCTGTTCAGTGATGAATCACGCTTCACCATGAACCACGACGGCCGACTGAGGGTCTGGAGGCGCCCAGGGCAACGCTTTATTGACACCACTGTCCAAGAAAAGGTGGCCTTTGGTGGAGGTTCTGTAATGGTCTGGGGGGGCCTTCAGCCTTCACCACAGAACACCCTTGTATCATGTACAGGGTAACCTGACTGGCCTCCGATACCAGGATGAGATCCTTCGACCGCTGGCTGTGCCTACACTGCAGCAGATGGGACCGACGGCTGTCTACCAGGATGACAACGCTCGCCCCCACAGGGCAAGGGTGGTCAACGACTTCCTGCAGCAGTCTGGAGTCAACAGAATGGAGTGGCCAGCATGCAGTCCCGATCTCAACCCGATTGAGAACCTCTGGGATGAGCTGGATCGCAAAGTGAGGAGCAACCACCCCCTCCCAGGGATGCCCAACACCTCTACCAGATGCTGCAGGCTGAGTGGCAGGCGCTTCCACAGAGGATCTTCACCAACCTGGTCAACTCGATGAGGACTCGCTGCGTCGAGTGTCAGAACAGCCATGGCGGTTACACGCATTACTGAACTTTTGGGAGCATCAGAATGCCCTGTCTTGTGATTTCAATGACTTTGGGAAATCAAATTTCGATACGTACCCACTTTGATCAAATGTACACACCAAACGATTGCTCGAAATTGAAGGCAATTGTGTATCGCTATCACTAAAGCATGGACTTAAATGTTTGCCAAACTTCAACGCATTGGCTTTCTTATTTTGAAAGTTATGAATTTTTGTGCAAGTGATCCTTAACTTTTTGTGCGTAGTGTATATTAGTTCAATATCAAACTGACTAAAATGTGTTTACAGCCATGGAATGGCTCCAACAGTTGGCTGGACTCCTAAATGCAAAAGAATGTCCCAGGTTTTGTTAAGTTAGCTCTTTCAATGGCCATCAGGAAAAAATAGTTCAGTTACAACAGTTCTGGCCAAGTTACGTAGTAATGATCACAGCAAAAACACCAGGAACTTGAAAACAAGAGAACTTTTCTTGCCAACTAAACATTTATGAGTTGAAACCAGAAACACATGAAAACAAAATGAGAGTATATTTTAATTAACAAGACAAGACAGGTGCACATTGTAGCCAACAGGCCTTTGTCAACACTACACAAAAGACAAAAAAACAAACTGTACTGGTAGATTTAGAAAAATCAGCAAATTTTCCCAGTATTTTGTTGAGCTGTAGACCAAACACTTCCAGGTGTTTTATTGAGCTGCCAACCACACACCTATAAATCTTCAAGTAAAGGACTTATTCAGTCTCATGCATTTACAACATGTGTCCAAATGCAAAACCCAGATTTGGTAAGATAGTACAACTGTGAATGAGAAATGAGAATAGAAAACAATGTAATCTCTTTCCAAAACATCAAAAGAGGAGTCAGACAGGGTTGTGTTTTGTCACCAGATCTGTTTTCACTTTACAACGAAAACATGAGAAACCTAGAAGAAGACCCTGGATTAAAGGTTGGAGGGAAAATGATAAACAACATTCGATACGCAGATGATAATTGCAGAAAATGAAAGGGACCTACAAAACCTTGTGAATATAATAGAAAGCAAAAGTAAGGGGCTGGAACTAAACAGCAGGAAGACTGAAGTCATGGTGATCAGTAAAAAACATGAAATCCCCTCATGCAAAGTAACAGCAAATGGCACAACCTTGACCAGGTTGATAAATTCAAATACCTGGGAACGATCATTTCATCAGACGGCAGATGCACATCAGAAATAGCTGGCAGAATCGGCCAAGCCAAAACAGCATTCAAGATCTTCTCCTTCTTGGCGTACACTGCTACACAATCATCTGAGTCCGGGCGATGAATGCAGCCATCTTTTCCAGCTCCTGTCTGCAGCCATGGAGTTTGGTTGTCAGCAGAGTGTCTGTCGGCCACACATCCTGTCTTGCCACCTGGTGAAGGGGACATCTTTGGAGTATATGCTCCGTGGTTTGGTCTTCTTGACCACAGGGAAAGGTTGGGGAGGGCACCAGCTTCAGTTTGCGGTACATGTGGCTGTTCAGCCTATTGTGACCAGTGCGCAACCTCACCAGGGCAACTTGCTGCTCTCTAGACAACAGGTGGTAGTCATCCCTGTGTCGTTTCGGCATGGAAAGCGCCCTGATGATGCCCCTCTTCTCACTGTAGCTGACGCTGTTGTTAGGTTGTTCTTCTCTGGCTCCCTCCTTAGCAAGGATATCAGCTCGCTCATTCCCGGAGACTCCGCAGTGGGCTGGAATCCACTGCAGAACTGCTCTTCTGGTTGGGGCAACCTGGTGCAGAGCTCTAGACAGGAGGGGGAGCGTGTTGTTCTGACATGCCTGCAGCACGGAGAGGGCATCGGACAAGAAGACAACTTGTCTGCAGTCACAGTCTGTAGCCTGAATCATGGAGGCCGCCTGCATGAGTGCTTCTGTCTCAGCACGGTAGTTTGTACAGTGTCTTCCAGTGGCGACACTTGCTGTTGTTGTTTGTCCTCCTGGGAAAAGGACAAGGATGCCTGCACCCCCGTTGGCTACAGCGTTGGTTGCTGACCCGTTGGTGTATACATGTATCCATGCCTCCTGTGGGTACCTCTCAGCAATCATGGCCATTGTTAGGTAGTGTTTCACCTTGTCATCTTGTGTGTCTCCCAGTATGAGATATGTGACGGTGGTGTGGACCTTGATATCAGGCTGGTCTAGTGTCCAGGGTTCTGGCATGTGTTGGGCAAAGGGGGAGTGTGTCCTTGGGCAGACTTTCTTGGAACTGGCGAGTCAGCCTCTTGCTCTTGTGGACAAAGCTGCTCCTTTTCAGTTGGTTTTTTGGTAAGGCTGTTCAGTTTCTGCTTCATGGGATGGTCTGGCAAACACCTGAACTTTTCTGCTTGCACCAAGACCTTGGTTTCTCTCCTCTGACTGAGAGGTTGGATTTCTGCAAGCTTTTCCATCTCCTTGATTGAAGAAGATGACAAGCATTCTTACCAATAAATGCCTATCAATTAACATCAGGAAGAGAGTTCTAGAATGTTATATAGAACCAATACTGTTGTACGGATGTGAGGCATGGACAGTCAACAAGCAAAGCCAGAACAAGATTGAAGCAGCCGAGATGTGGTTTGTAAGAAGAATGTTGAGAGTTCCATAGACAGCAAAGAAAACAAACCAGACAGTCTTGATGGAGGCAGACACAAGCAGATCACTCATTAGGAAGATTAGGAAAAGACAAGCAACATTTATAGGCCATTTTATGAGGAAGGGGGATTTGGAGCACCTGGTTACAACGGGAAAGCTGGAGGGAAAGAGAGCACCAGGCAGACCCAGGGAGAAAATGCTGGGCGGACTTGCAGAGTGGCTGGGGATGAAGGGGGTGGGGGAGATGCTGGGGGCAACGAGAGATAGAGACAAATGGAAGTCCATGATCGCCAACGCCATGCGGCAGGGCACCTGATGATGATGAGTACAACTGTCAAAGTTATTGCTGAGTTGATCTCATAAAGATCATTCTATAGATCCGATAGGCATCACGCCATAAATGCAGAACAATGAAAACTTTTTTTTGGCAACTAAACATACACTTACACAATTCATCTCTACATGGCTCAAATTAATCCTGAGCATTTGTAATACTCGCATGTGGTCAAATCAAAACCAAGATTTAGTCAAACAGTTCCTCAGGTTTGGAAAATGTTTTCTTACTTTCAGTACACTTGTTTCATAGTAAAAATAGGCAAGGATGCAATCTGCATTCAGATGCACACAATCAAGTTCCCTTGTGTCAGACTTGGGGTCTATATCTGATGGTGACCATTGTTCATTGTTACATTCTAACGGTGACCATTGTTCATTGTTACATTCTAACTGTGACCATTGTTCATTGTTACATTCTAACACATACACACATAAACAAACTTCGAATGTTATTAGATCAACATTTGTAAACACATTTTCACTCTGGTCTTTGTGCTCTTGAAAATGTGTGCGTGTTGACTTAATTCTCACGTATCACAAAAACAGTTACTAAACACAATAAGCTCAACTTACTGCTGTCACTTTGGGGCACATTGAAATCATTATTCCATTGTAACTGAGCCATATACATTTATTAGATCAATATTTATTCACACATTTTCACTTGGCCTTTGTGTTTGATTTAATTCTGACACATCGCAAAAATGATTACTAAACGACCTCTTGTATTCATGGAAACATAACTGATGTCAACTTCGGGTTCATGTTTTAGTTGTCTGCTACATAATTATTCTCTCTGATATCACACTCACTCAATCTCTTGTATGAATCAATTAAAACCTGCATGCGCTCTCTCAGATAAAAATGATTACTGCTTACACGGTTGGAATTTTTTTATCTTTCTTTACTTCAAAGGCAAATGAATATGAACAATGTTTTTTACACACAGGAAATCCTGAATTAACTGCCACCAGCATGTTTGCATTCGCACCTTTGTAACACATATCATCTCACTCAAACTTAATCAGTTCCACCACTGGCATGCAACATTATTTTCACTGTCTTGATATTGTACCATATGTATCCAAACAGCTTCCTGTTTTGCACCATAAGCCTAAAGAAAGTGTTACCGACTATATCATGCTTGATTTTTACAGAAAATGGAAAACATATTTATAAATACCTTTTTCACAGTCACAATTACAAATAAAAATGTTTCAAGCACTTCTTGCAGTTCAAGTAGTGTGAGAAAAAAAACAGGTGTTCTTGCCCTGATCTAAAACAAAAACACAGCACAAAAAAATAATAAAAGAATGAATAAATCTTGCCCTGACCTAAAACAAAAGTACAGCACACACAAAAAATAACAGAAGAATAAATAAATCAGAGGACAAAAAAACCTTTTCCATTGAGCATGAAGGCAATGTAACATCTGCTGAATGAAATTAAAGGCGTATATGTAGGCTACTTGTAACAATTCTTACAACTTAAATTACTAGTTTCCGGCTCATAAGCAAAGTGGAAAGTAAAATTTCAAAACATACTATGCTAACATACTATACTATTTCAGAGTTTGTAATTTCATTCTTCAAACACTCAACTGATATTTCATTCTCACTCTTGTCCAAACAGCTCTGCTGACGTCTTGACTTCAAACTTGCTCAATTGACATGCAGGTCTGTAAGATTAGCAGCTGGGCAAAAGTTCAGTAATACAACCACAATCCTTAGAACACAGATACTGAAATAATCATGATTTACTGCTTCTCAACTTTGCACATTCTTGTGTACTAGGCTTTTCCAATTTGCAGATAAAAAGCAAAACAAAGTATCAAATAAACTTGTGGCTCAGAACACCAAACCTGAAACACAAGAACAAATGGCATTGCATGATATAAAAATCTACAGATGACTGTTTTTCTGATCAGCTTGCACAATGATAATTTAGATGGACCACAACATCTGGATGGCCTTGGTGATGCCGACGTCATTAAAGTTGAAATGGATGAGACCGGCAAAGCCCAATATGCTGACGACATACCACACGTACTGGATCCAAGGGATGAATTTCACCAGATAGTCTGTCAAAACCCCTCGCATACCCCTAAAATCATAAAAGCAACATCAATTATGAAGAAGTCTAAATCATGTAATGATGACAACTCCTGTCCCACTTTAGCATTAAAATCTTCCATTATTACTGTAATATCTTGTGATTTGCATTGAGCCATGGCTGTCTCTAATTCATAGAAGTTGTTAATTTCTTCTTGAATTACTTGCGGATGTTGGATACTTAGATGATGCTGATATCAAACGGCTTGCCATCCAACTTGACTAGCAAAACTCAGTCTGACGCAGCCCAGTATCCCTCAAGTATTTTGACTTGTCCCTTTCCATTATGATGCCTACTCCTCTTTCATGTGTTTCCACCTGAATATATTATTGCATGCTTGCCTGATGTTATCATACCTGCCCCCTTCCATCTCACTTCCCCTAGTCCTAAAATATTGATGTTAAGCCTTTCCATCTCCATCTTGACATTTTCCAATTTTCCCCTTTGCAGCAATGGAAGTGGTTAAACAATTCAAATGAAACAAATACTTTATAAGCAGGGTTTGACAAATTACTCTGCAGCTGTATCCAATCTCACTGTTAGTATTTCTGTGAGCACATCATTTTTGGATTATTTCATACACAGATGCTACAAAAACATTACCCAGCATTACACAATATTTATTTGCGACAATAAATGCAAAAACAGTTTTCCCATCAAATGCAATAACATCTTCCTTCATTCTGTAGAAACACAGACCTCAATGCAGTAACATTTTCCTTCATTCTGTAGAAACACAGACCTCAATGCAGTAACATTTTCCTTCATTCTGTAGAAATACAGACCTCAATGCAGTAACATTTTCATTCATTCTGTACAAACACAGACCTCAATGAAGTAACATTTTCCTTCATTCCGTAAAAACACAGACCTCAATGTAGTAACATTTCCCTTCATTCTGTACAAACACAGACCTCAATACAGTAACATTTCCCTTCATTCTGTAGAAACATATACCTCAATGCAGTAATATTTCCCTTCATTCTGTACAAACACAGACCTCAATACAGTAAAATTTTCCTTCATTCTGTACAAACACAGACCTCAATGCAGTAATATTTCCCTTCATTCTGTACAAACACAGACCTCAATACAGTAACATTTCCCTTCATTCTGTACAAACACAGACCTCAATACAGTAACATTTTCCTTCATTCTGTACAAACACAGACCTCAATACAGTAACATTTCCCTTCATTCTGTACAAACACAGACCTCAATACAGTAACATTTCCCTTCATTCTGTACAAACACAGACCTCAATACAGTAACATTTTCCTTCATTCTGTACAAACACAGACCTCAATACAGTAACATTTCCCTTCATTCTGTACAAACACAGACCTCAATACAGTAATATTTCCCTTCATTCTGTACAAACACAGACCTCAATACAGTAACATTTTCCTTCATTCTGTACAAACACAGACCTCAATGCAGTAACATTTCCCTTCATTCTGTAGAAACAGACTTCAGAAACTTTCACCCCATACTATTTTTAATAGACATACTAACCAGTGTCCATGGAGGTAGACAAAGGTAGTGAAGACATGATCCATCAAGGGTCCATGGACGAACAAAGCTGCAGGCATGATACCCACCATGCAGACAGCCACTACACGCTCTACCTTCCAGTGAGTAGATGCCATCATCATGTGACCTGAGCCCCGTTTCTCCTCTGTGTGCACATAATGTACTGTAAATTCCATGAAGTCACTTCCAAAGATTATCATTCACATGTATGGACAACACGCATGCAAGGGCACACACACACATATGTATACAAACAATACACAGTATGTATAGGCATATATTCACACTTGAAATAGTCCACACACACACACACACACACACACACACACACACACACACACAGTCTTGCCTTCTCTTCTGGGCACATGTAATACATACTATTATTTCTAATTTGTTACTATTTTGGTAACTTTTTTACATCAAAGACACATACATTTATACTCAATCATTCATGTACAAGTCGATTAACAACAAGATGAATGTCGCCATCAATGTAACTTAGAACCAAATCAAACTAAAGCCACTGAACAGCTGATATCCTGTCTCAAAATGTTATGGGTCATCAGATCTGATTAGAAATATCTTCTGTTGTAAATGTTTCTTAAATTTAAAATGTTTTCACACCTTAAATTACTTTCCCTGTGCTATATTTGTGTGACCTGTAGGACTACATGTTTCAACAAGAAAAAAACTGACATTCTTTCAAAATACGCTCAACGGGATGTATCTCTTAGCTGAAAAGATTTTTCAATGAGACACTCATGACAAGAAAAATGTACACAAATCTTTGTTGCAGAATTTCCAGCCATTTCTATCCTTTGTACTAGGGCTGGGCTATCAGCAACACAATCAGCCATCTCTATCCTTTGTACTAGGGGTGGGCTATCAGCAACACAATCAGCCATCTCTATCCTTTGTACTAGGGGTGGGCTATCAGCAACACAATCAGCCATCTCTATCCTTTGTACAAGGGCTGGGCTATCAGTAACAATCAGCCATCTCTATCCTTTGTACTAGGGCTGGGCTATCAGTAACAATCAGCCATCTCTATCCTTTGTACTAGGGGTGGGCTATCAGTAACACAATCAGCCATCTCTATCCTTTGTACTAGGGCTGGGCTATCAGTAACAATCAGCCATCTCTATCCTTTGTACTAGGGCTGGGCTATCAGTAACAATCAGCCATCTATCCTTTGTACTAGGGGTGGGCTATCAGCAACACAATCAGCCATCTCTATCCTTTGTACAAGGGCTGGGCTATCAGTAACAATCAGCCATCTCTATCCTTTGTACTAGGGCTGGGCTATCAGTAACAATCAGCCATCTCTATCCTTTGTACTAGGGGTGGGCTATCAGTAACACAATCAGCCATCTCTATCCTTTGTACTAGGGCTGGGCTATCAGTAACAATCAGCCATCTCTATCCTTTGTAGTAGGGGTGGGCTATCAGTAACACAATCAGCCATCTCTATCCTTTGTACTAGGGGTGGGCTATCAGTAACACAATCAGCCATCTCTATCCTTTGTACTAGGGCTGGGCTATCAGTAACAATCAGCCATCTCTATCCTTTGTACAAGGGGTGGGCTATCAGTAACACAATCAGCCATCTCTATCCTTTGTACTAGGGGTGGGCTATCAGTAACAATCAGCCATCTCTATCCTTTGTACAAGGGGTGGGCTATCAGTAACACAATCAGCCATCTCTATCCTTTGTACTAGGGCTGGGCTATCAGTAACACAATCAGCCATCTCTATCCTTTGTACTGTACTAGGGCTGGGCTATCAGTAACACAATCAGCCATCTCTATCCTTTGTACTAGGGGTGGGCTATCAGTAACACAATCAGCCATCTCTATCCTTTGTACTGTACTAGGGCTGGGCTATCAGTAACACAATCAGCCATCTCTATCCTTTGTACAAGGGGTGGGCTATCAGTAACACAATCAGCCATCTCTATCCTTTGTACTAGGGGTGGGCTATCAGTAACACAATCAGCCATCTCTATCCTTTGTACTGTACTAGGGCTGGGCTATCAGTAACACAATCAGCCATCTCTATCCTTTGTAGTAGGGCTGGGCTATCAGTAACAATCAGCCATCTCTATCCTTTGTACTAGGGGTGGGCTATCAGTAACACAATCAGCCATCTCTATCCTTTGTACTAGGGCTGGGCTATCAGTAACAATCAGCCATCTCTATCCTTTGTAGTAGGGGTGGGCTATCAGTAACACAATCAGCCATCTCTATCCTTTGTACTAGGGCTGGGCTATCAGTAACACAATCAGCCATCTCTATCCTTTGTACTAGGGCTGGGCTATCAGTAACACAATCAGCCATCTCTATCCTTTGTACTAGGGCTGGGCTATCAGTAACACAATCAGCCATCTCTATCCTTTGTACTAGGGCTGGGCTATCAGTAACACAATCAGCCATCTCTATCCTTTGTACTAGGGTTGGGCTATCAGTAACAATCAGCCATCTCTATCCTTTGTACTAGGGGTGGGCTATCAGTAACAATCAGCCATCTCTATCCTTTGTACTAGGGGTGGGCTATCAGTAACAATCAGCCATCTCTATCCTTTGTACTAGGGGTGGGCTATCAGTAACACAATCAGCCATCTCTATCCTTTGTACTAGGGCTGGGCTATCAGTAACACAATCAGCCATCTCTATCCTTTGTACTAGGGGTGGGCTATCAGTAACAATCAGCCATCTCTATCCTTTGTACTAGGGCTGGGCTATCAGTAACACAATCAGCCATCTCTATCCTTTGTACTAGGGCTGGGCTATCAGTAACACAATCAGCCATCTCTATCCTTTGTAGTAGGGCTGGGCTATCAGTAACAATCAGCCATCTCTATCCTTTGTACTGTACTAGGGTTGGGCTATCAGTAACACAATCAGCCATCTCTATCCTTTGTACTGTACTAGGGTTGGGCTATCAGCAACACAATCAGCCATCTCTATTCTTTGTACTAATTTTACCTCTCTCTTTCACATAATTCATGACACCTGACTTGACTGACAAAGAAAGATGAGTGTATGATGTGACATGCAGTAGGCCTACATAAGTTAGCACCTGGTGAGAAGGGACCACGACGGGCACGAAAATAGTCCAAGGCTCCTGCAGTGGCTGAGCTGGTGGAGAAGATTTTACTATTCACTTCACGGTTCAATGCTCCTGGTGTGCTGCGCACTTTGACCAGCAAACATCTGGTTCCTAAAGACAGAAAAGTCAAAATCAGTAACTATGCCACTGTTTCTGATTTCAAAAACAAAATTCTTGATTACTGATTTACCATGTGTTCTTACTTCATGCTTACTGTCACTGTTAAGTGGATATTCAACAAACCAAGAATATCTACAACAGGAGATGCAGCTGGTAAAAGAAGGAATGAGTCATGGGGACACTTCCCTGGATGCCTTCACCCAGGTACGGGACAAGTGCTACTCCTGGGCATTGTTTGTGCCCCCTGAAACCACTACATCCATACTTCCCTTAACAGAAAGGACAGCATCCAGTCCCTGGACAAACAGCTAGAGAATAACTGGAATCATGCAATTTGCTAGCAATAGTTTTGTGGGGGATATCCACTATAACTGATCTGTAACACACACACACACACACACACACACACACACACACACACACACACACACACACACACACACACACACGTTCAAATTCGTACTGCTTATAAACCAGCCCATTACTAGAGCAATATCAGGGCTAACAGTAACACCACATCAAAAACAACAACCAGGTTAAGATTAAAGACAATAGTTAAAAACCATGCTCACCATTAACCTTGCAAGTCTAAAATGCAATTCAACAACACCATAATTATTTCGACGTAAAATCAGGTGAAATCTATTGATCTCTTGTAAAAGCTGGAAAACTACATCAGGAGGGACGTATCGGAAGCGAGTCCACCGCTTAGTGCTTTTGTCTCCCTTTGTGCAAGTCCCAGCAATCAAGGAGGAGGTGTCTGATGGTCAACGGCTCATCACATGGTATACACCATGGTGCTTCTTCATTTTTTAAAAGGTATGAATGAGTGTAGCATGTATGACCTGCATGTAACCTACATTACACTGTCTCTTTCTTAAGGTTCCCTGCAGCAGATGGGAGAATATCTTTCAGGTTAGTTATCTGTCTGTTCATTCCAATCCTCCTGCCACACAATTCTCACGTAACTGTGTACTTTCGATTTTACATCTAAGGAATCAAGGATTTAGACCTCTTTTCCCTTGTGGCGTTCTTGGCCAGGCAGTCAGCCTTTCATTGCCTCCAATACCAACATGGCCAGGAATCCAGGCAAAAACAATCTGGTAACCTTCACTTGTAAGAGTAGAAAACAGTTCGAAGAACTTCAGAAGCTCAGGTGACTAATGTTTCGGCCAGCAATTGCCTACAAAGTAGAAAGGGATTCAGAAAAATGAGAACATCTTTATGCTTGGATTCAGACACCATTTTCAGTGCCAAAACCAGAGCAGTCAGTTGAGCAGTATGAACGAAATTGTCAGAAGGAATATGTTTTGAAAATGCTTGATTGGGAACCACGGAACAGAAGGCAGCAGCAACAACACCTTCATCAGACTTTGATCCATCAGTGAAAATTCTGTGGGATGACGGAAATTTCCAACACAGTTCTACATAAAACAACTTGTATTCCAGTGAACTGGTACTGTCTTTACGGAAGGAAGCAAAATTAAAACAAACCTTCAGTATTTTCAAGGTCCATGATGGGCTGTCTGGAAATTTCGAGAAGTCAGTAACAACTGCTAAATTTATATCTGCCTTTTCCATATGAGGACGGATACGGATACGGATTCCTATAGGAGGAGGGCACCTTCAGATGTTTTTCAAATTCACTTTGAAATCTGGGGTTGAACTTTTGAAGACACAGTCGTAGACTGGGTTTTTGGTTCAGAGAACAGTTTCAAACAGAAATATAAGGTTAGTTTCAGTCTACGGTTGGTCAGGGACGGTTCTGCTGGTTAAACTGGATGGCAAGCCATTTGATATCAATATCCTTCAGGTGTATGCACCAACATCCGCAAGTACTCAGGACAAAATCGACAACTTCTACGAAGTATTAGAGATGGCCAAGGCCCAATGTAAATCACAAGAAGGTAAATGATAATGGGAGATTTTAATGCTAAAGTGGTGCAGGATAGGGTGAAGGATATAGTTGGGCCTCATGGCCTTGGTACACAAAATGAAATGGGAGGGAAACTTGTAGAATGGGCACAGATGAATGAGTTCGTAGTAGGAAACACCTGATTTGAGCAGCCTAATAGAAGAAAATGGACATGGATGAGTCCAGGAGATAATACCAAAAATCAGATTGACTACATCCTGATCAATAAAAGATTTAGAAATTCTTTGCTGACAGCAAAAACACTACCAGGTGCAGACTACAACAGTGACCACAATCCTGTAGTGGGAAGATGTAGGCTGAAATTAAGGAAAAGAAAACAGACCAAAAGCAACATCAAACTAAACCTCGGACTCTTAAAGACAGATGAAATGATTCGTAAAAAATATAACGTACATGTTCAAAACAATTTCAGTGCTCTGGAAGACGTTGGTGACAGTGAGGACCAATGGACAAAGTTCAGAAACTCGATAAATGAAGCTTGTGAAGAAATCTCTAGACTAGATAGAAAAGCAAAATAGAACCGGATGACAAAAGAAATTCTGGGCTTGATGGAGGAATGGAGGAAAGCAAAGAGAAAGGAAGAAATATACAGGAAGATAAACAAAGAAATCAGGAATAGGTGCAATAAGGCTAAGGGAGCTTGGCTGAAAACAAAATGCAAAGAAATAGAAAACTGACACAAAATGGATCCTCAGGGTATGTACAGAAGAATTGAAGAAATTGTCCACAGGAAAAATACATGCACATCAACTGGTTGCTTAAATTGTTAAAATCAAAAGATGGTATGCTTATCACAGAAAAAGACAAAATATTAGATAGATGGGGAGAGTACATTAAAGACCTTTTTGAAGATAACAGAAATGAAGAACACATTATAAAAAAGAACGCTGAAGGACCACCCATAGTGAAAGATGAAGTTAGAGCAGCATTGAAAAAGATGAAACCAGGAAAAGCCCAAGGACCAGACAATATTACTACAGAGATGATTGAAGCCCTGGAGGAATTTGGTATTGAAAAAATAACAGACCTCCTAAATGGGATTTATGACACTGGAAAAATTTCCTCAAAATATGTCAAAATCAATTGCCATTGCACTTCCAAAGAAAACAGGTGCTATAGAATGTGAACTCCATTGCATAATCAGCTTGACGAGTCATGTAACAAAAATCCTAATAAGAATAATCATGATGAGGACAAGGAATAGAATCAAAAGTGAAATAGCAGATGAACAGTGTGGATTTCCACAATTTTGTGGAAGAAAAAGGATCTATTAATGCCATATACATATTAAGAACTATCACAGAGAGGTCAATCGAGATGAGCAAGGATTTCTATTTATGCTTTGTTGACTATACCAAGGCTTTCGATCGGATAAGACATGAAGAACTGAGCAACCAACTACAAAGACTCAATATTGATGGAAAAGATCTATGAATAATCAGAAATATATATTGGGAACAAACAGCTGCATTGAGAATAGAAAACGATATAAGCTCTTTCCGAAATATCAAAAGAGGAGTCAGACAAGGTTGTCTTTGTCACCAGATCTGTTTTCACTTTACAGCAAAAACATCATGAAAAACCTGGAGGAATACCCTGGATTAAAGGTTGGAGGAAAAATGATAAACAACATTCGATATGCAGATGACACCGTGCTAATTGCAGAAAATGAAAGGGACCTACAAAACCTTGTGAATAGAATAGAAAACAAAGGTAAGGGATTGGAGCTAAACAGCAGGAAGACTGAAGTCATGGTAATCAGTAAAAAACATGAAATCCCCTTATGCAAAATAACAGCAAACGGCACAACCTTGAGAAAGGTTGATAAGTTTAAATATCTGAGAACAATCATTTCACCAGATGGCAGATGCTTATCAGAAATAGTCAGCAGAATCGGCCAAGCCAAAATAGCATTCAAGAAGATGAAAAGCATTCTTACCAACAAATGCCTATCAATTAACACCAGGAAGAGAGTTCCTGAATGTTACATAGAACCGATAATGTTATATGGTTGTGAGGCGTGGGCAGTCAACAAGCAAAGCCAGAACAAGATTGAGGCAACTGAGATGTGGTGTCTAAGAAGAATGTTGGAGAGTTCCATGGACAGCAAAGAAAACAAATAAGACAGTCTTAATGAAGGCAGACACAAGTAGATCATTCATAAGGAAGATTAGGAAAAGACAGGCAACATTTATAGGCCATTTTACGAGGAAAGGGGAATTGGAGCACCTGGTCACAACAGGAAAGCTGGAGGGAAAGAGCACCAGGTAGACCCAGGGGAAAAAATATTGGACGGACTTGCAGAGTGGCTGAGGATACAGAGGGTGGAAGATGTATTTGCAGCAACAAGGGACAGATGCATATGGAGGGCCATGATCGCCAATGCTATGTGGCAAGGCACTTGATGATGATGATGATGATGTCCATGGAACTCGCAACATTCTTCTTAGAAACCAAATTTCAAGTGCCACCTTTGTTGCAACCATAGCTTATTCTGGTATATGTTTTTAGTCATCATCATAAAGAGAACTTTAATACTTTTCGGGGCAACATGTCGGGCTAGTGAAAATATCTGCAGGCTAGCAGATCTTAAAATCTACAAGCCTGGCTGGCTAGTAGAAAATGTTAATCTTCTCCAAGCCTGAACACTGTGGATAAAAAAACAACCACAAAAACACTGGTATCTTCTTCAAGTTCTTGCATCCCATCTAGTTTGGATTATTGTAACACTCTTCTATTACTAGGGCTGTATGTGTACTACATCCTTACTCCAACCACTTAATCATGTGCAACATTCAGCTGCCTGCCTTATTTACAATGCACTAAAAAACGACATCACTGATCTGATTTCTTCATACACTGATAAAAGTACACTGGCTCAAAATGAGCATACAATTCAGAACAAATCTGGCTGTCTTTGTTAAAAGATTGCATCCATTTATCTTTCTGAAACCTTTTAAATGTACACTACTGCCTGATCAATTTGCTGTTCTTCCAACCCATATATTTTCAATTCTCCCTCTTGACAAAAACAAAACACAAAACAAAAATATCACAGCTCAAGGGCGTTATCTCATTCTGCTGCAACATTCCGGAACTCACTACCCTTCAATCTACCTCATCTTCCTTCCTTTCCACCCTTCAAGTCCACACTATTAATTCATGTCTTCAAAAGACAAGATGCTAAACTCCCAACATAAAAACACTGAATTGCTGCCTGTCACATGTCTTTTTTTTTCTTGCTTATGAATGTATGTAACTGCCTGTATAGCTCTCTATCCACATGTATGTGTGTATGTGTGTGAGTGTGTGTGTGCACGCACGCGTGCATGGTAAGCATGGCTGGGTGGTCTGTGAGTGTGCGCAAATGCATAAACGCGTGTTTGTGTGACTGTGAGCGCCCCTACGTGTGTGTGTGTTGTGTGTGTGTGTGTGTGTGTGTGTGTATGAATGTGCATGCATTTGACCTTAAAGTGTTTATCAGTAAAGTGCCCAGTACCCAAGGTAATTAGGATGGGTGGCAAATATAAACATTGCCACTCCATTTTGACCTCACACATCTTTCTCATGATATGGCTGTTTCATATAACTCCTGCCACAAGATTTCACCAATACATTTGCACGATTTGGTACTCAAACCCCTTCAAAGGGCAGGGGTAGGAGTACTCCGAGTAGGGCCAGTGCTGTGACCAATCACTGCATATAATATTGCGGGAGGTGGGCAGAACAGGTTTATTTCCGATGCATAGAAAAACGGGGTAGTGAAGTTTAACATACACCTATCTGGAGCTGCTTACACCACCTGAAACAGGCTCTGATTGGCTGCATCATTTCTGGCCGCCATCATGATTTGTTCATCTGCTATTACCACTTTCTGTGCCATATGCATGTCAGCTTACTAAAGCTGTTTCATAGATGTTAACGGCAGAACATACTTTTGAAGTGATCCCTAAAAGTATGATGTTTGGGTTTTTCCTGAAACTGAGATAAAGGAAAAGTGAAGAAAAGGAAAAGATAACTGGAGAACAAACAAGTTTGCCAAACTATTTCAATATCTGTGTGTTTATGGGCTGTTTGTTGATTGTTATCCTGATATGTCTTATCATGGTATGTATATCTGTTTCCTCTTTGCTGTTGTTGTTGTCTGCTGTTGTTGTTGTAGCTCTCTTGTCAGCAATCATGCTGCATGGATGTGGGTATGTGTGTATGAATATATGTGTGTGTATATATATATATATATATCTGTGTGCGGGCATGTGGGTATATGCACGTATTTATTTTTATTTGTTATTTTCATCTCTTACCTGTTTATTTATCTACATAGTCCTATTTATTTGTCTACATAGTCCTTTATTTTGTATTTATTTATTCACCTAGTTACTTGCTTCTTAATCACTTACTTACAAGACGTCTTGAGAAACTGAAACTGAAACATGGCGTACTAAAGAGCACACATCAGTGTACTTTAAAGTTTAAGATCTACTTCAAAAGATATTTTTCTTGAGCCACTGATGCCATTATATTGCTTTGAGGAAAGAAGGGATGGCGGCATCTTTCAGAGAGCCAATCAAGGCCCGTGTAGGCAGCTCCAGACAGTCCCATGTTCAAGTTTACGTTTACTTGATGCCGTGATGGGCTCTTAGTCTTTCAAAATTGCACTGATTATTATCATTATTAGCCTAAATATCAGTCACAAAGAATACTGTGCATTTTAACCCATTTAAGCCATAAGGGTCCATACGGGAACATACATATTGCAGCCTATAAATCAATTCAAAGGACATATACCCAGAAAGTGAAAGATTCACAGTTAAAGGGAGGCTACTCACATCTCTGAAAATGCATCAAGAGTTATTTTTCCTTGACACATTTTTGCTGGGGCAGCCATTTGCATCCAGGTCTGGTCAAAACTAACAACGTAATGAATCGGTTCAGAAGGTGAGTTTCTATTTTTTTCATTATCAACTTTTTTATAAAAGGCTAATAACAATTATTGATGCCAGATGCATAAACTAAAAATGTGTGTCAGCGATTTTTGATTTCTTGTGTTGATTTTGATTTATGACTTACTAAATGTGCATCCCCATATGGGCCCACTAGGACTAAATGGGTACAGGTATTTCGGTAGTGATTCCTCATTGTTTTGTTCGTTTTATTTCAGGCAATTCTCAGTCAACCAAGTTGTTGACTTCCTTATTGATGACTCAAACTTCCTAGCAGCAAATGTGTTCCTAGAGCCACCTCCTGTGGATACCTTGACGGATGAGGACAGTGGAGAGGAGGATGGGCAAGGTGGCATTGAAAACCTGACAGGTCGACAGCTTGAAGCGCTGGCAACAGCAACAATCATCTACCCCACCGGTTGACAGGAAATAGGGCATGATGTAGGTTTCTTCCAATTTCAAGCTCAAGATGTAGATCTATTTCTAGATCTAAATAAACATTTTTGAAAGCTCGATTGGGAATGGAAAATCATTCAAAACTTTGGAGGGGATTGGGAAGGGGGTGGGGTGGGGCGAATTCAGGTGTTCTCTCTCTCTCTCTCTCTCTATCTTTCTCTCTCTCTGCGTTCCATAGTAGGTGTTGTCTAATTTTTGTTTCGCTAATTTCCATGTGTTCTTCAGCACGTAGTGTGTGCGTATGTGCGTGCGTGCGTTTGTGTGTGTGTGTGTGTGTGTGTGTGTGTGTGTGTGTGTGTGTGTGTGTGTGTGTGTGTGTGTGTGTGTGTGTGTGTGTGTGTGTGTGTGTGTGTGTGTGTGTGTGTGTGTGTGTGCGTGCGTGCGTGTGTGTGTGTGTGTGTGTTTGCGCTCGCATGTGTGTATATGTGGTGTGAGTGTGTGTTTTTGTTGTGTAAGTGTCTAGGTACTCTGTTGTATAGTTGAATTATTCGCATAATAATAGGCCTATTTGTTTAGGTGACCATGTTTGTGTGTGTGTGTGTGTGTTTCGTTTTAGGTGGAAGAAAGTAACATGTCTTCAAGCGAGTCCTCATCAGACGGAGAGCCCACACCCTCAACTTCATCTGCCCCTGAACGACCCAGTCGGCCAAAAAAGAGGTTAGCAACTCCAAACAACAATGGGACAACCGCAAAACGTAAACAGCCCACCAAGACACCGCCACCTGACAGAGACTGGAGGAAGGTTGACTTGAGTAACAGACAACAAAACAGGTTCCCTTGGAATTCTCCACCTGTGAATACATCTCGGCTACCACAAGATCCCGTTGAATTGTTTGAACTGTTCTATGACGATGATGTTGTTGAACTTATTCGGAGCCAAAGTGAGACATATGCTAAATTCAAAGGGAATCATTCCTTTGCAGTGTCCAAAGAAGAAATCCGTACCTTTTTGGCCATTCTCTTGATATCAGGATACACCACTGTCCCAAGTAGATGCATGTACTGGTCAAATGAATCTGATGTTAGAAATGAAGCTATTGCAGGGTCAATGTCCAGGGACAACCAAAACTTGGATGTAGATGACAAAATGACCAAACTGAGGCCACTCCTTGCTATGATCAACGAAAGGTGCCTGACATACTTTCTGAAGGAACAAAACCTTAGTATTGATGAAAGTATGATACCTTACTTTGGTCGCCACGGGGCAAAACAGTTCATTAGAGGCAAGCCTATCCGCTTTGGATTCAAAATGTGGGTTTTGACCACGCCCCTTGGGTATGTGGTTCAATTTGAACCCTACCAGGGTGCAAAAGGGCGGCAGGCTACATCTGAGTACCCTGGCCTTGGGATGGGTGGTTCCGTTGTGGTTGATCTGGTATCTGAAATATCAGACGACTTGCCGACAGATCACCAGCACGGTGAAACCGGACCAAAAGATGCACACCATTTAACATTTGACAATCTCTTCACATCCCTAAAACTTGTTGACTGCTTGTCAAAGAAGGGGATAGCCTGCACGGGTACCATTAGGTCAAACAGGATTGAGAATTGTCCAGTTCTCCCAGTTGCAGCAATGCAAAAAGAAAGTAGGGGCACATACGATTTCAGATGTGAAAAAAACAGTGGCACCATTGTTGTCCGTTGGAATGACAACAATGTTGTCAACGTTGTGTCTAATAAAGTTGGCGTACATCCTCTCCAAACTGCCAGCAGGTGGTCAAGAGCAGAGCAAAGGAGAATCAAGATTGCTCAGCCAGCTGTCATTTCCCACTACAACAAAACAATGGGTGGGGTAGACAGGATGGACCAAAATGTGGATAAATACAGGGTGGCCATTCGTTCAAAGAAATGGTGGTGGGCAATATTTTGTTATTGCTTGGACATGTGTGTTCAACAAACCTGGCACTTATAAAGTTATATCGGGCAACTAGGGCTGCAGAGGATTCTCCTTTGGATCTGCTTGGGGTTCGTCGTGCCATTGCACAAGCGTACATCATGAAGTCTCAGAAGCCAACTCCCAAACGGTTTCTAGGTCGCTTCCGTCACCCTGACAAGCGAATTCCCGCTGCGGTACGGTTTGACGGCAAGAACCATCTCATTGAGAAAATCCCAAACCGCCGTCGCTGCGGAGAATGTGGGAAAAAGGCAAGGCAGGCATGCTCAAAATGCAGGATTGGACTTCATGATAAGTGCTTCATTCTCTTTCACACTCAGTAGAAAATTATGAGTGATTACAAAGACCGTAATCCACTCAACTGTTCAGTCTAGGCAGGAACACTAAAGACAAAGATGTATATCTTGCCGTCATTGTGAGGATAGTATTAGTCTATTACAAAGTTCTTATTCATTCTCACAATACTATTTACTCCTTGTATGTTTTATTTACTCAAATGATGAATGCTAAAATGCCCTCAATTGATATTTTTGTTGACAGGTGGTATGACATTTTCAGCACACTATTTGAAGTTTTATTTATTATTTTCGTGACCATGATGTGTTTCCACAGTTTTATTTTGTTGCAACAAAGTTCTTACTGTCATTTGACTCATTTATAACATTTAAAAAGATGTTTGGGTTTCTTCTTTCTGCAATAAAATTGATATTCTGAATGAGTTTCTGTCTTTTGGTTGTTTGAAAAAACCTGTACCCTCTCGGTCCTAGTGGGCCCATATGGACCCACCTACATTTTAGCCCCCCCCAACACGTCAAACATATTTTTTTCGCTTTTTAACCTTACATGTGTGTTAACAATGATAAATGCAAGGCTAAAACCCCAAAAAGTAAAAAAAAAAATGTTCCCGGCATAAATGGGTTAAACAAAGTAATTAGCACATTAAGGAACTCTAAAAAAAAAGTATACCGACGGTTAACAATGTGGAGTATTGAACAATGTTTATGATGTAATCTTAATCAACAGACTAACACTACCAGTGCTCGCAGTAGAGTAGCCTGTTTAGGCTGTTACATTATTATGATTATACATGTATTCACTCAGCCTACACTGACTGACTGAGAAGAAAGTAGCAGCTGAAATGAGAAGCCCGGAAATAAAACAATGCGATCTAACTACCAGTTTGGTGAATCAATTAGCACTTAATATTTGCTGTAACAATGCACAGTACATCTCATGCAACGAGTGCGTTTAAAACAAGAAGCTTTCATGCAAAACGAATACATAACCTCGACTGCAGTTCCGAAGTAATGCGAAGGTAGCCATGTTTTCAAGGTCAGCTGTAGAAGGTGAAGGTCGTAAAAGGTCACAATGAACGATAATTCATCCACAGCTAAGCGGAAGTCGTCGTTGCCCTAACTTACCTCCCTTTTATTTACGGAATTCGACGACGCGAGAGCTTTTCAAAACAAGAAGAGGCACGATTTCCAGACAAGGCGTAGTCTACTTAGGTCAGTGGGTGCTTGCCAATCGACTGGCTGCAAGTCTTCAGGAATTCTTGTGTAACAGGGACGCTTTATACCATTTTCTTAACATCAAACATGGGTGAAGAAAACGTAAGAGTGGCTGTGAGAGTGCGGCCTTTCATATCCTTTGCAGTTTGCTGTGCCTATGGCTTTGCCAAAAGTGTTACAGGTAGTTGTTCGCAAACAACTGGTTGCGATGAGGAGAAGAGGATTAAGTCTGCTTTGCGTTTGTTCTGCATGTCAGCATTTCCATACGCTTTCTTTTGTTTGTTTCTGTGAAAAATTGGTGTAAAAGCAATAATTCAATACAGTCACTCAACAGTCAACAATGAATTAGATTGGTAGATGTAAGCCTAAGTAATAGCCTGTATTATATTATATATTTATATGCAATAGCTAAGCCAATCTAATAAATATTTAAAAAGCGTTATATAGGCCTATTGCGTAATACAGTATCGGCAGTAAATAGTAACATGTGGTAAATGTTGTCACTCCCATGTTCTCGTATTTCACAATAGACAAGTCATTTTGAAATCAGTTGTAATTTGTTCTGTCCTGTTGCTAGATAAATGATCCATGATATATGACCAGATAGTGAAATGGAACAACTGATTTTCACAATAGACAGTCATTTTGAAATCAGTTGTAATTTGTTCTGTCCTGTTGCTAGATTAATCCATGATATATGACCAGATAGTGAAATGGAACAACTGATTATGTAGCAGTCACATTTGTGTTTATTTGATCAAGGAACTGATAGACTGAGTAGACCATCAGCCTTTTGTGATGGCAGTAAATAATATTTTGTTGCATTTTACGTTACTCAGCAGTTCCAGATGGACCAGATCTTTCATTTTAATGCATAATTTAATTGCTTTCCATTTGACATACCCTCTGTTTTCTGTCTCACACACTGACATACACACAGATTTCATTTTGTTGCATTGTTTAATTGCTTTCCATTTAATCCTCTCTTTCTCACATACACAACCATACACAGATCTATGTCCATGCATGTGCATGCACACACAGATACACACACACTCTCATACACACATGAACACACACACTCTCTCTCTCTCTCATGATTCATGACATAATTAAAGTAAAACTATTTAAGAGTGCTCCAAAATTTCTCCTGCTTATCAACAGGGAAGATTGGTTTGTTTTTCCATTAGTTTTTTGTGTTTGATGTTTGTTATTTGTTGTCAAGGTTACATTTACACTTGAACATTTGTGCCAATCTTGTTTTGTTATGTTATGTTCATGTTGTGTTATGTTATGCTATGTTATGTTTATTATGTTATGTATGCATTCTATTTTTATGTTTTTCTGATTCTTGTTTGTTTGAGCATGGGTGGTCACATTTGTTTTGGATTTCAAACAAACATTTTTTAATTCTCTCTCTTTTTTTTTTCACTCTGACTCCCACACCATGGTCACTAACTGCAGCCACTTAACACTTTGACTCCCTCACTCTATTCACCAGCTTTCTGCAGGAAGTTGGTGGATAGAGTGAGAGAGGCTTAAAGTTTTAGCTTTGCATGCATGGTTGACAATGCAGGCTGCTGGTGGAGAGGATGTAGGAGTCAAAGGGTTAAAGCAGGTTACTTTATGTTAACTGAGAGGTTTGTGTGTCTGGTTGCCTGACCAGGTGTGTTCCTGTCCGTGACAAAAATGTCAGTAAGATTTTCTAAGTTAAGTTAGGACGGATGTGTTGGTACCAGTTTGATGTCAAATCTGTGGACTATTCAGGAGTCATACTGAATGAGGTTGGAAGTCAGAATGCCAAGGTCAAGGTCACATGAACTTTGGAAGAAAAAAAAAGCCTAAAAGTCAGCACTTTTGTGATTGAACAACTTTACCAGTGTTGGACTTGGAGTATTAGATATGTAAGCAGTCAAAGCCGTCTTGGCAAAAGTGGCCAAGCCATATAAGTAAACACTTTTTCTTAATCTTTGGGTTACAGTGATATTCATGTGAACAGCACCAGCATATTTAATGAAGAGCAAAATTAGCATAATCACATTCATGATTACACTATTGCCTTTACTCAGATGTGATGAATGCCAAAGTTTGGATAATCTTGGCTTCATCTCAAGGTCACAATTACAAGATAGTTAAATATGTTCTATGTTACAGCTCTCACACATTTAACTGACACTAGTGACAGTAACCATATTTGAGATATTTACTGATATAATATATAAATCTGTTTTTGTATTGAATATATATATATATGTATCTTTAGTTGACCTTGCTTGATTTTCAAGGTCATCGGCCTCAGTGTATGTTACAAAAATGATTAAAAAGCCATAAACAGGATATTCTGTATATTCTTCAAAAGAAAAGGTGTTAAGTGTAATTACATCTCATTTTCTTCTTCAGTATTTGTGTATTTGTATAAAACACTTTGGTTTTCACAACCAAGAGAATATCATCAAGATATGAAGGTATGATTCTTAGTATAGATGCTTTCCCCATAAGCTGAATTTTATTGCTTAATGATAGGTGTACATTGAGAGGAATAGTTAGATAATATTGCACCATATAACTTTTCTTTTAGTACATTTGTATGAAAATGTGCTTCCTCAGATTTTTTAACAGAATTTATAATATTTTATTTCACATTTTGTACTGATGTCAGATGGCTTCAAATACAAGGAGACATAACCTAGTGGCTTCTATATTTATATGTACTGAAGAAAACTCACAAACTTTCTTTAACTCTCGTGTCAAAATTTTCTTTATTGAATTTCCATAAATTCACATTATTTTTTCCTTTAATGCAATACTTCATGTAAGAGAAAACAGCTAATGTTCATCTAAACCTTGAATTATCAGCAATGGTGCTTATCATGTATATTTGTCTATTTCCCATTGTTAGCTGTCCCCCCCCCCCCCCCCCCCCCCCCAAAAAAAAAAATCAGTTAGCAAGAGATGTGTGTGTGCGCATGCATGTGTGTCTGTATGTGTGCATGTTTATGTATGTATCATGTATGTGTCTGTCTGTCTGTATGTCTGTCCTTCTGCCGATTTGCCTTTTGTCTGTGTACCTGTGACAAAAATGTATTACATAAACTGGTGTATTTGTGTGCATGTGTGTGTTTTGTTATGGGGATATGTGTTGTCTGTATGTTTTTCCTCATTTGAAATATATTAATAAGATATATGGTTAGTATGTTTGTTAAAGAGAGAGAGAGAGAGGTTTGCTAATTTTTGTTACAGATCCATCAGAGGCACAACTGACATGTTATTTGTGTTACAAATGCTCAGAGAAAATAAAAAGCACTGATAAAGAAGCTTTTATCACCTTCATAGACTATAGCAAAGCATTTGACAGTGTCAGTCATCTCCACCTATTCAACACAATGATCAAAATGGGCTTTCCTAAGCATCTCATTTCATTAACTGCCTCATTATATAAAGACCAAAGGACTACAATTAAATGGGACAATCAGAAATGTGAATTCTGCAACATGCACAGGGAGTTAGACTAGGTTGTATCCTCTCACCATATCTCTTTAACATCTACATGGAACAAGTCATGAGAGATGCTGACATAGAAGGCATGGGCATAAAGATGGGAGGACAAAATCTTACAAACCTGTGCTATATTAGCAGACAACATTACCAGTATGAAAAGAATTCTATTTAGGATGGATGCAGCAGGCAAAAAGGCTGGCCTAAACTTTAATGCCAAGAAAACAAAAGTGCTACATATCAAAGACAAAGACACTGAAAAAAATCATGACATCTGAATTAATACAGTTCACTATAGAAAATGTTAAGGATTTCAAATATCTTGTTTCTGTGAAAACTGATGATGGAACCTGCTCCAAAGACATCAGAATAAGAATTGGAATAGCAAAGCAAAAAATGTTCCAACTCAACAATATCTGGAAAGACAGAGGCATACCAGATGGCTGGAAAATTAAACTTTTAAAATGTTTGATCTGACTAATCATGATTTATGCAGAAGAACTGAGGCAGCAAAGATATGGTTTTATCAGAGACTACTACATACATGTCAAATGGACAGATAGAAGAACCAGTGAAAGTGTTCTGGAAGAACTTGATACCACCAGAAAACTATTAGCAGACATCAACCAGAGAAGCCGAAGATACATTGGCCATGTGCCTTACAGCAGGAACACAGACCTCATGGCAACCATTTATCAAAGAAAAACAGAGGCAAAAAGGAAGAAAGGCAGACCTCCAATCTCATACATCAAGAACACAATCAATGTCAGTGGCCTAAATATTCAAGACGTTGTCCACAAAAGTCAAGACAGAGTGGACTGGAGAGGTGGTGGTGTCATAAGAGTGTAGGGGCCACCACTGAACCCTGAGGCGGCAACAAAGTTCTCTCAGGAGTATAGCTCTGAATAGTGTAGCACCCATCTCTCCACCTGCTTGCCGTTGTTGGTGATCACTTCCCCCCTGGTGGATCTGAGGGGGATGTTCTGCTCTGTGTTGGACCAAGAAATTTCTTGATGCACTAATACATAACTGTTATGTTGCCTGTAGCTGCTGCTGTCTGGATGTCGTCCCTGAGCTGCTGCCAGTATTCGTTGGCAAGAAGACGGGCCAGTGAATACTGGCAATGGCTCAGTGACGACGTTGCTCCTGGCAGTTTTGAGTGCTTGCAGGGATTTCTCTCTTGGTGAGTGCTTGTATTCAGAAAGGGCAGCTTGCTTTGCGTCAATAACAAGGGGTCATCTCACTGGACTTAGCTTCAAAACGGTCGTTGTTCGTGGAGGTCTTCCTCCCAAAGGTAGCTAGGGCTGTTATTTGAATGGTCAGAACAAGATTGAGGTAGATGAGATGTGGTTTTTAAGAAGAATGTTGAGAGTTCCATGGACAGCAAAGAACGAGACAGTCTTGATAGAGGCAGACACAAGTAGATCATACGAAAAACAGATGAACATCATACTCATCAATGCTTCTGTACTCCCAGGATCCTGTACCTCAAAAACAATGCAGAACCTCCTACAAGAAATTGTTCTCAAGATGACGTCTCTGCGCTCAGAACGAATTCCATATGAACTAACGTCACAGGTGTCATGTGTATGGTGATCATGGCACAAGTCTTAAGCCTGCACATAAACCCGTGAACTGGCCAAGTCCTGAGGCACTACCTAGACTATGTTTTACCTAGTCTATATTTTATACTGGTATTTTATCAGCCTACCACTGGAATAATCTTGATTACATGTAAATGACGTGTGTATGTATGTATCCTACTTTCAAAAAAGGAAGATATATATCGTCATCATCAAGTGCCCTGCTGCATGGCATTGGCGATCATGGCCCTCCACATGTATCTTATCCATTGTTGCCGCAAGCACATCTTCCGCCCTCCCTGTCCTCAGCCACACTGCAAGTCCATCCAATATTTTTTCCCAGGGTCTACCATGTTCTCTCTTTCCCTCAGCTTTCCTGTTGTGACCAGGTGTTCTAATTCCCCTTTCCTCATAAAATGGCCTATCAATGTTGCCAGTCTTTTGCTAATCTTCCTTATGAATGATCTTGTGTCTGCCTCCATCAAGACTGTCTCATTTGTTCTCTTTGCTGTCCATGGAACTCTGAACATTCTTCTTAGAAACCACATCTCGTCTGCCTCAATCTTGTTCTGGCTTTGCTTGTTGAAAAGTTATAAAGTAAATAAATAAACAGTCAAAGGTCTGAACCACAACACAACCAGGCATTCTGCATAAACTTGTCTCACATGACAGAACCTCCCCACCCCTAATCAAAGCCCAAATGCTCAGCTGTCTATCAACCAGGTGAAGACAATATTTTCTTAATCAGTACTGTTCATTGCTTTGTGCCATTCTGGGGTCCCTACTCCATTTTGCACTTTTTGAAGTAGATTCATTGAGTCAGTCAAGATGAAGGCTTGGCTTTCTTTCATGTTATCGTCCAGAGAGGAACCATTGTAGTGCATGTGTGACTGCCTCAGTTTCCATTGTTAGATTGGAGATTGTGATATCATATGTAGCGTTTTCTTCATGTTTGGTATTTCCATTCTGTTTGACAATGAAGCCCCATCCAGATTTGTCATTCGTGACTGAGCCATTCGTGTGTATGATTACAATATGATTACATCTTTGGGGTTGCAATGTAGTTGCTCCATGAGTAGCTGAATTTCTGCATTTGTTTTCTCTTCTGGCCGTTCAGGACAGTGTCTCCCTAGATTTTTGGGTATGATAGTTTTGTACAGATTTTTGAAATTTGTCCCTTTGAGTTCTGCCAGTTGACACACATGCTGAATGGAATCTTCTAACCTTCGGAAGCAGCCACTAGCGCTACACTCCACACCAGTTGAGTTGTAGCTTATAACCAGTAGACTGCCGCTTCCCGTGTTGTTTCGACACCATGCGGCAAAGTTGGAGTGATGTGGAGGACAAGCTGTTGCCCATGCAGCAGGTCCCCCCTCTCCACATTGTTGATGGGACCAAAGGAATGGCTGAAGCCGGTACAGTTTGGCACCAACAGTGTTGCAAAAATTGCCAGAACATTGCTGAAAACAGTCGCAGGCTGCCTTAGGGACTCAAGCTCGGGATTTTCCTAGGGTTTACTCCCGAAGCCTTTCCCATGAATGGATATACTGCAAGTCAGCAGAATTTGAGGTCAGAGTTTCCCTTCTCCTGGATGAGCCCCATCTACCCAATGCAGCAGGCTGTAATGGGTGACAGTCTACTAGTATCAGGGAAACACTGACCTTGACAATTTTTCTTGTAAGAGTATGTGAAAAGAATATACAAAGTAATTTCAATCAATCAAGATACAGAGTAATTTCATGAGGATCAGTTGTTTTTAAATTCGATCAATCAATATACAAAGTTATTTCATGAGGATCAATTATTTTTAAATTCGATCAATCAATACACAAAGTTATTTCATGAGGATCAATTATTTTTAAAATCAGTCAATCAATCAGTCAATCAACCAATCAGTCAGTCAGTCAGTCAACAAGTCATTTAATCAATAAGTCAGTGAACTCACTTATAACAGTATACTCATCTCTATCTAATGCTCTGTCTCATTGATTTGTTTTCCTTGATTCGTTGTAAACAGTGATTTGATTTTTTTTGGTAGAATTTATATGCTACTTCTGCTGCTTCCCTGATTCTCCTTGTCCTTTTTCTTCTGTGTCTTCTGCGGCCTCTGATTTTCCTTATTCTTCTTCCTACTTCTTCCATATTTACCGCATAGTTTTGATATTATTTTTTATATTTTACATGTAGTCATTGACCTTAACTATCTCCCACAATCCGAGGGAGATCAACCGCAAAGCCAGCCTCATCATTAATATGTCAGGCAACACAACAGAGATCCAGAACCCAGAAGATAAAGGAGCAGAACCAAAGAAGTTTGCCTTTGACTACTCATACTGGTCGCACGATGGGTACAAGGAACAAAGTGATGGATATCTTGAACCCAGCAGCTCCAGATATGCAGACCAGGTATTTTGTTTATTGTGTATGATGAAGAATACAGAAAGAGTAATGAAAATTAAAAGATATTCATTTTCTCAAATAAGTAAACAGACATGTGAAGAAATGTATGATGTCAATAATTAAATTTGCCTATTCAGCCAATCGGTCAAATCAAATCAGAACACAACAAAATGAAAATAAATGTAAATTTATACATGTATCTTGTGAGACACACTCCGTCTGTTTATCTGTCTGTTTCTCTCTTCCACACACACACATATTCATACAAATACACATGCACATACACATATACATGCATACCCATATGTGCAGGTGCACACACACACACATGCATACACACAAACACACACACACACACACACACACTCACACACACACACACACACACACACACACACATGCATACACACACATATACACACACACACATGCATACACACACATACACCACACACACACACACACACACACACACACACACACACACACACACACACACACACGCACACACACACACACACACACACACACCAAAATCTACTTAAAACCTTTTTGGTCCCATTTTCTATGCCACTTTAATGGTCTCAGAAGCTGGGACAATTTTGCAATGTTATGATGATGATGATGACAGTAGTGATGATAATCATGGAGCTATAGTGTTATGATGATGATGACAGTAGTGATGATAATCATGGAGCTATGGTGTTATGATGATGATGACAGTAGTGATGATAATCATGGAGCTATAGTGTTATGATGATGATGACAGTAGTGATGATAATCATGGAGCTATGGTGTGATGATGATGATGACAGTAGTGATGATAATCATGGAGCTATGGTGTTATATGATGATGATGACAGTAGTGATGATAATCATGGAGCTATGGTGTTATGGTGATGATGACAGTAGTGATGATAATCATGGAGCTATGGTGTTATGATGATGATGATGACAGTAGTGATGATAATCATGGAGCTATGGTGTTATGATGATGATGACAGTAGTGATGATAATCATGGAACTATGTGTGATGATGATGATGATGATGACAGTAGTGATGATAATCATGGAGCTATGGTGTTATGATGATGATGATGACAGTAGTGATGATAATCATGGAGCTATGGTGTTATGATGATGATGATGATGACAGTAGTGATGATAATCATGGAGCTGTGGTGTTATGATGATGATGATGACAGTAGTGATGATAATCATGGAGCTATGGTGTTATGATGATGATGATGACAGTAGTGATATAATCATGGAGCTATGGTGTTATGATGAGATGATGACAGTAGTGATGATAATCATAGAGCTATGGTGTTAGGATGATGGTGATAAATGATGATGACAGTAGTGATGATAATCATGGAGCTATGGTGTTATGATGATGATGACAGTAGTGATGATAATCATGTAGCTATGGTGTTATGATGATGATGACATAGTGATGATAATCATGGTGTTATGATGATGACAGTAGTGATGATAATCATGGAGCTATGGTGTTGTGATGATGATTATGATGATGATGACAGTAGTGATGATAATCACGGAGATGTGGTGTTATGATGATGATATGATGATAATGACAGTAGTGATGATAATCACGGAGCTGTGGTGTTATGATGATGATTATGATGATGATGACAGTATGATGATAATCACGGAGCTGTGGTGTATGAGATGATTATGATGATGATGACAGTAGTGATGAATACACGGAGCTGTGGTGTTATGATGAGATTATGATGATGATGACAGTAGGGATGATAATCACGGAGCGTGGGTTATATGATGATGGCAGTAGTAATGATAATCATGGAGCTATGGTGTTATGATGATGATGACAGTAGTGATGATAATCATGGAGCTATGGTGTTATGATGTGATAATGATGACAGTAGTGATGATAATCATGGAGCTATGGTGTTATGATGATGATGGTAGATGAATGACAGTAGTGGATGATAATCATGGAGCTATGGTGTTAATGATGGTGATGATGATGATGACAGTAGTCATGATAATCATGGAGCTATGGTGTTATGATGATGTGATGATGATGATGACAGTATGGATGATAATCATGGAGCTATGGTGTTATATGATGGTGATGATGATGGACAGTAGTGATGATAATCATGTAGCTATGGTGTTATGATATGATGATGACAGTAGTGATGATAATCATGGAGCTATGGTGTTATGATGATGATGATGATGACAGTAGTGATGATAACATGGAGCTATGGTGTTATGATGATGATGATGATGACAGTAGTGATGATAAATCATGGAGCTATGGTGTATGATGATGATGACAGTAGTGATGTAATCATGGAGCTATGGTGTGATGATGATGATGACAGTAGTGATGATAATCATGGAGCTATGTGTTATGATGATGATGATGACAGTAGTGATGATAATCATGGAGCTTGATGATGATGATGATGATGATGATGACAGTAGTGATGATAATCATGGAGCTATGTGTTATGATGATGATGATGACAGTAGTGATGATAATCATGGAGCTGTGTTGTTATGTGATGATGATGATGACAGTAGTGATGATAATCATGGAGCTGTGATGATATGATGATGATGACAGTAGTGATCATAATCATGGAACTATGGTGTTGTGATGATGATGATGACAGTAGTGATGATAATCATGCAGCTGTGATGTGTATGATGATGATGATGATGATGATGATGACAGTAGTGATCATAATCATGGAGCTATGGTGTTGTGATGATGATGATGACAGTAGTGATGATAATCATGGAACTATGGTGTATATGATGATGATGATAGATGACAGTAGTGATGATAATCATGGAGCTGATGATGATGATGATGATGATGATGACAGTAGTGATGATAATCATGGAGCTATGGTGTTATGATGATGATGATGACAGTAGTGATGATAATCATGGAGCTGTGTTGTTATGATGATGACAGTAGTGATGATAATCATGGAGCTATGGTGATTGATGATGATGATGTCACAGTAGTGATATAATCATGGAACTATGGTGTTTGATGATGATGATGACAGTAGTGATGATAATCATGGAGCTGTGATGATGATGTGAGATGATGATGATGACAGTAATGATCATAATCACTGGAGCTATGGTGTTATGATGATGATGATGACATTAGTGATGATAATCATGGAGCTATGGTGTTATGATGATGATGACATTAGTGATGATAATCATGGAGCTATGGTGTTATGATGATGATAACATTAGTGATGATAATCATGGAGCTATGGTGTTATGATGATGATGACATAGTGATGATAATCATGGAGCTATGGTGTTATGATGATGATAAACATTAGTGATGATAATCATGGGAGCTATGGTGTTATGATGATGATGACATTAGTGATGATAATCATGGAGCTATGGTGTTATGATGATGATAACATTAGTGATGATAATCATGGAGCTATGGTGTTATGATGATGATGAACATTAGTGATGATAATCATGGAGCTATGGTGTTATGATGATGATGATGACAGTAGTGATGATAATCATGGAGCTATTGTGTTATGATGATGATGATGACAGTAGTGATGAAATCATGGAGCTATGGTGTTATGATGATGATGACAGTAGTGATGATAATCATGGAGCTATGGTGTTATGATGATGACAGTAGTGATGATAATCATGGAGCTATGGTGTTATAATGATGATGACAGTAGTGATGATAATCATGTAAGCTATGGTGTTGTGATGATGATGATGACAGTATTGATGATAATCATGGAGCTATGGTGTTATGATGATGATGACATTAGTGATGATAATCATGGAGCTATGGTGTTATGATGATGATGATGACAGTAGTGATGATAATCATGGAGCTATGGTGTTATGATGATGATGATGATGACAGTAGTGATGATAATCATAGAGCTATGGTGTTATGATGATGGTATAATGATGATGACAGTAATGATGATAATCATGGAGCTATGGTGTTATGATGTTGACAGTAGTGATGATAATCATGGAGCTATTCGTGTTCGTTCATTTGATTTAACGTCATTTTCACTATGAGTGATATTAGACGATCATGGAGCTATGTTGTTATGGTGATGATGACAGTAGTGATGATAATCATGGAGCTATGGTGTTATGATGATGATGATGATGAGACAGTAGTGATGATAATCATGTAGTATGGTGTTATGGTGATGATGATGACAGTAGTGATGATAATCATGTAGCTATGGTGTTATGGTGATGATGATGACAGTAGTGATGATAATCATGGAGCTATGGTGTTATGAATGATGATGATTGATGACAGTAGTGATGATAATCATGGAGCTATGGTGTTATGATGATGATGATGACAGTAGTGATGATAATCATGTAGCTATGGTGTTATGATGATGATGATGACAGTAGTGATGATAATCATGGAGCTATGGTGTTATGATTGATGATGATATGATGATACATGACAGTAGTGATGATAATCATGGTACATCATGGTGTTATGGTGATGATGATGACAGTAGTGATGATAATCATGGAGCTATGGTGTTATGATGATGATGACAGTAGTGATGATAATCATGGAGCTATGGTGTTATGATGATGATGACAGTAGTGATGATAATCATGGAGCTATGGTGTTATGATGATGATGACAGTAGTGATGATAATCATGGAGCTATGGTGTTATGATGATGATGATGACAGTATGATGATAATCATGGAGCTATGGTGTTATGATGATGATGATGACAGTAGTGATGATAATCATGGAGCTATGGTGTTATGATGAGTGATGACAGTAGTGATGATAATCATGAGCTATGGTGTTATGATGATGATGACAGTAGTGATGATAATCATGGAGCTATGGTGTTATATGATGATGATGACAGTAGTGATGATAATCATGGAGCTATGGTGTTATGATGATGATGACAGTAGTGATGATAATCATGGAGCTATGGTGTTTATGATGATGATATGATGACAGATAGTGATGATAATCATGGAGGAGCTATGGTGTATGATGATGATAATATGACAGTATGTGATAATCATGGAGCTATGGTGTATGATGAGATGACAGTAATGATGATAATCATGGAGCTATGGTGTATGGTGATGATGACAGTAGTGATGATAATAGGAGCTATGTGTTTATGATGATGATGAAGTAGGTGATAATCATGGAGCTATGGTTTATGTGATGATGACAGTAGTGATGAAATCATGGAGCTATGGTGTTATGATATGATGATGACAGTAGTGATGATAATCAGAGCTATGGTGTTATGATGAAGATGACAGTAGTGATGTAATCATGGAGCTATGGTGTTGATGATGAGATGACATAGTGATGTAATCATGACTATGGTGTTATGATGATGATGACAGTAGTGATGATATCATGGAGCTATGGTGATATGATGAGATATGAGACAGTAATGATGATAATATGGAGCTATGTGTATAATGTAGTGACATAAGAGAAATCAGAGCTTGGTTAGAGAGATAGACAGTAGGATGATAATCATGGTATGGTTATGAATGATGAGATGACGAGAGATAACAGACTATGTGATATGATGATGATGACAAGTGATGATAATATGAGCTATGGTGTATGATATGATGACATAGATGATAATCAGACTATGTTATGATATGATCAGTATGATATTCATGGAGTATGTGATAGATGATGATATATGACAGTATGATGATAATCATGAGCTATGGTGTTATGATGATAATGACAGTATGATGAAACATGAGCTATGTGTTATATGATATGATGATAGTGATGATAATCAGGAGCTATGGTGTATGATGATGATATGATGACAGTAATGATGATAATCATGGAGCTATGGTGTTATATGATAGATGATGCATAGTGATGAAATCATGGAGCTATGGTGTTATGATGATGTGATGATGACAGTAGGATGATAACAGGAGCATGGTGTTATGATGAGATGGATGACATAGATGATAATCATGAGCATGGTGTATATGATGATGATGAGCAGTAGTGATGATAATCATGAGCTATGGTTTATGATGAGTGAGAGACAGTAGGATGATAATCATGGAGCTATGGTTTATATGATGATGATGAACAGTAGTGAGATAATCATGAGCTATGTGTTAGAAGATGATGATGACAGTAGGAGAAATCAGGAGCTAGGTGTTATGAGAGATGATGACAGTAGATGATATAGGAGCTATGGTGTTATGTGATGATGATGACAGTAATGATGATAATCGAGCATGGTGTTATGGTGATGATGATGACAGTAGTGATAAATCATGGAGCTATGGTGTTATGATGATGAGATGACAGTAGTGATGATAATCATGGAGCTTGGTGTTATGATGATGATGACAGTAGTGATGATAATCATGAGCTATGGTGTTATGATGATGATGATGACAGTAGTGATGATAATCATGAGCTATGTGTTATGATGATGATGACAGTAGTGATGATAATCATGGAGCTATGGTGTTATGATGATGAGAGACAGTAGTGATGATAATCAGGAGCTTGGTGTTTATGATGATGATGACAGTAGTGAGATAATCATGGAGCTATGGTGTTATATGATGATGACAGTAGTGATGAAATCATGGACTAGTGTATGATGATAAGATGATAATAGACAGTATGATGATAATCAAGAGCGGTTGGTGTTATGATGAGATATGACAGTATGATGATAATCATGGAGCTATGGTGTTATGATATGATGATGACAGTAGTGATGATAATCATGGAGCTATGGTGTTATGATGATGATGAACAGTAGTGATGATAATCATGAGCTATGGGTTAGATGATGATGAGTGATACAGTAGTGATGATAATCATGAGCTTGTGTTATGATGATGATGATGCATATGATGAAATCATGAAGTGTATATGATAATATGGAGCTATGTGTTAATGGATATGATGTATGATGATGAAGTAGTGATGATAATCATGGAGCATGGTGTTATGAGATGAATGACAGTAGTGTATATTGAGCTATGGTGTTATGTGATGATGACAGTATGATGATAATCATGGAGCTATGGTGTTATGTGATGATGACAGATGATGATATCGAGCTGTGTATTGATGGATGAGACAGTAGTGATGATAATCATGGAGCTATGGTGTTATGGTGATGATGACAGTAGTGATGATAATCATGGAGCTATGGTGTTATGATGAGATGATGATGATGATGATGACAATAGTGATGATAATCATAGAGCTATGGTGTTATGATGATGTTGACAGTAGTGATGATAATCATGGAGCTATGGTGTTATGGTGATGATGACATTAGTGATGATAATCATGGAGCTATGGTGTTATGGTGATGATGACAGTAGTGATGATAATCATGGAGCTATGGTGTTATGATGATGATGACAGTAGTGATGATAATCATAGAGCTATGGATTTCCATCAGGATTGAGACTGTATGACAGAGCTGTACTCTTTGTTTACTATCCTAATGTATCTTGGCATGAACCAGGCCTGAAAGATACAGACACCTGTGGTATTGGTCAGAAAATTTGAACAACACCCTCAGTGATGCTCTCAGAAATGGATGAGACCCAGCTGTGTGGTCTAAGTCGTTCGAACGCTCAACTCTTGAGTAGGAGCTGGTTGGTGTGGAAAAATCCTACAATTATTTTGACTGATAAGGATTTGAACCCACAGCCTTCCCGTCGATTGTCCATTGCACTAACCACTTTACCAAGGCAACTTAAACTACTTCGAAAATTTCATTCTAATAAATGAAATAAAGAGTTTGGTCTATTGTAAAGTGTCTCTTTCAATAACAAAGAAATTCATTCTTACAAAATATGTAGGTGGTTCTTTTTTAAGTGCCACTTTCAGTTTTAAAAACGTCATTCCCGTGAAATGAATAGTTCTTTCCGCCATCAAAAGTCCGTTGTTGGATGAAGGCCTTCCCCAGCTGCTTCCATTCACTTCATTCCAGCACTTTTCCTCTCCAGTTCTTGTCATATCCAGCTAGGTCATCTCTCCATCTAGTTTTCTGTCTTCCTCTATTGTGAGTGCCATCTCTTGGTATCCAGAACGTGGTTTTTGTTGTCCAACGATTGTCCATTCTCCAGGTGAGGTTCCTGCCCAGTTCCATTTCAGTTTGTTGATGGTTTCCAGGATGTCTCGCACTTTTGTTCTTTCTCTGATCCACTGAGCCATTTTGCGATCTTTCCAGGTGATACCAAGCATAATTCTTTCATTTGCTCACTGCATGGTTCTTGGTTTCATAGCAAGTTGTTTCGTTAGAAACCATGTTTTTGCACCGTAGGTGACTGTGGACAGAATGTATTGGTCGTAGACTTCGTTTCACGACAAATGAAATTTTGTCATTCTTGAAAACTGAAGTTGTTCTTCCAAATGCTTGCCAGCCAAGGGTTAGCCTACATTTGATTTCTTCATCTTTGGAGGAGAATTCTTCTGAGATGTGTTGGCCGAAGTAGATGTAGTGGTCAACCTTTCTAGCTCTTCGTTTTTGATCTTTACCTTTTTGGCTATGTTTTTGATGTAGTTGTTGACCAAAATTTTGGTTTTCTTCAAGTTCACTGTGAGTCCTACTTTTTTTACTGCATTCATTTAGTTTATTCAGCATATTTTGCATTTGCTTGAGACTCGTCAAAGATAATATATGAATAGTTCACTCTTATAAGATATCACTAAGTCTTTATATGTGTGTGTTGATGTGTTTCTATCTGTGTGTAAAATGTATTTTGTTGATGGGAAACCACTTTAACATGTCATGTTTTCTGTCCATTTTAAGAAAAAAGTATTCGACGATCTGGGTGCTGGAGTGTTGGAGAATGCATGGAAAGGCTACAACTGCTCTCTGTTTGCCTATGGACAAACAGGTAGTGGCAAGTCCTACTCCATGGTGGGCTATGGCAACAACAAGGGGATTATTCCTATGGCTTGTGATGATCTCTTCAAGGGCATCGAGGTAAAACGAAAACAGGCTGGCAAAGATGAAGATTATCAGGTAGGTGTGAGTACTGTGGTCTGATGTGTGTGTGTGTGTGTGTGTGTGTGTGTGTGTGTGTGTGTGTGTGTGTGTGTGTGTGTGTGTGTGTGTGTGTGTGCGTGTGTGTGCACTTACATACAAATAAAAATGTGGTATTGTCAATCTGCTAGATGTGACAACATAAGGCGATTAGAATTGATACTCTTGTTAATGAAAAAGAAAATCTAGATGACTTGTACCACACACACGCATGCATACCTATGCCTTCATGCATGCATGCAACATGTATGCACCCACACACTATGCATATACACACACCCACACACTCTCTTGATGAAAAGAAGCATAATTATTTTGTGCATGTCTTACTCTTTGAAATAAAGATGGATCTGATCTTCTCTCTCTTTCACTAAAAGTAGAATACACAGCATCAGTTACATTGTAAGTCTTATGATAGAATTTATCCATTTCATCAGTAACCATAACTTTTTGTTTGAAAATGAGTATGTTGAAATTGATGTTTTATGTTACAGGTTATGATTTTAGATTGTGGCAGTTATGAGGTAAAAAGACATGGCATTGCAATACAGTGCAATACATACAAGACACTTGTAATGCAATATAGTGCAGTACATGTTCAGTAATTATTTCAGGTGACCCTGAGCATGCTGGAGATTTACAATGAGCAGGTACGAGACTTGCTCAGCTCCAAAGCTCCACAGAAAGGTGGACTCAAAGTCAGACAGCATCCCACCAAAGGATTTTATGGTAACTCTTTGCTGATTTATTTCAATTATCATTTTCTCCTTTTGTTTGGGTCATATTTGTGACTAGCAGATGCACTTGACTTAACCTGAATTACATTTTCACTTATGCTGCAGCCTGGTTGACTGTAGGGGCGCACCACTAACTTAGAAATCAGCCTTGTTAGCTCACATCAATGACGTAGAAGTCAGCCTTGTTAGCTTACATCACTGACGTAGAAATCAGCCTTGTTAGCTTACATCACTGACATAGAAATCAGCCTTGTTAGCTTACATCACTGACTTAGAAATCAGCCTGGTTAGCTTACATCACTGACGTAGAAATCAGCCTTGTTAGCTTACATCACTGACGTAGAAATCAGCCTTGTTAGCTCACATCACTGACGTAGAAATCAGCCTTGTTAGCTCACATCACTGACGTAGAAATCAGCCTTGTTAGCTCACATCACTGACGTAGAAATCAGCCTTGTTAGCTCACATCACTGACATAGAAATCAGCCTTGTTAGCTCACATCACTGACATAGAAATCAGCCTTGTTAGCTTACATCACTGATGTAGAAATCAGCCTTGTTAGCTTACATCACTGACGTAGAAATCAGCCTTGTTAGCTTACATCACTGACATAGAAATCAGCCTTGTTAGCTTACATCACTGACTTAGAAATCAGCCTTGTTAGCTCACATCACTGACATAGAAATCAGCCTTGTTAGCTCACATCACTGACATAGAAATCAGCATTGTTAGCTTACATCACTGATGTAGAAATCAGCCTTGTTAGCTTACATCACTGACGTAGAAATCAGCCTTGTTAGCTTACATCACTGACGTAGAAATCAGCCTTGTTAGCTCACATCACTGACGTAAAAATCAGCTGTGTTAGCCCACATCACTGACTTAGAAATCAGCCTTGTTAGCTTACATCACTGATGTAGAAATCAGCCTTGTTAGCTCACATCACTGACATAGAAATCAGCCTTGTTAGCTCACATCACTGACGTAGAAGTCAGCCTTGTTAGCTTACATCACTGACGTAGAAATCAGCCTTGTTAGCTTACATCACTGACGTAGAAATCAGCTGTGTTAGCTTACATCACTGACATAGAAATCAGCCTTGTTAGTTCACATCACTGACGTAGAAATCAGCCTTGTTAGCTCACATCACTGACGTAGAAATCAGCCTTGTTAGCTTACATCACTGACGTAGAAATCGGCCTTGTTAGCTCACATCACTGACGTAGAAATCAGCCTTGTTAGCTTACATCACTGACGTAGAAATCAGCCTTGTTAGCTTACATCACTGACATAGAAATCAGCCTTGATAGCTCACATCACTGACGTAAAAATGAGCTGTGTTAGCCCACATCACTGACTTAGAAATCAGCCTTGTTAGGTCACATCATTCACATAGAAATCAGCCTTGTTAGCTTACATCACTGACGTAGAAATCAGCCTTGTTAGCTCACATCACTGACATAGAAATCAGCCTTGTTAGCTTACATCACTGACGTAGAAATCAGCCTTGTTAGCTCACATCACTGACATAGAAATCAGCCTTGTTAGCTCAGATCACTGACTTAGAAATCAGCCTTGTTAGCTTACATCACTGACGTAGAAATCAGCCTTGTTAGCTCACATCACTGACGTAAAAATCAGCCTTGTTAGCTCAGATCACTGACTTAGAAAT
This sequence comes from Monoplex corrugatus, assembly GCA_030674185.1. Taxonomy (NCBI): domain Eukaryota; kingdom Metazoa; phylum Mollusca; class Gastropoda; order Littorinimorpha; family Ranellidae; genus Monoplex; species Monoplex corrugatus. The sequence goes on along the minus strand of CM060309.1, from coordinate 1,929,142 downwards.
CAGCCTTGTTAGCTTACATCACTGACGTAGAAATCAGCCTTGTTAGCTCACATCACTGACGTAGAAATCAGCCTTGTTAGCTCACATCACTGACGTAGAAATCAGCCTTGTTAGCTCACATCACTGACGTAGAAATCAGCCTTGTTAGCTTACATCACTGACGTAGAAATCAGCCTTGTTAGCTTACATCACTGACATAGAAAATCAGCCTTGTTAGCTTACATCACTGACATAGAAATCAGCCTTGTTAGCTTACATCACTGACATAGAAATCAGCCTTGTTAGCTTACATCACTGACATAGAAATCAGCCTTGTTAGCTTACATCACTGACTTAGAAATCAGCCTTGTTAGCTCACATCACTGACATAGAAATCAGCCTTGTTAGCTCACATCACTGACATAGAAATCAGCCTTGTTAGCTTACATCACTGACGTAGAAATCAGCTGTGTTAGCTCACATCACTGACTTAAAAATCAGCCTTGTTAGCTCACATCACTGACATAGAAATCAGCCTTGTTAGCTGACATCACTGACGTAGAAATCAGCTGTGTTAGCTCACATCACTGACGTAAAAATCAGCCTTGCTAGCTCACATCACTGACGTAGAAATCAGCTGTGTTAGCTCACATCACTGACATAGAAATCAGCCTTGTTAGCTCACATCACTGACGTAGAAATCAGCCTTGTTAGCTTGCATCACTGACATAGAAATCAGCCTTGTTAGCTCACATCATTGACGTAAAAATCAGCTGTGTTAGCCCACATCACTGACGTAGAAATCAGCCTTTTTAACTCACATTACTGACGTAGAAATCAGCTGTGTTAGCTCACATCACTGACGTAGAAATCAGCTGTGTTAGCCCACATCACTGACGTAGAAATCAGCCTTGTTAGCTCACATCACTGACGTAAAAATCAGCTGTGTTAGCCCACATCACTGACTTAGAAATCAGCCTTGTTAGCTCACATCACTGACGTAAAAATCAGCTGTGTTAGCCCACATCACTGACGTAGAAATCAGCCTTGTTAACTCACATCACTGACGTAGAAATCAGCTGTGTTAGCTCACATCACTGACGTAGAAATCAGCTGTGTTAGCCCACATCACTAACGTAGAAATCAGCCTTGTTAGCTCACATCACTGACGTAAAAATCAGCTGTGTTAGCCCACATCACTGACGTAGAAATCAGCCTTGTTAGCTCACATCACTGACGTAAAAATCAGCTGTGTTAGCCCACATCACTGACGTAGAAATCAGCCTTGTTAGCTCACATCACTGACGTAGAAATCAGCTTTGTTAGCTGACATCACTGACGTGAAAATCAGCTGTGTTAGCCGACATCACTGACTTAGAAATCAGCTTTAGCTCACATCACTGACGTAGAAATCAGCCTTGTTAGGTCACATCACTGACGTAGAAATCAGCCTTGTTAGCTCAGATCACTGACGTAAAAATCAGCTGTTAGGTCACATCACTGACATAGAAATCAGCGTTGTTAGCTCAGATCACTGACATAGAAATCAGTCTTGTTAGCTCAGATCACCGACGTAGAAATCGGCCTTGTTAGGTCACATCACTGACATAGAAATCAGCCTTGTTAGGTCACATCACTGACATAGAAATCAGCCTTGTTAGCTCAGATCACTGACTTAGAAATCAGCCTTGTTAGCTCAGATCACTGACTTAGAAATCAGCCTTGTTAGGTCACATCACTGACGTAGAAATCAGCCTTGTTAGCTCAGATCACTGACGTAGAAATCAGTCTTGTTAGCCCATACAACTGACTTAGAAATCATCCTTGTTAGTTCATACAACTGACTTAGAAATTGGTCTTGTTAGTTCATACAACTGACTTAGAAATCAGTCTTGTTAGCTCGCATCACTTACTTAGAAATCAGTCTTGTTAGCTCACATCACTTAGAAATCAGTCTTGTTAGCTCACATCACTTACTTAGAAATCAGTCTTGTTAGCTCGCACCATTTACTTAGAAATCAGTCTTGTTAGCATGCACGACTGACAGATCATCCTGTTTAGCTCACACTATTTACTTACAAATCAGACTGATTATGTAACACCACTGGTTTAAAGATTAGCCTTGTTAGCTCATACAACTGACTTAGAAATCATCCTTGTTAGCTCACACCACTTACTAAGAAATTATTCTTGTAATTTTGTACAACTGACTTAGTAAACAGCTTTGTTAGTCCTCCACACTGGCTTAGAAATTGGTCATGTTAACTCACACCACTGACTTAGAAATCAGCTTTGTTAGCTTACATCAGTAACGTAGAAATCAGTTTTGTTAGCTGACATCATAACATAGAAATCAGCTTTGTTAGCTCACATCAGTAACATAGAAATCAGCTTTGTTAGCTCACATCAGTAACATAGAAATCAGCTTTGTTAGCTCACATTTGTAACATAGAAATCGACTTTGTTAGCTCACATCAGTAACATAGAAATCAGCTTTGTTAGCTCACATCAGTAACATAGAAATCAGCTTTGTTAGCTCACATCAGTAACGTAGAAATCAGCTTTGTTAGCTCACATCAGTAACATGGAAATCAACTTTGTTAGCTCACATCAGTAACATAGAAATCAGCTTTGTTAGCTCACATCAGTAACATAGAAATCAGCTTTGTTAGCTCACATCAGTAGCATAGAAATCAGCTTTGTTAGCTCACATCAGTAACATAGAAATCAGCTTTGTTAGCTCACATCAGTAACATAGAAATCAGCTTTGTTTGCTCACATCAGTAACATAGAAATCAGCTTTGTTTGCTCACATCAGTAACATAGAAAGCAGCTTTATTAACTTGCATCAGTAATATAAAAATCAGCTTGTTAGCTCACACCACCGACACTTAGAAATCAGCCTTGTTAGCTCACACCACTGACATTTAGAAATCAGCCTTCTTGGTTCACACCACTGACACATAGGAATCAGCCTTCTTGGTTCACACCACCAACATGTAGAAATCAGCCTTGTTAGCGTACACCACCAACACATAGGAATCAACCTTCTTGGTTCACCCACCGACACATAGAAATCAGCCTTCTTGGTTCACACCACTGACACATAGAAATCAGCCTTGTTAGCGCACACCACTGACACATAGAAATCAGCCTTCTAATAATAATAATATATTTAATAATAATAATAATAATATATTTTATTTATATAGCGCAAAATCTTGACAAAATCAAATCTAAGCGCTGAGCGTATACATGCATACATACCTACATACATATGAGCGTATACATGCATACATACATGCTTACATACTTACATACATAAATCTAAGCTGAGCGTATACATGCATACATACATACATAAATCTAAGCGTATACATACATACATACATACATACATACGTACGCACATGCATACATAATAATTACAATATTTATATAGCGCAAATCTCGACAAAATCAAATCCAAGCGCCGAAAAGACACACACGCACACACGCACGCACGCACGCACACACACACACACACACACACACACACACACACACACACACACACACACACACACACACAACACAACACACACACACACACACACACACACACACACACACACACACACACACACACACACATGCATGGCCACAAATGGGGAGAAAAGAATAAAAGCAATAAAAGCAAGAATAAAACCAATGGAAAACCACAGAGAGCACATCATATACAATTATATATTAAAACAAAGTGATTCCCCTCCGAGTGGAGACAGGCTGCAGAGGGGGGTTGAGTGAGGTTAGGATTTTATGCAGAGGAGAAAAGGTGAGTTTTGAGAGCGGACTTGAAGGAGGCAAAAGTAGGTTGCTGACGGACTGAGAGAGGAAGTTTGTTCCAGGAGAGTGGACCAGAAACAGAGAAGGCTTGTGGACCATAGGTATTGAGCTTAGTGCGTGGAAAGCGAAAAGTCAGAGGATCGGAGGCAGAGCGGAGGGTACGTGAGGGAAGATAGATCTCAAGTAGGCTTGACAGGTAATCGGGGGCTGCGTTATTGAGGCTTTTGTAGCACATGGTGTCTAGTTTGTACTGTATGTGCTTTGATACAGGGAGCCAGTGAAGTTGTGCCAGGAGAGGAGATATGTGGTCAGCTTTTTTCTTTTTGAGTACAAGGCGTACAGCATTGTTTTGAATGCGCTGTAGGATGTGAATGGTGGAGGCAGGAAGACCAGACAGGAGTGAATTGCAATAGTCAATGCGAGACATTATGAAGGAGAGAACGAGTTTTGCAGTTGTTTCGACAGAGAGATACTTCCTGATCAGGCTTATACGATGGAGATGATAGTAGCAAGATCTGGCAGTTTGAGAAACAAAGTTGTTCATGGACAGGGTAGAGTCAATGCAGACACCAAGGTTTTTAGCTGAATCAGAAATTGGGACTGATGTGTTACATAATGGGAGAGAAAGAGGAGGCAGCTGGGAAAGTTTCTGACGGGTGCCAATGAGGATAGCTTCTGTCTTGTTGTCATTAAGCTGAAGTCTATTCTTGGTTCATACCACTGACACACAGAAATCAACCTTGTTAGCGCACACCACTGACACATAGAAATCAGCCTTGTTAGCACACACCACTGATACATAGAAATCAGCCTTGTTAGCACACACCACTGATACATAGAAATCAGCCTTGTTCGTGCACACCACTGATACATAGAAATCAGCCTTGTTAGCACACACCACTGACACATAGATATCAGCCTTGTTAGTACACACCACTGACACATAGAAATCAGCCTTGTTCGTGCACACCACTGATACATAGAAATCAGCCTTGTTAGCACACACCACTGACACATAGAAATCAGCCTTGTTAGCACACACCACTGACACATAGAAATCAGTCTTGTTAGCACACACCACTGACAGTAGAAATCAGCCTTGTTAGCACACACCACTGATACATAGAAATCAGCCTTGTTAGCACACACCACTAATACATAGAAATCAGCCTTGTTAGCACACATCACTGACACAGAAATCAGCCTTGTTAGCGCATACCACTGACACATAGAAATCAGCCTTGTTAGCACACATCACTGACACAGAAATCAGCCTTGTTAGCGCACACCACTTACACTTAGAAATCAGCCTTGTTAGCGCACACCACAGACACTTAGAAATCAGCCTTGTTAGCACACACCACTGACACGTAGAAATCAGCCTTGTTAGCGCACACCACAGACACATAGAAATCAGCCTTGTTAGCACACATCACTGACACAGAAATCAGCCTTGTTAGCGCACACCACTGACACTTAGAAATCAGCCTTGTTAGCACACATCACTGACACAGAAATCAGCCTTGTTAGCGCACACCACAGACACAGAAATCAGCCTTGTTAGCGCACACCACTGACACTTAGAAATCAGCCTTGTTAGCACACATCACTGACACAGAAATCAGCCTTGTTAGCGCACACCACAGACACATAGAAATCAGCCTTGCTAGCGCACACCACAGACACATAGAAATCAGCCTTGTTAGCACACATCACTGACACAGAAATCAGCCTTGATAGCGCACACCACTGACACATAGAAATCAGCCTTGTTAGCGCTCACCACTGACACATAGAAATCAGCCTTGTTAGCACACACCACTGACACTTAGAAATCAGCCTTCTTGGTTCACACCACTGACACTTAGAAATCAGTCTTGTTAGTTCACACCACTGACACGTAGAAATCAGCCTTCTTGGTTCACACCACTGACACGTAGAAATCAGCCTTGTTAGTTCACACCACTGACACTTAAAAATCAGCCTTGTTAGCGCACACCACTGACACGTAGAATCGCCTTCTGAGTCACACCACTGACACTAGAAATCAGCCTTGTTAGTTCACACCACTGACATTAGACATCAGCCTGTTAGCGCAACACTGATACATAGAATCCCTTGTTAGTTCACACCACTGACACATAGAAATAGCTCTGTTCAACACTGACACATAGAAATTATAATATACAATATTTTATATAGTGCAAAATCTTGGTAAAATCAAATCCAAGCGCTAAAACAGACACACACGCACGCACGCACGCACACACATGCACGCACGCACGCACGCACACGAAACACACACACACACACACACACACACACACACACACACACACACGCACACACACGCACACGCACACAATGGGGAGAAAGAATAAAAGCAATGTAAAATTATCACCACCAACATGTAGAAATCAGCCTTCTTGTTCACACCACTGACACATAGAAATCAGCCTTGTTAGCACACACCACTGACATAGAAATCAGCCTTGTTAGTGCACACCACTGACATCTAGAAATCAGTCTTCTTGGTTCATGCCACTGACACCTAGAAATCAGCGTTGTTAGCTCATACCACCGACTTTGAAATCAGCCTGGTTAGCTCATACCACTGACTTTGAAATCAGCCTTGTTAGCTGGCATGACTGACTTAGAAATCAGCCTTGTTAGATCATACCACTGACTTAGAAATGCACCTTGTTAGCTCACACCATTTGACTTAGAAATCAGCCTTGTTAGCTCACACCACCGACTTTGAAATCAGCCTTGTTTGCTCACACCATTGACTTAGAAATGCGCCTTGTTAGCTCACACCATTGACTTAGAAATGCGCCTTGTTAGCTCACACCATTGACTTAGAAATGCGCCTTGTTAGCTCACACCATTGACTTAGAAATGCGCCGTGTTAGCTCACACCATTGACTTAGAAATGCGCCTTGTTAGCTCACACCATTGACTTAGAAATGCGCCTTGTTAGCTCACACCACCGACTTAGAAATCAGCCTTGTTAACTCACACCATTGACTTAGAAATGCGCCTTGTTAGCTCACACCATTGACTTAGAAATGCGCCTTGTTAACTCACACCATTGACTTAGAAATGCGCCTTGTTAGCTCACACCATTGACTTAGAAATCAGCCTTGTTAGCTCACACCATTGACTTAGAAATCAGCCTTGTTAGCTCACACATTGACTAGAAATCAGCCTTGTTAGCTCACACCATTGACTTAGAAATCAGCCTTGTTACTCACACCATTGACTAAAATCACTTGTTACTCACACCATTGACTTAGAAATCAGCCTTGTTAGCTCACACCATTGACTTAGAAATCAGCCTTGTTAGCTCACACTATTGACTTAGAAATCAGCCTTGTTAACTCACACCATTGACCTGGAAATCTTTGTCAGCTCAGTTAGTGTGTTGTGTTTATGACACAAAGGTTGTTGGTTTGACCCTGAAAGAGAGCCAGAGTTTTTGTGGTCCATCAGATTATTGGTTAAAATACCATGCTGATAGCCCAGGGGTCGTCTGGTAGGATCCAAAAACAGACCACAGTTAGCTTGTGACACTTAGAACCACAGTCAGCTTGTGACACTTAGACCACAGTTCAGCTTGTGACCCTTAGACCACAGTCAGCTTGTGACACCTAGACAGACCACAGTTAGCTTGTGACCCTTAGACCACAGTCAGCTTGTGACATTGAGACAGACCACAGTTAGCTTGTGACCCTTAGACAGACCACAGTTAGCTTGTGACCCTTAGACAGACCACAGTTAGCTTGTGACATTGAGACAGACCACATTTAGCTTGTGACACTTAGACAGACCACAGTTAGCTTGTGACATTTAGACAGACCACATTTAGCTTGTGACATTTACACAGACCACAGTTAGCTTGTGACATTTAGACAGACCACAGTTAGCTTGTGATTCTTAGACAGACCACAGTTAGCTTGTGACATTTAGACAGACCACATTTAGCTTGTGACACTTAGACAGACCACAGTTAGCTTGTGACATTTAGACAGACCACAGTTAGCTTGTGACACTTAGACAGACCACATTTAGCTTGTGACATTTAGACAGACCACAGTTAGCTTGTGACATTTAGACAGACCACAGTTAGCTTGTGACTCTTAGACAGACCACATTTAGCTTGTGACACTTAGACAGATCACAGTTAGCTTGTGACATTTAGACAGACCACATTTAGCTTGTGACACTTAGACAGACCACAGTTAGCTTGTGACATTTACACAAACCAGAAGAACAAGAAAACCAATGTAAGCGCGTCTCCAACAAGACAAAACAAAACAAGCGCAAATTTTCGGCCAACTAGCCTTTGTCAAGCGCGAATGCACGGTCACAGACAAATCACAGACACCGAACAATGGATAATAAAAACGGGACTAAAAACTTCCCTTAGACAGACCACAGTTAGCTTGTTACCCTTAGACAGACCACAGTTAGCTTGTGACACTTAGACCACATTTAGCTTGTGACATTTAGACAGACCACAGTTAGCTTGTGACATTTAGACAGACCACAGTTAGCTTGTGACTCTTAGACAGACCACAGTTAGCTTGTGACATTTAGACAGACCACATTTAACTTGTGACACTTAGACAGACCACAATTAGCTTGTGACATTTAGACAGACCACAGTTAGCTTGTGACACTTACCACATTTAGCTTGTGACATTTAGACAGACCACAGTTAGCTTGTGACATTTAGACAGACCACAGTTAGCTTGTGACTCTTAGACAGACCACAGTTAACTTGTGACATTGAGACAGACCACATTTAGCTTGTGACACTTAGACAGACCACAGTTAGCTTGTGACATTTAGACAGACCACATTTAGCTTGTGACACTTAGACAGACCACAGTTAGCTTGTGACATTTAGACAGACCACAGTTAGCTTGTGACATTTAGACAGACCACAGTTAGCTTGTGATTCTTAGACAGACCACAGTTAGCTTGTGACATTGAGACAGACCACAGTTAGCTTGTGACACTTAGACAGACCACAGTTAGCTTGTGACATTGAGACAGACTACAGTTAGCTTGTGACACTTAGACCACAGTTAGCTTGTGACATTTAGACAGACCACAGTTAGCTTGTGACATTTAGACAGACCACAGTTAGCTTGTGACTCTTACACAGACCACAGTTAGCTTGTGACATTTAGACAGACCACAGTTAGCTTGTGACTCTTACACAGACCACAGTTAGCTTGTGACACTTAGACAGACCACAGTTAGCTTATGACATTGAGACAGACCACAGTTAGCTTGTGACACTTAGACAGACCACAGTTAGCTTGTGACACTTAGACCACATTTAGCATGTGACACTTAGACCACATTTAGTTTGTGACACTTAGATAGACCACAGTTAGCTTGTGACTCTTAGACAGACCACAGTTAGTTTGTGACCTTAGACAGACCACAGTTAACTTGTGACATTTAGACAGACCACAGTTAGCTTGTGACATTTAGACAGACCACAGTTAACTTGTGACATTTAGACAGACCACAGTTAGCTTGTGACACTTAGACCAAAGTTAGCTTGTGACCCTTAGACCACAGTTAGTTTGTGACACTTAGACCACAGTTAGCTTGTGACATTTAGACAGACTACATTTAGCTTGTGACAAGTAGACAGACCACATTTAGCTTGTGACAAGTAGACAGACCACAGTTAGCTTGTGACCCTTAGACCCCCGTTAGCTTGTGACATTTAGACAGACCACAATTAGCTTGTGACATTTAGACCACAGTTAGCTCGTGACATGTAGACCACAGTTGGCTTGTGACATTTAGACCACAGTTAGCTCGTGATATTTAGACCACAGTTAGCTTGTGACACTTAGACCACAGTTAACTTGTGACCCTTAGACAGACCACATTTAGCTTGTGACAAGTAGACAGACCACATTTAGCTTGTGACATTTAGACAGGCCACAGGCAGCTTGTGACCCTTAGACAGACCACAGTTAGCTTGTGACATTTGGACAGACCACAGTTAGCTTGTGACTCTTAGACAGACCACAGTTAGCTTGTAACATTTAGACAGACCACAGTTAGCTTGTGACATTTAGACAGACCACAGTTAGCTTGTGACCCTTAGACAGACCACAGTTAGCTTGTGACATTTGGACAGACCACAGTTAGCTTGTGACTCTTAGACAGACCACAGTTAGCTTGTAACTCTTAGACAGACTACAGTTAGCTTGTGACATTTAGACAGACCACAGTTAGCTTGTGACATTTGGACAGACCACAGTTAGCTTGTGACTCTTAGACAGACCACAGTTAGCTTTTGACTCTTAGACCACAGTTAGCTTGTGACCCTTAGACAGACCACAGTTAGCTTGTGACATTGAGACAGACCACAGTTAGCTTGTGACACTTAGACAGACCACAGTTAGCTTGTGACTCTTAGACAGACCACAGTTAGCTTGTGACACTTAGACAGACCACAGTTAGCTTGTGACATTTAGACAGACCACAGTTAGCTTGTGACATTTAGACAGACCACAGTTAGCTTCTGACACTTAGACCACATTTAGCTTGTGACTCTTAGACAGACCACAGTTAGCTTGTGACACTTAGACCACAGTTAGCTTGTGACACTTAGACCACAGTTAGCTTGTGACTCTTAGACAGACCACAGTTAGCTTGTGACTCTTAGACAGACCACAGTTAGCTTGTGACCCTTAGACAGACCACAGTTAGCTTGTGACTCTTAGACCACAGTTAGCTTGTGACATTTAGACAGACCACAGTTAGCTTCTGACACTTAAGACAGACCACAGTTAGCTTGTGACATTGAGACAGACCACAGTTAGTTTGTGACATTGAGACAGACCACAGTTAGCTTGTGACTCTTAGACAGACCACAGTTAGCTTGTGACATTTAGACAGACCACAGTTAGCTTGTGACTCTTAGACAGACCACAGTTAGCTTGTGACATTGAGACAGACCACAGTTAGCTTGTGACTCTTAGACAGACCACAGATAGCTTGTGACATTGAGACAGACCACAGTTAGCTTGTGACTCTTAGACAGGCCACATTTAGCTTGTGACATTGAGACAGACCACAGTTAGCTTGTGACATTTAAACAGACCACACTTAGCTTGTGACCCTTTGAAAGACCACAGTTAGCCTGTGACCCTTAGACCACAGTTAGCTTGTGACCCTTAGACAGACCACAGTTAGCTTGTGACATTTAGACCACAGTTAGCTTGTGACACTTTGACCACAGTTAACTTGTGACATGTAGACCACAGTTGGCTTGTGACATTTAGACCACAATTAGCTTGTGACATTTAGACCACAGTTAACTTGTGGCACTTTGACCACCACAGTTAACTTGTGACATGTAGACCACAGTTGGCTTGTGACATTTAGACCACAGTTAGCTTGTGACATTTAGACCACAGTTAGCTTGTGACACTTAGACCACAGTTAGTTGTGACCCTTGACCTCATTTGACAAAATCTTTATGCTGATTATGCAAAAGACTTCGCTTTTACCCTTATGGAGCCAGTTTTCAGGAGGTACATACATGTACTTGTGTAAATTAGTTCCTTGTTCAGTAATAGTGTCAGTATCATACAATATTTATATCAATCCAACAATAAATGTTGTGCATGTGTCCAAATATGCACATTTGTGTGTGTGTGTCTGTGTCTGTGTGTGGAAAAATACAGAAATGAAGTTTACTCACTGAATCTGTTCCACCTTTCAGTTGAATCTTTGATCAATGCCCCAGTTAACAGTTACTCCCAGATTGACAACAAAATCCAGGAGGGGACTCGCAATCGCACTGTTGCCTCTACCAACATGAATGCAACGAGCAGGTAAGGGATGGAGGAGACATTGAGTACTGACATACCACAAGGAGATCAGGCACATAGATCTGTGTATGGCATTAGTCTATACAAATGATACAGTAGACAATCACAAAGGTCACATAGATCTGTGTATGGCATTAGTCTATACAAATGATACAGTAGACAATCACAAAGGTCACATAGATCTGTGTATGGCATTAGTCTATACAAATGATACAGTAGACAATCACAAAGGTCACATAGATCTGTGTATGGCATTAGTCTATACAAATGATACAGTAGACAATCACAAAGGTCACATAGATCTGTGTATGGCATTAGTCTATACAAATGATACAGTAGACAATCACAAAGGTCACATAGATCTCTGTGTATGGCATTAGTCTATACAAATGATACAGTAGACAATCACAAAGGTCACATAGATCTGTGTATGGCATTAGTCTATACAAATGATACAGTAGACAATCACAAAGGTCACATAGATCTCTGTGTATGGCATTAGTCTATACAAATGATACAGTAGACAATCACAAAGGTCACATAGATCTGTGTATGGCATTAGTCTATACAAATGATACAGTAGACAATCACAAAGGTCACATAGATCTCTGTATGGCATTAGTCTATACAAATGATACAGTAGACAATCACAAAGGTCACATAGATCTCTGTATGGCATTAGTCTATACAAATGATACAGTAGACAATCACAAAGGTCACATAGATCTCTGTATGGCATTAGTCTATACAAATGATACAGTAGACAATCACAAAGGTCACATAGATCTTGTATGGCATTAGTCTATACAAATGATACAGTAGACAATCACAAAGGTCACATAGATCTCTGTATGGCATTAGTCCATACAAATAATACAGCAGGAGGTTGAACAAATGTTAGACAATCACAAAGGTCACATAGATCTCTGTATGGCATTAGTCTATACAAATGATACAGTAGACAATCACAAAGGTCACATAGATCTCTGTATGGCATTAGTCCATACAAATAATACAGCAGGAGGTGAACAAAGAAGACAATCACAAAATCCTCTTCAGTCATTTTTCAGTGTGAGCCTTCAATCATTAGTGTACAGTTGGTTAAGTTTGGAGATTGTTCAACAGAGATTCACTGCACTTGGACAATTTCATATTTTTATGAATTCCACCCAAATCTGCCTGCAAGTGTCTGGCGGACTCCCTGAGCCGACGCAAAATCCTGTAGACTGGCAAGGTCTTGTGACAGGGAGGGAGGGAGAAGGGACCTATGAAACACTAAGCTGACACAACTAGACAGACAGGGAGGGAGGGAGAAGGGATCTATGAATCACTAAGCTGACACAACTAGACAGACAGGGAGAGAGGGGAGAAGGGACCTATGAATCACTAAGCTGACACAACTAGACAGACAGGGAGAGAGGGGAGAAGGGATCTATGAATCACTAAGCTGACACAACTAGACAGACAGGGAGAGAGGGGAGAAGGGACCTATGAATCACTAAGCTGACACAACTAGACAGACAGGGAGAGAGGGGAGAAGGGAACTATGAAACACTAAGCTGACACAACTAGACAGACAGGGAGAGAGGGGAGAAGGGATCTATGAATCACTAAGCTGACACAACTAGACAGGGAGAGAGGGGGAGAAGGGACCTATGAATCACTAAGCTGACACAACTAGACAGACAGGGAGAGAGGGGAGAAGGGACCTATGAATCACTAAGCTGACACAACTAGACAGACAGGGAGAGAGGGGAGAAGGGACCTATGAATCACTAAGCTGACACAACTAGACAGACAGGGAGAGAGGGGAGAAGGGACCTATGAATCACTAAGCTGACACAACTAGACAGACAGGGAGAGAGGGGAGAAGGGATCTATGAATCACTAAGCTGACACAACTAGAATGATCAGATATTAGGATGGGCAGCAAACAGGCCATTTTTTTAATGTTGTGGGCTGAGATTGAACCCAAGATATCAGATGTTGAGTCCGTGGCTCAGTCAAAAGGACCAGTCATCCCGAATTCAACTGACATACAGGACCTTTGTCATACCAGACGAACAGTAGACCATTGTGAGTGATGGTGACCCTCTTAGGAGTGGTTGGAAAGCTTAAAACTTGTGATTGGCCCTGCCTCTGCCTGAACTTCCTGCCAGTTTGAGACTACCTCCAATACATTTCAGGAAAACCGGTAGTTGTAAAAAAAAACTCTAGCAGGCCTGAATGAAGTCCAATTGTCACCAAAATTTGTGTACTTAATGAAAAAAGGATGCTGAGTTTAGCTGTGCTATTTATAAAGCTATTACTTAAATAGTTTTTAGCTGCCAGATTGAGTATGACAGGAGCATCGAATCCCCCTGCCACCCTGATCAGTTCGTTGATTACTCGTACTGAAAATCGCTGACACTGACACTGATAGAGTTGCATCAATATCTCCATCACTCACAGACACAGTTTCAGCAGAATCTTCCTCACTGTCACTGTTATCATCACTTTCATGGGGTGAAAAAAACATCTAATTCAGATCCAGCAGTTCAAGAATCTCCTCTTTCGACATATGTCTCCTTCTGTCCATTTTTGGTTCAAAACTTGCGCATAAACAACATACCAACAACGCACAACGACGGACGGAAGTGTCTGCTATAAGGGAAGTAATTCATATCTCTCCAGAAGCCTGCTAATTTAAAGCAATCACGAATTCTGTACCATATATCACCACAATGACTTTTAGCACGGCTCGGCAGTTGGTGAAACTTGGCATTCACGACTATAGTCGCGGCCCATCACGGATGTGTTAAATCAGGGGATAATTGAAGTGGATTCAGTATGTTTTTCATCTGCAGTGACAGAATTAAGTTGTTATCTACATTGTCAGATGTTGTTATAATTACCAATTGATGCATGACACCAAATCAACGCTTAAAGATGTTTCATGTGTTTAGCGATTAATTGTGTATGCAGTGATGGACATTGTGTATATAGTGACAAGCAAAGTGTACCAGACGGACCATTCTGTTTTGTGTTTAGTGTATAGAAACTAGTAACCAGGTCAGGTCAGGTCAGCATGAGGCCATTGCATCAGTCAGTTACCAACCATTGTGTATGATAACTTCAGTGCATTATTATGTAAGAGTGCGGTAGGAAAAATACTGATGATAATACGAGTGATATTCATGTCAGTGACAGCAGTCACCATCATCATGATCATTGTTGGTGGTGGTCTGTTGGGTTTGACAATGACAACTAAGTGTAGGGGGGAACTCGAAGGTGACTGTAGAGTCCAAGGCGGGAATGGCAAAGACGCCCACAATGGGGGCAGGGAAACTGGCCTGGAGGTCTGGGTGCTTCTACTGCTGCCTTCCTTTTTGTACGGGCACGCCATCCAGTTCCATCCTGTGCACACTCTTCAAGCTGCTTGGGGGCCATTATGGTGTGGACGATGTTGATGCAGTCTTTAAAATGTTTAGATGGCCTACCTTGCTTTCTCTTTCCCTTACAGAGCGCGCCATAGAGGAGCTGCTGTGTGATTCTGTCATTGTCCTTCCAGATGACATGTCCCGTCCATCTAAGCTGGGCTTTCAGGATCATGGCTTTGGTGCTGGTTGTTTCTGCGTGGTCCAGGACCTGGCCTGCCGTTTGATGCCCAGGATCGAGCGCAAGCTTCACATGTAAAAGCGCTCTGTACAGGGTCCAGGTCTCCCATCCTTAAGGAAGGCTGGTGAGGACAACTGTCAGTCTCACATCATAAAGAAGCCTGGTGAGGACAACTGTCAGTCTCACATCATCAAGAAGGCTGGTGAGGAGAACTGTCAGTCTCACATAAAGAAGGCTGGTGAGGACAACTGTCAGTCTCATATCATAAAGAAGGCTGGTGATGACAACTGTCAGTCTCACATCATAAAGAAGGCTGGTAAGGACAACTGTCAGTCTCACATCCATAAAGAAGGCTGGTGAGGAACAACTGTCAGTCTCACATCATTAAAGAAGGCTGGTGAGACAACTGTCAGTCTCACATCATAAAGAAGGCTGGTGATGACAACTGTCAGTCTCACATCATAAAGAAGGCTGGTGATGACAACTGTCAGTCTCACATCCATAAAGAAGGCTGGTGATGACAACTGTCAGTCTCACACATAAAGAAGGCTGGTGATGACAACTGTCAGTCTCACATAAAGAAGGCTGGGGTGAAGTACAATCTGGCTGTCTCACATCTACTATAAAGAAGGCTGGTGAGGACAACTGTCAGTCTCACATCATAAAGAAGGCTGGTGATACAACTATCAGTCTCACATCATAAAGAAGGCTGGTGAGGACAACTGTCAGTCTCACATCATAAAGAAGGCTGGTGATGACAACTGTCAGTCTCACATCATAAAGAAGGCTGGTGAGGACAACTGTCAGTCTCATATCCATAAAGAAGGCTGGTGATGACAACTGTCAGTCTCACATCATAAAGAATGCTGGTGAGGACAACTGTCAGTCTCATATCATAAAGAAGGCTGGTGAGAAACTGTCAGTCTCACATCATAAAGAAGGCTGGTGAGGACAACTGTCAGTCTCATATCATAAAGAAGGCTGGTGATGACAACTGTCAGTCTCACATAAAGAATGCTGGTGAGGACAACTGTCAGTCTCATATCATAAAGAAGGCTGGTGATGACAACTGTCAGTCTCACATCATAAAGAAGGATGGTGATGACAATCTGTCAGTCTCACATTAAAGAAGGCTGGTGATGACAACTGTCAGTCTCACATAAAGAAGGCTGGTGATGACATCTGTCAGTCTCACATCATAAAGAAGGCTGGTGAGACAACTGTCATCTCACATATAAGAAGGCTGGTGATGACAACTGTCAGTCTCACATCATAAAGAAGGCTGGTGAGGACAACTGTCAGTCTCACATCATAAAGAAGGCTGGTGATGACAACTGTCAGTCTCACATCATAAAGAAGCTGGTGAGTACAACTGTCAGTCTCACATCATAAAGAAGGCTGGTGATGACAACTGTCAGTCTCACATCATAAAGAAGGCTGGTGAGGACAACTGTCAGTCTCACATCCATAAAGAAGGCTGGTGATGGACAACTGTCAGTCTCACATCATAAAGAATGCTGGTGAGGACAACTGTCAGTCTCATATCAGTAAAGAAGGCTGGTGATGGAAAACTGTCAGTCTCACATCATAAAGAAGGCTGGTGAGGACAACTGTCAGTCTCATATCATAAAGAAGGCTGGTGATGACAACTGTCAGGTCTCACATAAAGAAGCTGGTGAGGACAACTGTCAGTCTCAACATAAAGAAGGCTGGTGATGACAACTGTCAGTCTCACATCATAAAGAAGGATGGTGATGACAACTGTCAGTCTCCACATAAAGAAGGCTGGTGATGACAACTGTCAGTCTCACATAAAGAAGGCTGGTGATGACATCTGTCAGTCTCACATCATAAAGAAGGCTGGTGATGACAACTGTCATCTCCACATAAAGAAGGCTGGTGATGACAACTGTCAGTCTCACATCATAAAGAAGGCTGGTGAGGACAACTGTCAGTCTCACATCATAAAGAAGGCTGGTGATGACAACTGTCAGTCTCACATCATAAAGAAGCTGGTGATGGACAACTGTCAGTCTCACATCATAAAGAAGGCTGGTGATGACAACTGTCAGTCTCACATAAAGAAGGCTGGTGATGACAACTGTCAGTGTCTCACATCAAAGAAGGCTGGTGAGACAACTGTCAGTCTCACATCATAAAGAAGGCTGGTGAGACAACTGTCAGTCTCACATCATAAAAAGCTGGTGATGACAACTGTCAGTCTACACATAAAGAAGGCTGGTGAGACAACTGTCAGTCTCACATCCCCCCCATCATAAAGAAGGCTGGTGAGAAACTGTCAGTCTCACACATAAAGAAGGCTGGTGAGACAACTGTCAGTCTCACATCATAAAGAAGGCTGGTGAGACAACTGTCAGTCTCACATCATAAAGAAGGCTGTGATGACAACTGTCAGTCTCCATCATAAAGAAGCTGGTGAGGACAACTGTCAGTCTCACATCATAAAGAAGGCTGGTGATGACAACTGTCAGTCTCACACATAAAGAAGGCTGGTGATGACAACGTCAGTCTCACATCATAAAGAAGGCTGGTGAGGACAACTGTCAGTCTCACAATAAAGAAGGCTGGTGAGGACAACTGTCAGTCTCACATCATAAAGAAGGCTGGTGATGACAACTGTCAGTCTCACATCATAAAGAAGGCTGGTGATGACAACTGTCAGTCTCACATAAAGAAGGCTGTGAGGACAACTGTCAGTCTCACATCATAAAGAAGGCTGGTGAGACAACGTCGTCTCACATCATAAAGAAGGCTGGTGAGGACAACTGTCAGTTCACATCATAAAGAAGGCTGGTGATGACAACTGTCAGTCTCACATAAAGAAGGCTGGTGAGGACAACTGTCAGTCTCACATCATAAAGAAGGCTGGTGATGACAACTGTCAGTGTCACATATAAGAAGGCTGGTGAGACAACTGTCAGTCTCACATCATAAAGAAGGCTGGTGAGACAACTGTCAGTCTCACATAAAGAAGGCTGGTGGACAACTGTCAGTCTCACATAAAGAATGCTGGTGAGGACAACTGTCAGTCAATCATAAGAAGGCTGGTGAGGACAACTGTCAGTCTACTCATAAAGAAGGCTGGTGAGACAACTGTCAGTCTCACATCATAAAGAAGGCTGGTGAGACAACTGTCATCTCACATAAAGAAGGCTGGTGAGGACAACTGTCAGTCTCACATCATAAAGAAGGCTGGTGAGACAACTGTCAGTCTCACATAAAGAAGGCTGGTGATGACAACTGTCAGTCTCACATAAAGAAGCTGGTGAGGACAACTGTCAGTCTCACATCATAAGAAGGCTGGTGAGACAACTGTCATCCACATCATAAAGAAGCTGGTGATGACAACTGTCAGTCTCACATAAAGAAGGCTGGTGATGACAACTTCAGTCTTACATCATAAAGAAGGCTGGTGATGACAACTCAGTCTCACATCATAAAGAAGGCTGGTGAGACAACTGTCAGTTCACATCATAAAGAAGGCTGGTGAGGACAACTGTCAGTTCACATCATAAAGAAGGCTGGTGAGGACAACTGTCAGTTCACATCATAAAGAGGCTGGTGAGGACAACTGTCAGTTCACATCATAAGAAGGCTGGTGATGACAACTGTCAGTTCATCATAAAGAAGGCTGGTGAGACAACTGTCAGTCTCACATCATAAGAAATCTGTGAGGACAACTGTCAGTCTCACATAAAGAAGGCTGGTGAGGACAACTGTCAATCTCACATCATAAAGAAGGCTGGTGAGACAACTGTCAGTCTCACATCATAAGAAGCTGGTGAGACAACTGTCAGTCTCACTATAAAGAAGGCTGGTGAGACAACTGTCAGTCTCACATCATAAAGAAGGTGGTGAGACAACTGTCAGTCTCACATCATAAGAAGGCTGGTGATGACAACTTCAGTCTCACATAAAGAAGGCTGGTGATGACAACTGTCAGTCTCACATCATAAAGAAGGCTGGTGAGGACAACTGTCAGTCTCACATCATAAAGAAGGCTGGTGAGACAACTGTCAGTCTCACATAAAGAAGCTGGTGAGACAACTGTCATCTCACATCATAAAGAAGCTGGTGATGACAACTGTCAGTCTCACATAAAGAAGGCTGGTGATGACAACTGTCAGTTCACATCATAAAGAAGGCTGTGGGACAACTGTCAGTCTCACAATAAGAAGGTGTGAGACAACTGTCAGTCTCAATCATAAAGAAGCTGGTGAGACAACTGTCAGTCTCACATCATAAAGAAGGCTGGTGAGACAACTGTCAGTCTCACATCATAAAGAAGGCTGTGAGGACAACTGTCAGTCTCACTAAAGAAGGCTGGTGATGACAACTGTCATCTCACATCATAAGAAGGCTGGTGAGGACAACTGTCAGTCTCACATAAAGAAGGCTGTGATGACAACTGTCAGTCTCACATCATAAAGAAGGCTGGTGAGGGCAACTGTCAGTCTCACATCATAAGAAGGCTGGGAGGACAACTGTCAGTTCACATAAAGAAGGCTGGTGATGACAACTGTCAGTCTCACATAAAAGAAGGCTGGTGAGACAACTGTCAGTCTCACATCATAAAGAAGGCTGTGAGTGACAACATAGCGTCACGTCCTCACATAAAAAGGCTGGTGAGACAACTGTCAGCTCACATCATAAAGAAGCTGGTGAGGACAACTGTCAGTCTCCATAAAGAAGGCTGGTGATGACAACTGTCAGTCTCAATCATAAAGAAGGCTGTGAGGACAACTGTCAGTCTCACATAAAGAAGGCTGGTGAGACAACTGTCAGTCTCACATCATAAAGAAGGCTGGTGATGACAACTGTCAGTCCACATAAAGAAGGCTGGTGAAAACTGTCAGTCTCACAGTCTCACATAAAGAAGGCTGGTGAGGACAACTGTCAGTCTCACTCATAAAGAAGGCTGGTGAGTGACAACTGTCAGTGTCACACATAAAGAAGGCTGGTGAGACAACTGTCAGTCTCACATCCATAAAGAAGGCTGGTGATGGACAACTGTCAGTCTCACATCATAAAGAAGGCTGGTGAGGACAACTGTCAGTCTCACATCATAAAGAAGGCTGGTGATGACAACTGTCAGTCTCACATCATAAAGAAGGCTGGTGAGGACAACTGTCAGTGTCACATCTTAAAGAAGGCTGGTGAGGACAACTGTCAGTCTCACATCATAAAGAAGGCTGGTGAGGACAACTGTCAATCTCACATCTTAAAGAAGGCTGGTGAGGACAACTGTCAGTCTCACATCATAAAGAAGGCTGGTGAGGACAACTGTCAGTGTCACATCATAAAGAAGGCTGGTGATGACAACTGTCAGTGTCACATCATAAAGAAGGCTGGTGAGGACAACTATCAGTCTCACATCATAAAGAAGGCTGGTGAGTACAACTGTCAGTCTCACATCATAAAGAAGGCTGGTGAGGACAACTGTCAGTCTCACATCTTAAAGAAGGCTGGTGAGGACAACTGTCAGTCTCACATCTTAAAGAAGGCTGGTGAGGACAACTGTCAGTCTCACATCTTAAGGCTGGTGATGACAACTGTCAGTGTCACATCTTAAAGAAGGCTGGTGAGGACAACTGTCAGTGTCACATCATAAAGAAAGCTGGTGAGGACAACTGTCAGTGTCACATCATAAAGAAGGCTGGTGAGGAGCAATATCAGTCTCACATCATAAAGAAGGCTGGTGAGGACAACTGTCAGTCTCACATTATAAAGAAGGCTGGTGAGGACAACTGTTTTATAGATCTTGAGCTTGGTGGACATCTGGATGTTGTGTTGATTCAGTGCACGAAGTCGCAGTCTGCCCAGGGCTTGGTTTACCTTGCAGATTCTGGCATTGATCTCTTTGTTGAGGGAGCCATCATTGGAAATGACACTGCCTAGATATTTTAATTACTCCACAGTCTTCAGCTGTTCCCTCGATGGAGAATAATGGATGGCTGTCTGTTGTGGGAGGGTTGGGCTGGAAGGGCACTTCTGTTTTCCCGATGCTGATGATAAGGTTGAACAGGTGGGACGCTTCAGCAAACTTGTTGACAGTGAGCTGGAGGGCAGATCTCCTAGTGTGCCATGAGGCACAATCAAGGCAAAGAGGGCCTCCTGGATCAGTTTCTTGATTGTCTTAGTTTTTGCACCGAGACGACAAAGGTCAAAAAGAGTCATGTCCATTCTATACCTGATGTACACACCATCTTCTATGTGTCTGACAGCATGGCTGATAATGCAGACAAAGAAAAGGTTGAACAGTACAGGGGCTAGGACACACCCCTGCTTCACACCGTTGGAGATCTCAAAGGGCTCAGACACTTTTCCTCAGAAAGTACTGCACCAGTCATGTTGTCATCATGGAAGAGACGGATCAGAAGAAGGCTAATGATGGTGCCCATGAACCACTTAGGCTAATGATGGTGCCCATGAACCACTTAGACTTTCTGGGATAGTCGCCACCATTATGATCATTATTATGATAGTAATAACAATACATAATATCAATTTAGTTCATTTGTCCAAATTCAGTAAATCAGCAGAAATTTAGCAAGTAATTGTTGGTTTACATGTGCGCATGTGTGTGCACACACACGTATGCACATATACACTCAGACACACACACGGAAACACATATGTGCACACACATGTACACACACACACACACACACATATAAACATATGCACCACACACACATCACATACACACACACACACACACACACACATACACACACACACACACACACACACACACACACACACACACACACACACACACACACACACACTAATACTCATTGTTAGGTGCTCATATTGATATTTGAATTATCACAAAAGAGATTCACAAACAAATGCACAGACAAACGCACAGACATGTACACACACAACACACACACCACACACACACACACACACACACACATACACATACACACACCACACCACACACACACACACACACACACACACACACACACACACACACACACACACACACACACACACACAACACACAATAATACATATTGATGGGTGCTGATATTGGTATTTGTTTATTATGATAAGATTGAAAAAAGAAAGGATTGTTATTAGTCTTAAAGGGAGATAAAACCAAGTATCTGGCTAATATCTGCACTTTTTCATTGTGTCACATTTTTGATTTGATACAAGGTAGTTTTTTTGTAATATATTGTACTTGTAGGTGTATTTTTCAGCACTTTTTTTTTAGTATCACAATTTTGATTTAATACAGTGTAGTGTAACTTGTGCTATATTTTATGCATACACTCTCTTATGTTTCTTTTTGTGTTCTGTGCAGCCGAGCCCATACAATAGTGGCTGTTACATTTGTCCAGAAGACCCCCAATGAGTCAGGGAAGAGTATGACCAAAACTTCCATCATCAACCTGGTGGATCTGGCTGGAAGGTGGCTTTCTTTCTGATCTTTCTTTTTCTTTTCATCTTTCTGTCGAGCTTCTGCGTTGCCTTTACTGACTTTGATCGCACATCCACTTTTTCCAGGTTCACAACACATTAACCCCAAAGTTCATTCAGCCAACATTGATCCCACATCCACTTTTTCCCCTTGAGCTTTCTGATGACAGTGCCCATGAACCACTTAGGCTTTCTAATGATGGTGCCCATGAACCACTTAGGCTGTCTAATGAAGGTGCCCATGAACCACTTAGGCTTTCATATGACAGTGCCCATGAACCACATAGGCTGTCTAATGATGGTGCCCATGAACCACTTAGGCTTTTCATGATGGTGCCCATGAACCACTTAGGCTAACGATGGTGCCATGAACCACTTAGGCTAACGATGGTGCCCATGAACCACTTAGGCTGTCTAATGATGGTGCCCATGAATGATGTAGGGTAATGATGGTGCCCATGAACCACTTAAGCTAATGACAGTGCCCATGAACTACTTAGGCTGTGTCATGACAGTGCTCATGAACCACTTAAGCTGTGTAATGACAGTGCTCATGAACCACATAGGCTTTCTAATTATGGTGCCCATGAACCACTTAGGCTTTCTAATGACGGTGCCCATGAACCACTTAGGCTTTCTAATGACGGTGCCCATGAACCACTTAGGCTTTCTAATGACGGTGATCATGAACCACTTAGGCTTTCTAATGACAGTGCCCATGAACCACTTAGGCTTTCTAATGACAGTGCCCATGAACCACTTGGGCTGTTTAATGACAGTGCCCATGAACCACTTGGGCTGTTTAATGACAGTGCCCATGAACCACTTATGTTAATGATAGTGCTCATGAACCACTTAGGTTAACGACGGTGCCCATGAACCACTTAAGTTTTCTAATGACAGTACCCATGAACCACTTAGGTTAATGACAGTGCCCATGAACCACTTGGGTTAATGATGGTGCCCATGAACCACTTGGGTTAATGATGGTGCCCATAAACCACTAAAGCTTTCTAATGATGGTGCTCATGAACCACTTAGGTTTCCAATGATGATGCCCACAAACCACTTAGGTTTCTAATCATGGTGCCCACGAACCACTTAGGCTTCCAAGTGATAGTGCCCATGAACCACTTAGGCTTTCTCATGATCGTGCCCATGAACCACTTAAGCTTTCTAATGATGGTGCCCTTGAACCACTTAGGCTTTCTAATGACAGTGCCCATGAACCACTTGGGCTGTTTAATGACAGTGCCCATGAACCACTTAGGTTAATGATAGTGCTCATGAACCACTTAGGTTAACGACGGTGCCCATGAACCACTTAAGCTTTCTAATGACAGTGCCCATGAACCACTTAGGTTAATGACAGTGCCCATGAACCACTTAGGTTATATGACTGTGCCCATGAACCACTTGGGTTAATAATGGTGCCCATAAACCACTTAAGCTTTCTAATGATGGTGCTCATGAACCACTTAGGTTTCCAATGATGATGCCCACAAACCACTTAGGTTTCTAATCATGGTGCCCACGAACCACTTAGGCTTCCAAGTGATAGTGCCCATGAACCACTTAGGCTTTCTCATGATCGTGCCCATGAACCACTTAGGCTTTCTAATGACAGTGACCATGAACCACTTGGGCTGTCTAATGTAGATACCCATGAACCACTTAGGCTTTTTAATGATGGTGCCCATGAACCACTTAGGCTTTCTAATGATGGTGCCCATGAACCACTTAGGCTTTCTCATGATGGTGCCCATGAACCACTTAGGTTAATGACATTGCCCATGAACCACATAGGATTTTTAATGATGGTGCCCATGAACCACGAAAGCTTTCTAATGATGGTGCCCATGAACCACTTAGGCTTTCTAATGGTGGTGCCCATGAACCACTTAGGCTTTTTAATGATGGTGCCCATGAACCACCATAGCATGCTAATGATGGTGCCCATGAACCACTTAAGCTTTCTAATGATGGTGCCCATGAACCACTTAGGCTGATGATGGTGCCCATGAACCGCTATGGCTTTCTAATGACGGTGCCCATGAACCACTTAGGCTTTCTAATGACAGTGCCCATGAACCACTTAGGCTTTTTAATGACAGTGCCCATGAACCACTTAGGCTTTTTAATGACAGTGCCCTTGAACCACTTAGGCTGATGATGGTGCCCATGAACCGCTATGGCTTTCTAATGATGGTACCCATGAACCACTTAGGCTTTCTAATGGTGATGCCCATGAACCACTTAGGCTTTCTAATGGTGGTGCCCATGAACCACTTAGGCTTTCTAATGACAGTGCCCATGAACCACCTAGGTTTTCTAATGATGGTGCCCATGAACCACTTAGGCTTTGTAATGATGATGCCCATGAACCACTTAGGCTTTCTAATGATGGTGCCCATGAACCACTTAGGCTAATGACAGTGCCCATGAACCACTTAGGCTAATGATGGTGCCCATGAACCACTTGGGCTAATGATGGTGCCCCTGAACCACTTAGGCTAACGATGGTGCCCATGAACCACTTAGCTTTCTCATGACAGTGCCCATGAACCACTTAGGCTAATGACAGTGCCTATGAACAACTTAGACTTTCTAATGATGGTGCCCATGAACCTCTTAGGCTAATGACAGTGCCCATGAACTACTTAGGCTTTTTTTTTAATTCTTTAATGATGGTGCCCATGAACCACTCAGGCATTCTAATGATGGTGCCCATGAACCACTTAGGCTAATGACAGTGCCCCTGAACCACTTGGGCTAACGATTGTGTCCATGAACCACTTAGGTTAATGACAGTGCCCCTGAACCACTTAGGCTGATGACGGTGCCCATGAACCACTTAGGCTAATGATGGTGCCCATGAACCACTTAGGCTGATGACGGTGCCCATGAACCACTTAGGCTAATGACAGTGCCCCTGAACCACTTAGGCTAATGATGGTGTCCATGAACCACTTAGGCTAATGACAGTGCCCCTGAACCACTTAGGCTAATGACGGTGCCCATGAACCACTTAGGCTAATGATGGTGCCCATGAACCACTTAGGCTAATGACGGTGCCCACGAACCACTTAGGCTAATGATGGTGCCCACGAACCACTTAGGCTAATGATGGTGCCCATGAACCACTTAGGCTAATGATGGTGCCCATGAACCACTTAGGCTAATGATGGTGCCCATGAACCACTTAGGCTAATGATGGTGCCCATGAACCACTTAGGCTAATGATGATGCCCATGAACTTCTTAGGCTAATGACAGTGCCCATGAACCACTTAGGCTAATGATGGTGCTCATTAACCACTTAGGCTAATGATGGTGCCCATGAACTTCTTAGGCTAATGACGGTGCCCATGAACCACAGGCTAATGACGGTGCCCCTGAACCACTTATGCCAAAGATCTCAACTTGAATTCATGTCAGAGGTGGAAGCAGTAGAGAAAACCAAAACAGAGGTCATCAGGAGGTCAGAATGTGGAGGGCCACAAAATGTGGAATGATTTTGACCAATGCAGTAATCATTGATGATTACATGATAATGGAAATGATGATCATGACATCAGCCTGGCTTGAGAAATACAGACACCCACAGTGTTGGTAAGATAAATTGAGCAATGCTGTCTGTGAAGGCATCTGTGTGTTGGATGAGACTCAACTGCATGGTCCCAATCTTCCTAATGAGCCCAGGTAAGATAAATTGAGCAGTGCTTTGTGTGATGCATCTGTATATTGGATGAGACTCAGCTGCATGATCCCAATCTGCCTAATGAGCCCAGATGAGCAATTCTTTCTGTGACGCATCTGTATATTGGTTGAGACTCAACTGCATGGTCCCAATCTTCCTAACAAGCCCATTGCACACTCAACTCTAGGTTGGAGCTGATCTGTGCCAATGGGGTTGCAGCCTTTTGGAATGGCTTTGCCACAGATGACTGGTACTTCTATTTAAGTTACCTGGGTGTTGAACAGTCATAAGCACAAGTTGCATGTTCCATGTCCATTGTTGTAGCCAGGAAATATTTGTGATCTTGTGATATGTGATGTGTAAATTAGATGTATGCTTCACACAGTGAGCGTGCGGAAAGTACAGGAGCAACTGGAGATCGTCTGAAAGAAGGGTCAGCCATCAACCAGTCCCTCAGCACTCTGGGAAACTGTATTGCTGCCCTTGCTGCCAACTCATCCAGCAAGAAGAAAACTATGGGTTGGTGATTTATAGATCACTGTGTTTGAGTTTGTGTGTGTGTGCTTGTGTGCCTGTATACATGTGTGTGTGTGCTTTGTGTGTATGTTGTGGGTGTGAACATGTGTATTTAGTTATGTGTGTGTGCTTTGTGTGTATGTTGTGGGTGTGAACATGTGTATTTAGTTATGTGTGTGTGTGCTTGTGTGCCTGTATACATGTATGTGTGTGCTTTGTGTGTATGTTGTGGATGTGAACATGTGTATTTAGTTATGTGTGTGTGTGCTTGTGTGCCTGTATACATGTATGTGTGTGCTTTGTGTGTATGTTGTGGATGTGAACATGTGTATTTAGTTATGTGTGTGTGTGCTTGTGTGCCTGTATACATGTATGTGTGTGCTTTGTGTGTATGTTGTGGATGTGAACATGTGTATTTAGTTATGTGTGTGTGTGCTTGTGTGCCTGTATACATGTATGTGTGTGCTTTGTGTGTATGTTGTGGATGTGAACATGTGTATTTAGTTATGTATGTGTTGATGTATATGTGAAGATGTTTGCTTCTGTGCAGACATGTATGCATGTGTGTGTGTGTGTGTGTGTGTGTGTTTGTGTGTGTGTGTGTGTGTGTATGTGTGTGTGTGTGTGTGTGTTGTTTGTTATTTCCTTTAACATCTGTTTGCTTATGTGCTTTTGCACACATGCAGACTCACAGACACATATGCACACACAAACACACACGCTTGCATACGCACACACACACAAGCGCTCACACAGGCAGACACATGTACACAAAGTACCGAAAACACACACATGTGTGTGTGTGTGTGTGTGTGTGTGTGTGTGCATGGAGCTCACATGTATGTTACACAAACATTCTGGTATGTGTATGCATGTGTATCCGTGTGTGAATAAAGATGGATAGTTTGCATGTATATGTATACATGTGCATAGGTTTTGACATGTGTACTTCAAGTTTCTTTCTGTTTGTGCTCTTTTCGGCCTGAATGAATGTTCAGGTTTAGTGTGTACTATACGTGAATAGTTCTTGTTTTTACACCAACTTAACTTAGTGAACACACTTATTTCTTTTTGTGTGTGTGTGTTCAGTGCCTTTCCGAGACTCTGTGCTGACCAAGTTGTTGCAGAATGCACTTGGAGGCAACAGCAAAACTGTCATGGTCAGTATTCTGTTTCTATCTCTGCTTTTGGTTTGACACTGTTTGATGTATTTTAACCCTCAAAGTGCTGCATAAATCTAAAAGTAGTTCAAGAAAATGTACTTAAATCTAAAGGCCCGCGGAGTGTTACTACCCTTGTCATGTTTTCAGGCTTGTGTGGGCTTATTAGTAACAGCAGATATATAAACCTATACATTTTTGGAAAGGACAGACACTGTAGAATTTGAATAAAATAATAAAAAGACTGTACCTGATGTGTAGATGAATATAATCTTCTAGATATGTCAGATAAAATTTTCAAACGGCTAATCCAAAAAGTGTTTCACAATGTTCAAACTGCCATAGTTCATGTTCCAAACATTCCAAACACATAAAACAACACACAAAAGCAGGAAGATATGTCCTTGACAGCTGGCAAAAATAGTTAGTGCCTAGGCCTCCTATGATAGGCAGCAAAACACTCTGGGCAGAGCCCAACATCACAGCCGCTGCATTCAAATGTTGTGCGAACACGTGTAGCATGGCCAGCCACACAGTTTCTCCTCCTTCCAACTGGCAATCTTATGATGTCATGTCCTTCCAAGGGATGAGCTGGGCCTGCCTGAGGTGCAGGAGCTTGTGCAGCCTGGGGGTTGGCCCTTGCTGCCTCCATCTCAGCTGCTGTGCGCCTGCGCCTCACAACTTTCTGTGGAGGGTAATAATTGCCTGCAAGGCTATTCACCACAGAAGTCATGAATTTATATCTGGAGAGTTTGGGTGCATCAGTTGTGTTGCCCTTGTACAGCAAATAGCTGTTCAGCACAGCTCTGCCAAACAAAGAGAAAGCAACCTTGGTGGTCCATTTCAGAGTCTTTCTCTCCGCCAGATACATGTAGAGCTGGGCGTCGCCAAGGTCTACCCCTCCCATTGTTTTGTTGTACAGGACAACCACATTGGGTTTCTGCACCTGGTTTCCCCTTCTGTTCTGCACATCAGTGAATCCTGCATTGGCTGAAGTGGACAAAAGAATGGGTTTCCTCCTCCCATCTTGGTAAACCACACATAATAGTGGCCCCTTCCGTCGTTCAGCCACTTCCCGGTTCATAAGCCGCCTTGTGATGGCCTCTCTTGGTAGTCCTCTCCTGTTTGACCTCACTGTGCCTGTGGCAGTTGTGCTTTGTTGAAATAAATCCTGGAACAGCTTAGGAGAGGAGAAATAATTGTCCAGACACAAATGGTGTCCCCGGTTCAGGAAATCGGCTCCCTGCATGAGATGCATGACGAGAGCATAGGTTGCGCCATGCACGTTTGCTTGATCTGCAGGATCATGTGCCCCTTTGCAGATTTCAAACCTGCACAAATACCCATTGGTGCTGTCTGACAAGCACCACAGCTTCACTCCAAAGCGGGCATGGCGTTTATTCGGCATAAATTTCCGGAGGTGAGGTGTTTTGCCTTTGTAGCCGATCATGCTTTCATCAATGCATATGTCCTTTTCAGGATGGTAATGGTTCAGAAATTTGGCATTGAAATAGTCCACCAGGTACTGGACTTTGTACGTTTTGAAGGCTGGGTCTTGTCGATCTGGCATGTGTTCATTGTCTGAAAAATGAAGGAATTTCAGCAGAAGCTGAAATCGGTCCCGATTGAAATGCTTTGGGAACCAAGGAGTCTCTTGGCCCATGTCGGTGGAGTCCCAATACGCAGGAATGTTCACTTTCTTCACCAACCCCATGTTGAGAATAACACCAAGGAAAGCTCTGAGTTCTTCAGGTTAGTGTTCCCTTGTTTGATCCAACCATGGACCCGAGAACGAGGACTGTCCCGGAGATGTTGCTGATTAGCGGTGATCCATTGGGTGGCGTACCGATTGGTCTCTGTGGCAATGTGGTCTAAGAGGAGTGGTGTGAAGAATAAATCCACATAGTCAATGGGCCTGGCATCAGGAGGGGGGGCATGTTTGGGTCCAGGGACAGCTGTAAAAGCCACAGGGTTCGGACCAACATCATTGCCGATGATGGGCAGCCACACACCTCCCACTGGGGCACCTGCTCCACCTTCATCTCCTTCGCTCTCAGTCTCGCTATCCTCACCCGCGCTGCCAGAATCTGTATCACAAAAAAGAAGGCAACAACTAAGTATTGGTGTACACCTATCTATGATTTTCTCTGATTTGTTTGTTGTTACACCCTTTAGTAGAGATAGACTTTCCAATGTATAAACAATTTACCTATAGTTTTGAAACTCAACAACTACTAATTCAAGCAGTGAAGATCCTCATGCCTCCAAGAAAGTTTATAAATGAGAGAATGCATCATAGCATATAAAAAAAATAGTGTACAGCCATATAAACATCATACTTTGGTTGCATACACGCCCACCCGTGCCACGCCCCCCTACACCCTTCAGCTAAAAAACAAAAATAAGAACAAAAACAGTTACCAATTGTTTGTTACAAGTTTTTTTTTTACTCTACAAAGCTTTCAGAAGCATAAGAATTGCTGCACGATGAAAAAAACCCAGTCTTCAAACTCGATTTGAGTGAAAACAAACCACAAGTACAGTGGTCAACCCACCCCCTTTCCGGTATGTGGCGGGGACCAAAAATGCGAACTGAACAACCCAGCAGCACAACACACTCTCCGAATCGATAAAAATAGCTGTCAACTTACCACTCTCAGTTTCATCACTCTCGCTCGCAGCGAACGATTCGCCACTTGTACCACCGTCACTCAACTCCTCTTGAACTTCACTCTCAGGTTCACTCATGTTGAAAGCCTCAAACGTCGCAAAAACTTGGAAATAACTGCTTGGTAACACACGTCGACAGTCGTCTGATGCACGGATGGCAGACAAATCATGTGACAGGAAGTTTTGGGGGC
This sequence comes from Monoplex corrugatus, assembly GCA_030674185.1. Taxonomy (NCBI): domain Eukaryota; kingdom Metazoa; phylum Mollusca; class Gastropoda; order Littorinimorpha; family Ranellidae; genus Monoplex; species Monoplex corrugatus. The sequence continues at coordinate 1,898,173 of CM060309.1, read as the reverse complement.
GGTGAAAGCGGTGGTGTAATGGTTATAAACGCAGGTCCCGATCGGGACCCAACGCACTCTACCGGAAAGTCCCGATCGGGACCCATCGCACTTTGAGGGTTAATTCTGTAAAAATGATGTGCTTTAATACTGCTATAGTGAGGATTGGTGGGATTACAGGTCTTTATGATTGGTGTTACTTTCTGTTTGACCAAGGTGTTTGCCATGCATTTGACACATTTTCTGTGTGTTCACACAATGACCCCTCAACTTCACTCCTCTTTTTGGCTCGGAAGTTTTATGAATAACTTGAGAAATTATCTTTTCCCCAAGAATAAATACAGACTTTCATGTACTTGCTCACCTTCTGTAGAAAATGCTGGTTGGTCTTTTCATTCAAATTTCCTTTGCCTTTGGGTTATAAATAGTTCCCAAATGCAGTAGACTGCATAGATGTTCATATAGTCAGATTGCACTGTAGATGACTTATTGCATACATTTTGATACGAGTCGCATTGCACTGTAGATAACTAACTCTGTATATGTAGATGTTCATAGGAGTAATGATACACTCATTACTCTCTCGACACATTTTAAACCTTTAAATCATTGTCCTGATTTTGGTTTGTGTGAAATATATGTACAGCAGTGTCATAAAGGTATTACTGTTTGAACACGCTTGAGACGGGAAATCTTTTCTGCTTTTATTTGCTGATGACATTGTTTCATATCAGCAGGAGAGCAGAGAAGTCAGAGATGACTGGGTGTAATAGTGGCATTGTCCTTTGGATAATTGTTGTTTTTCTTGATTATCATGATTTCACGTAAGATGTGTTCAGTGTACATGTATTCATCATCATCATCAGGTGCCTTGCCGCATGGCGTTGGCAATTATGGACTTCCATCTGTCTCTATTTCTTGTTGCCTCAAGCATCTCTTCCACTCTCCCTGTCTTCAGCCACTCTGCAAGTCCGTCTAGTATCTTCTCCCTGGGTCTACCCGGTGCTCTCCTTCCCTCCAGCTTTCCTGTTGTGACCAGGTGTTCCAATTCCCCTTTCATCATGAAATGGCCTATGAATGTTGCCTGCCTTTTCCTAATCTTCTGACTAAATGATCTACTTGTGTCTGCCTCCATCAAGACTGTCTCATTTGTTTTCTTTGCTGTCCATGGAACTCTCAACATTCTTCTTAAAAACCACATCTCAGCTGCCTCAATCTTGTTCTGGTTTTGCTTGTTGACTGTCCACGCCTCGCAACTGTACAACAGTTTTGGATCTATATAACATTCAAGAACTCTCTTCCTGATGTTAATTGATAGGCATTTGTTGGTAAGAATGCTCTCCATCTTCTTGAATGTTGTTTTTGCTTGGCCGATTCTGCTGGCTATTTCTGATGTGCATCTGCCATCTGGTGAAATGATCGTTCCCAGGTATTTAAATTTATCAACCTGTCTCAAGGTTGTGCCATTTGCTGTTATTTTGCATGAGAGAATTTCATGTTTTTTACTGATCACCATGACTTCAGTCTTCCTGCTGTTTAGTTCCAACCCCTTACCTTTGCTTTCTATTTCTAGTATATTCACAAGGTTTTGTAGGTCCCTTTCATTTTCTGCAATCAGACAACAGACTTCATTGATCTTCTCAAAAGGGACACTGGCCTCGAAAACATTGATGAGATCAAGGCAGCTATGTTGGACAGGAGCAAGTGGAAGGAGTATGTCACAGAGGCTCGATCAGGAGATCAGCCAAATTAACTAACTAAGGGAAATCTGCGTAATGATGGGGGATGTAAATGCTAAAGTAGGTGAAAATGAAGACAGGGAACGTAGCATAGGACCTCATGGACTGGGAAGTAGAAACGAATGGGGCAATATGCTAGCAACTTTCTGTCAAGCCAACTATCTCACAATCGCCTTCTTCAAACACTCAAACAGAAGGAAATATACATGGACATCACCAGCTGAAGGAAGCAGACATCAAGTAGATTATATCATGATAGAAAAGAAATGGAGAACGTCAGTGATGAATGCAAAATCTAGACCAGGAGTGGATTGTGAGACAGACCATGAATTGGCATGGCAAAACAAAAAAATGGTCCAGCTAAACAATGTATTGAAAGACAGAAGGCTTCCCAAAGATTTAAAATTAAGAATCTTAAAAATGTTGATTTGGCCTGTTTCAATGTATGGTTGCAAAGCCTGGACACTAAGAAAAGATGAAGAAAATAAAATCAGTGCAGCAGAAATGTGGCTCTATAGAGGGCTTCTCACAGTCAAATGAACAGACAGAAGAACAAACGACAGCATATTAAAGGAACTGAATGTTAAGTGCCAACTGCTAACAGAGATCAACAAAAGAAAGCTGAAATATGTAGGCCATGTGATCAAAAACACCAAAACAGATTTGACATTAATGGTCCTGCAGAGGAAAGTTGAAGCGAAATGAAGAAATGGATGACCGCACACCTCCTACTTCAACAACATTGTTGATGTCTTTGGTCTAGGGATCCAGGAAGTCACCCACATATGTCTCAATCATTTGACCTGGAGAAGACTTGTGATGTTGAGTGTGGCTCCTACCGCCAATCCTGATGAAGGAGTGAGATGAGATGAGAAGCAATTGGTCACTACAGCTGGTTCTTAGATGGATGTCAGAGATCTTCCTGAATCTTAAGGGTGAAACTGCTACAGTTTTGTGAGACAACACTCTGCCATGTTACAAGGATTACGAAGAAAAGAGCAAAGTCTTGGTAGCAATCCAGACTGTATTTCTATATCAGTGTACACTTAAACTGGGAATTAAATCGTGCCCATTTGACATAGTGTCCACGTTGTTTGTCATGGCTGTCTCTGCCATATGGTAAACATCAGATGCTCAGTTCATTTGTTAAATAATCATGTCAAACATGTCACTTGCTGCACTGCTGTATGATAGTACCTTACAATGGATCGACCACCAATCACCGTGGTGTAGTGGTTAGTGCAACGGACTACAGACTGGAAGGTTGTGGGTTTGAGTCCCCATCAGTCCCTTCAAAAAATCACTGGGATTTTTCGGCTCTAACCAGCTCCTACTCAGAGTTGGGCATGTTGTGGGCTCATTGGGAAGACTGGGACCATACAACTGAGTCTCATCCACTTCACCAATGCATCATTGATGGTGTTGCTCAAAATCCTTGACCAGCACCACAGGTGTCTGTATCTCTTGGGTCTGCTTGACACCAGGATATATTATGATAGTAAGTGTGGAGTACATCCTGTCAAGCAGTCTCAATCCTAGATGGAACTCCATAGCACCATGATTATCATCCTCCTCAACTTCATCATCATCACATTGTAAAAACTGTGCCAGATTCTGTGGACATTAAGATGGTGTAGCAATTGGGACCAAAAAATTGGATCAACCACTTTAGTCTGTTCTTTTTTGTTTTAAGGCGTTCTGTTTCTTTTTACTTCTGTCTTCTGTTCTGATGTTTACATAATATTGTAGATGTGCATGTGTGTGTGTGTGTGTGTGTGTGTGTGGTGTGTGTGTGTGTGTGTGTGTGTGTGTGTGCGTGCGCATGCATGCATGCATTGTGTGTGTGTGTGTGTGTGTGTGTGTGTAAAACGCTGTTTCAAATCTTAGATATGTTGTCTCTGTGAGAGCCCCAAATCAGTTGGGTTTTTTTGTTTGTTTTTGTTTTTTATTTTATCTCAAAGCATATATTGATAATCTGTTGGTGATTGTTAACATCTGCGTTTTGATTTGTGTTCATGTAGACTAAGTTCAAAAGAAGTGTATGCTCTGCCTTTTTTCCAGATGTAAAATGGCAAGTATATAGTAGTTTACAGTGAAAGAGTTTTTCCTTCTCACAGTTTTTGGACAAAGCAGAACCTCGATCTAAAAACAGAAATTAACTTTGATATAACTGTATAATACAATCCATATTTGGGCATATATCTTTCTTTAGCAGTCCATTGTTCTAAAAAGGCAACCAAAAAAAAAACCCCACCAACAACAAATTAAAATATTTAACAGAAAATGAAAGCAAGAGAGAAAGAGAAGACAAGTAGTGAAAAGAGGGAAAGATGTAGCATCCATTTTGGAATAAAAGTTTTGAGAATGTAAACAGATGGGTTTACAGATTGATGATTTCAGACACCTGATGTTTTATTTAACATTTTACGTCAGAAGGAAATTTGTTCCATGTTCTTTTATAATCAAAGGACACAACTCTTGAGAATTATCTCCCATGTTGTATAGAACTTCTCAAATCCAACACAGCTTACGCTACCCATTCAGCTAGCATAGAAGCAGATACAAAGTACAAAAACAGCAAGCTCAGAACACTCCTCAAAAAAGGAGCGCCCAAGCCTACTTTTATACTCTGCAACTACCCTACACACAACTATGAGAGAGGAGAGAAATACACACAATATATTGGTCTTATGTTCAAGATTGACATAGTCTTTTATTTTTTGAACTGACCAAACACAGACACATAGACAAGACAGAACATATACATGGTTGCTTCCAAGGCATATAGGTAATACCAAAGAAATAAGAGGGAAGCAGGGAGAATTTTTATAATATAATCAAAGGACACAACTCTTGAGAATTATCTCCCATGTTGTATAGAACTTCTCAAATCCAACACAGCTTACGCTACCCATTCAGCTAGCATAGAAGCAGATACAAAGTACAAAAACAGCAAGCTCAGAACACTCCTCAAAAAAGGAGCGCCCAAGCCTACCTTTATACTCTGCAACTACCCTACACACAACTATGAGAGAGGAGAGAAATACACACAATATATTGGTCTTATGTTCAAGATTGACATAGTCTTTTATTTTTTGAACTGACCAAACACAGACACATAGACAAGACAGAACATATACATGGTTGCTTCCAAGGCATATAGGTAATACCAAAGAAATAAGAGGGAAGCAGGGAGAATTTTTATAATATAATCAAAGGACACAACTGGGTCCAGCTTCATCAGCAACCGTATGTTATGTTCTCTTTTAAATTCTCAATCCTGCTGCTTGTGACTTTCGTATTTTTCCACAAGGCGCTTGTCATCGAAGCCACTAGACCTCAAATTGACGTGAATTTGAACTCTATCAACTTCCACAACAAGAAGATCGTGCGTACATGTGGGACAACTTTCGCTTTGTTTGTTGAAGCAACAGGCCTTCTTTATCGTAGGAACGTCACCCGCTCCAATTACCGCCAAAGACTAGTGCTCCTCTACCTTGCATTTGTCCTCCTTAGTAACTCATGCCCCAGAACCGAACCCTGGTCCCAGGAATTGTCAAAACAACAACATTGTCCAGCGGTCTTACCCTGACAGAGGAAACGATCCTGCCCCATGTGGCACTTGTAACATCGATGTCTTACAGCGGACCTGACGGAATCGGACCCAGAGTCCTCCGCGAGATTGCAGAAGAGGTGGCCCCATCACTAACCATTCTGTTCCAGTCCATGTCCAGCGGAGTTGTTCCAGCAGACTGGAGAGATGCATACGTCACACCTATCTTCAAAAAGGGAGAACAGTACAATCCTGCTAACTACAGGCCAGTCTCCCTTACTTGTGTTGTTTGCAAAATCATGGAACGTGTGATATCAAGTGCTATGATGGAACACCTGGATTCTCGGAGAATCCTCACCGACCGTCAGCATGGCTTCAGAAAGGGTCGCTCATGCGAAACACAACTCCTTGAATTTGTTGACGAGATTGTTGGACACATGGAGGGAGGAGGGTAAGTCGATGTCCTTATAATGGACTTTGCTAAGGCATTTGATAATGTCAACCATAGCCTTCTCCTTCATAAGCTCCATACATACAGTGTTCGAGGTCATACCAACAGGTGGATAGCGAGCTTCCTGCAGAACAGACGACAGGCAGTGGTTGTGAATGGGTCATGCTCATCGTTTGTACCAGTCAGATCCGGTGTGCCACAGGGGTCAGTGCTGGGACCATTCTTATTCCTAGCCTACATCAACGACCTGCCCGACAATCTGACTACAAACAGCAGACTCTTTGCAGACGACACTGCAGTGTACAACAGGGTTAGCTCTGCCCAGGACCAAGCTCAACTACAGCAAGACCTCCAACAGCTCGCTGTTTGGGAGAAGAGTTGGGACATGCAGTTTCACCCTGCAAAGTGCAATACCCTCCTTGTCACACGAAAGCAACGGCCACTACAGTGTGAATACCATCTCCACGACCACACCCTGGAAGTTGTAGACTCAGCGAAATATCCTGGAGTCATACTGCAGAACAAGATGGATTGGGACGATCATATCAACTCCATCTGGACCAAAGCCAACCAGGTCCTGGGATTTCTCAGACCCAACCGGAAAATCAGCTCCCCTGGCATAAAGGCTAAAGCCTATAAAACGTTTGTTAGGCCCTGCTGGAATATTCGGCATCCGTCTGGGACCCCTATGTGAAACAGCACAGGGTGAAGATAGAAAACATCCAGAGTAGGGCAGCCTGCTTTGTGCTGAACCGTTACCAACGCACCGCCAGCATTACCACCATGCTGGACATTCTAGGATGGATGTCCCTTGAGGACAGAAGGAAAATAGCAAGGCTGTCCATGTTCTATAAAATCAAGAACAACTTAGTCAGCTGCCCGAGGTTGAAACAACAGCTCCAACCTCCCAAGAAGAGAATGCGACGAAGTCACGACCAACAGTTCACACAAATAGCTGCAGATACCGACTACCGGCTGATGTTCCTCACAAGAACAATTGTGGACTGGAACTCTCTCCCCCAGGTGATCGTCGATGCCAAGATCCCTGACACATTTGTGTCACAGGTCAACAGACTCCTCCAGTAAACTTCCCCATACTTTGTCTTGTTGTGTGAATGGATGAGTGGAAGGATGTTGGGGACCTGAGTTGCCTACTGCAACCTGGGGTCAGCTAGTCTATGGTAATAGATGAAAAGCGAACGTGGTAGCCTGCTGACAGCTCCGCACATAGCTTTTACCTTTTTTTTGTTTTGTTTTGTTTTTTTTGAGCAGGCTAATGAGTAGGTAAGGTAGTGGTGGGGGGGGGGGGGGGTGTCACTTTGTAGTATGAATGTGAGTAATCTCGTGATAAAGAAATAGGAAACAGAATTTTTTTTTTTTTAAGCAGAGTCCCCGTTTCACAGTCTCATAATAATCAGCCTGTTGATTGTGGAGACTTTACGGAAGAAGAAGTGAGAAACAATGGACAAAGTTGAGAAACTCGAAAAATGAAGCTTGTGAAGAAATCCGTGGAGTTGAAAGAAAAACAAAATAGAACTGGATGACAAAAGAAATTTTAGGCTTGATGGAAGAACGGAGTAAGGCAAAGGGAAAAGAGGAAGAATACAAAAAGGTGCAATGAAGGTAAGGAAGCGTGGCTGGAAACACAGTGCAAAGAAATAGAAGACTGACACAAAACAGATCCTCAAGGTATTTACAGAGACATTCAAGAAATTGCCCACAAGAAACAGACATGCACGTCAACTGGCTGCTTAAAATCGAAAGGTGGTATGCTTATCATGGAAAAAGACAATATTAAATAGGTGGGGAGAGTATATTAAAGACCTTAACGATGACAGAAACAAAGAACACATTACAAGAAAGTTGAAGGACCACCCATAATGAAAGATGAAATTAGAGCAGCATTGAAAAAGATGAAACCAGGAAAAGCCCCAGGACTAGACAATATTAGTAAAGAAATGATTGAGGCCCTAGAAGAATTTGGTTTTGAAAAAAATAACAATTCTCCTAAATGAAGTATATGAAACTGGAGCAATTTCCAAAGATACGTCAAAATCAAATTTCTTTGCACTTCCAAAGAAAACAGGAGCTATAGAATACAAACTCCATTGTACAATCAGCTTGATGAGTCACGTAACAAAAATCCTATTAAGAATAATCATGATGAGGACAAGGAACAGAATCAAAAGAGAAATAGCAGAACAGTGTGGATTTGTGGAAGGGAAAGGAACTATTAATGCCATATACATCCTAAGAACTATCATAGAGAAGTCAATCGAGTTGAGTAAGGATTTATATTTATGCTTTGTTGATTATAGCAAGGCTTTTGATTGGGTAAAACATGAAGAATCGATCAACCAACTAGAAAGACTCAGTACTGATGGAAAAGATCTATGAATAATCAGAAATAATTATTGGGAACAAACAACAGCAATGAGAACAGGAAACGATATAAGCTCTTTCCAAAATATCGAAAGAGGGGTCAGACAGGGTTGTGTTCTGTCACCAGATTTGTTTTCACTTTACAATGAAACCATCACGAGAAACCTAGGGGAATGCCCTGGATTAAAGGTTGGAGGAAAAATGATTAAAAGCATTTGTTATGCAGATGACGCCATGCTAATTGCAGAAAATGAAAGGGACCTACAAAACCTTGTAAATATAATAGAAATAGAAAGCAAAAATAAAGGGCTGGCGCTAAATAGCAAGAAGACTGAAGTCGTGGTGATCAGTAAAAAAACCAAGAAATCCCCTCATGCAAAATAACAGCAAACGGCACAACTTTGAGACCGGTTGATAAGTTTAAATATCTGGGAACGGTCTTCTCACTGGACAGTAGATGCACATCAGAAATAGCCAGCAGAATCAGCCAAGCCAAAACAGCATTCAAGAAGATGAAAAGCGTTCATATTAACAATTGCCTATCAATTAAAGTTTCAGTTTCAGTTTGTCAAGATGACGTCTCCGCACTTGGAACGAATTCCATATGCATTAATGTCACAGATGCCATGTGTATGGTGATCATGGCACAAGCCTTAAGCCTGCACATAAACCCATGAGCTGGCCATGTCTTGAGGCCCTACCTAGACTATATTTTACCTAGCTATATTATGTAACTGGTATTTTATCTGCCTACCACTGGAATAATCTTGGTTACATGTAAATGACGTGTGTCTGTGTATCTCACCTTCAAAATAGGATCATGTATATAAAGTAAATATATAAATAATTAAAGGTCTGAATCATATTACATAGGTATTCTTTACTAAATCGTCACACATGACAGAACCCTCCCCCACCCCCCACTCAATGCCCAAATGCTCAGCTATCAACTAGGAGAAGACAATATTTTCGTAATCGTAGATAGGTATGTAAGTAAGTAAGTAAGTAAGTAAGTGAATAAGCAGTAAGTAAATAGGTGAATAAATACATTCAAAATAAAGGAGTATGTAGATAATTAAACAGGTAAGAGATGAAAATAACAGTAAATACATGTATATACTCACATGCCCGCACACAGACATCTTCATCATCATCATCAGGTGCGTTGCCGCATGGCGTTGGCGATTATGGATTTCCATCTGTCTCTGTCATTTGTCTGTCACCTCAAGCATCTCTTCCACCCTCCTTGTCCCCAGCTGTGACGATTGCTAATTAATATTCATAATCTCAGACCAAAGGTCACGCAAAGACAGAGCAACGAACGTAGAACACTACGGACTCGGTTCTTCACACTGATAGCAAGCAGCTTGAGATAATATTGTGTACATGCAAACTGATTGTTGTTCACTGTAAAATGTATGTATTATTGGCATTCGAGAATGAGACGGCACACAGTAAAGATGTAGAAGCATTGATCTGCCTTCTGAGTAGTCAATAGCAAGAACGATACACCAGCCACTCTGCAAGTCCATCTAGCATCTTCTCCCTGGGTCTACCCGGTGCTCTCTTTCCCTCCAGCTTTCCCGTTGTGACCAGGTGCTCCAATTTCCCTTTCACACAGACATAAACACATACAGTTATACGTACACATCCATATCGACACAGCATGATGGCCGAGAACAACAGCTCCAAAACAACAGCAAAGAGGAAACACCCATATATACATATGACAAATTTACAGACATATCTGGATATCTGGATAACAATCAAGTCCTTTATTAGTGTAGTCAACAAACTATTGTATTAGTGTTGTCAACAGACTACTGTATTAGTGTTGTCAACAGACTACTGTATTAGTGTTGTCTACTGTATTAGTGTTGTCTACTGTATTAGTGTTGTCAACAGACTACTGTATTAGTGTTGTCTACTGTATTAGTGTTGTCTACATGTACTGTATTAGTGTTGTCAACAGACTACTGTATTAGTGTTGTCTACTGTATTAGTCTTGTCAACAGACTACTGTATTAGTGTTGTCAACAGACTACTGTATTAGTGTTGTCTACTGTATTGTCTACTGTATTAGTGTTGTCAACAGACTACTGTATTAGTGTTGTCTACTGTATTAGTGTTGTCAACATACTGTTGTATTAGTGTTGTCAACACACTATTATATTAGTGTTCTCAACAGACTTCTGTATTAGTGTTGTCAACAGACTACTGTATTAGCGTTGTCAACAGACTGTTGTATTAGTGTTGTCAACAGACTGTTGTATTAGTGTTGTCAACAGACTACTGTATTAGTGTTGTCAACAGACTACTGTATTAGCGTTGTCAACAGACTGTTGTATTAGTGTTGTCAACAGACTGTTGTATTAGTGTTGTCAACAGACTATTGTATTAGTGTTGTCAACAGACTGTTGTATTAGTGTTGTCAACAGACTACTGTATTAGTGTTGTCAACAGACTGTTGTATTAGTGTTGTCAACAGACTGTTGTATTAGTATTGTCAACAGACTGTTGTATTAGTGTTGTCAACAGACTACTGTATTAGTGTTGTCAACAGACTACTGTATTAGTGTTGTCATCAGACTGCTGTATTAGTGTTGTCAACAGACTGTTGTATTAGTGTTGTCAACAGACTACTGTATTAGTGTTGTCAACAGACTACTGTATATAGTGTTGTCAACTGACTTGTATTAGTGTTGTCAACAGACTACTGTTATTAGTGTTGTCAACAGACTACTGTATTAGTGTTGTCAACAGACTACTGTATTAGTGTTGTCAACAGACTGTTGTATTAGTGTTGTCAACAGACTTGTATTAGTGTTGTCAACAGACTGTTGTATTAGTGTTGTCAACAAACTACTGTATTATTGTTGTCAACAGACTACTGTATTAGCGTTGTCAACAGACTGTTGTATTAGTGTTGTCAACAGACTACTGTATTAGTGTTGTCAACAGACTATTGTATTAGTGTTGTCAACAGACTACTGTATTAGTGTTGTCAACAGACTGCTGTATTAGTGTTGTCAACAGACTACTGTATTAGTGTTGTCAACAGACTGCTGTATTAGTGTTGTTAACAGACTATTGCATTAGTGTTGTCAACAGACTACTGTATTAGTGTTGTCAACAAACTACTGTATTAGTGTTGTCAACAGTATTGTATTAGTATTCTCAACAAACTACTGTATTACTGTTGTCAACAAACTACTGTATTAGTGTTATCAACAATTTATTGTATTATTGTATTGGTGTTGTCAACACACTACTGTATTAGAGCTGTCAACACACTACTGTATTAGAGCTGTCAACACACTACTGTATTAGTGTTGTCAACAGACTACTGTATTAGAACTGTCAACAGACCACTGTATTAGAACTGTCAACAGACCACTGTATTAGTGTTGTCAACAGTTTACTGTATTAGTGTTGTCAACAGACTATTGTATTACTGTTGTCAACAAACTACTGTATTAGTGTTGTCAACAGACTGTTGTATTAGTGTTGTCAACAGACTACTGTATTAGTGTTGTCAACAGACTACTGTATTAGTGTTGTCAACAGACTACTGTATTAGTGTTGTCAACAGACTACTGTATTAGTGTTGTCAACAGACTAATGTATTTGTGTTGTCAACAGACTACTGTATTAGTGTTGTCAACAGACTACTGTATTTGTGTTGTCAACAGACTCCTGTATTAGTGTTGTCAACAGACTGTTGTATTAGTGTTGTCAACAAACTACTGTATTTGTGTGTCAACAGACTACTGTATTAGTGTTGTCAACAGACTACTGTATTAGTGTTGTCAACAGACTACTGTATTAGTGTTGTCAACAGACTGTTGTATTAGTGTTGTCAACAGACTTGTATTAGTGTTGTCAACAGACTACTGTATTAGTGTTGTCAACAGACTATTAGTGTTGTCATCAGGCTACTGTATTAGTGTTGTCAACAGACTACTGTATTAGTGTTGTCAACAGACTGCTGTATTAGTGTTGTCAACAGACTATTAGTGTTGTCAACAGACTGCTGTATTAGTGTTGTCAACAGACTACTGTATTAGTGTTGTCAACAGACTACTGTATTTGTGTTGTCAACAGACTATTAGTGTTGTCAACAGACTGTTAATATTGGCAACAGACTGCTGTATTAGTGTTGTCAACAGAATATTGTAAGAGTGTTGTCAACAGACTACTGTATTAGTGTTGTCAACAGACTACTGTATTAGTGTTGTCATCAGACTGTTGTATTAGTGTTGTCAACAGACTATTAGTGTTGTCAACAGACTATTAGTGTTGTCAACAGACTTGTATTAATGTTGTCAACAGACTACTGTATTAGTGTTGTCAACAGACTACTGTATTAGTGTTGTCAACAGACTACTGTATTAGTGTTGTCAACAGACTACTGTATTAGTGTTGTCAACAGAATATTAGTGTTGTCAACAGACTATTAGTGTTGTCAACAGACTATTAGTGTTGTCAACAGACTGTTGTATTAATGTTGTCAACAGACTATTGTATTAGTGTTGTCAACAGACTACTGTATTAGTGTTGTCAACAGACTACTGTATTAGTGTTGTCAACAGACTATTAGTGTTGTCAACAGACTGCTGTATTAGTGTTGTCATCAGACTACTGTATTTGTGTTGTCAACAGACTATTGTATTAGTGTTGTCAACAGACTATTGTATGTGTTGTCAACAGACTACTGTAGTAGTGTTGTCAACAGACTACTGTATTAGTGTTGTCAACAGACTATTAGTGTTGTCAACAGACTATTGTATTAGTGTTGTCAAGACTATTGTATTTGTGTTGTCAACAGACTATTGTATTAGTGTTGTCAACAGACTACTGTATTAGTGTTGTCAACAGACTACTGTATTAGTGTTGTAAACAAACTTCTGTATAAGTTGTTGTCAACAGACTATTGTATTAGTGTTGTCAACAGACTACTGTATTAGTGTTGTCAACAGACTATTGTATTAGTGTTGTCAACAGACTATTGTATTAGTGTTGTCAACAGACTACTGTAGTAGTGTTGTCAACAGACTATTGTATTAGTGTTGTCAACAGACTACTGTATTAGTGTTGTCAACAGACTATTAGTGTTGTCAACAGACTATTGTATTAGTGTTGTCAAGACTATTGTATTTGTGTTGTCAACAGACTATTGTATTAGTGTTGTCAACAGACTACTGTATTAGTGTTGTCAACAGACTACTGTATTAGTGTTGTAAACAAACTTCTGTATAAGTGTTGTCAACAGACTACTGTATTAGTGTTGTCAACAGACTACTATATTAGTGTTGTCAACAGACTACTGTATAAATGTTGTCAACAGACTATTGTATTGGTGTTGTCAACAGCCATGCACACATACATTCATAATACACACCCATATTGACACAGCATGATGGCCGACAACAACAGCAACATCAACAACACCAGCAAAAAGCAAACACCCCTATATACATATCATGAAAAACTTAGACATATCTGGATAACAATCAACAAACAGCCCACAAACTCACACACAGACGAGTTGTCGTTTTGCTTTCTTTACTTTTCCTTTATCTCTGCGGGCAGTCACACTTGTTTGGGATCTTTATCTCTGCGTCAGGAAAAGCCCAAACACTTTCCATTCCACGCTGTAAGAATCTGTGCAGTGTTACTTTTGAGATGATACTAATGTTGGTCTGATTATTGATAGCGCTTTTTTTTTCATTATCTATTTCTTTTTGGGTAAGCCATTCAATGGTATGACTCTTATTTTGTTCATCAAGGTATGATTGAAAGCGTCTAAGGACCTCAGACTTTCCCAGATGGAGAATTTTTGTTGTAGTGGCAGTGCCTGCTAGTTTATCAGCCCGTTCATTTCCCTTAGCACCACGTGAGATTTTGTAGGTCGATACTGTTCATTGCTTTGTGCCATTCTGGGGGTCCCTACTCCTTTTTGCACTTTTTGAAGTAGATTCATCGAGTCAGTCAGGATGAAGGCTTGGCTTTCTTTCTTGTTATCATCCAGAGAGGAACCATTGTAGTGCATGTGTGACTGCCTCAGTTTCCATTGTTAGATTGGAGGTTGTGATATCATATGTAGCGTTTTCTTCATGTATGGTGTTTCCATTCTGCTTGACAGTGAAGCCCCATCCAGATTTGTCATTCGTGACTGAGCCATTCGTGTGTATGATTACATCTTTGGGGTTGCAGCTTAGTTGCTCCATGAGTAGCTGAATTTCTGCATCTGCATCTTCTGGCCATTCGCGACTGATTTCCCTAGATTTTTGGGTAAGATAGTTTTGTACAGATTGTTGAAACAGTTTGGATGTTTTTCCCATTCCTTTGTCCCCTTGAGTTCTGTCAGGTGACACACAATGCTGAATGGAGTCTTCTGCCTGTCCCATCCATGATTTTCCACATTGGAGAGTGTTGCCTTTTGCTGTTCTGATTATCTGGTGGAGTGGGTTTTCTGAGTTCTCCAATGCCCTGAAATATGCCTTACTTGTTCTATTTTGTGTCTTGACTGTATTGAAGGAACGTTGAGCAGGTATTGCATACTCTCCATGGGTGTGTCTTTTGTGGTTCCGAGAATTACTCTCATTGCTTCGTTTTGTATTCTTTCTAGTTTTAGCAGTTTGTGACATCGTGGTGAGGCTCAGTCCATAAACAATGACACTCAATATTACAGCTTGGTATTTTCGAAAGAGATGACATTGTTCAATGCCTTTAGCTGCCATTGCTTTTAGGATTGAAAGGCCTTTTTTACACTTGAGTGTTGTGGTTTCCACATATTTTCTGAAGGTTAACATTCTATCAAAACTATGTGACCTGTAAATTGTTTGTTCGCTCAATATTGGTTCTTCTGAACGTAACTGACATTGACATTTTTCATTCATTGCTTTGTTGTCAAGGGTGCAGAACAGTACCTGTGCTTTGGTGGGCTTGATTGCCAGTCTGCTTTCTTGACACCACTGATCTACGTTGTTTAACTGTTCTTGGACTGCTTTGTTTCTTTCTGATGCATTCTTACCTGTCTTCCGTCATCAGCAGAAGTGAGGATAAGGGCTGGTCCGTTGTTATTAGGTCAGCAAGCCCTTTCGTACATATGTTGTAGAGAACAGGGGAAAGTGGTGATCCTTGAGGGAGTCCCATGGGGAGTTTTTGTGGTGCTGAACACCAGTTTCCAATTCATAGGATTACTATCTGA